>OY747719.1:42794146-43149146 GCA_963556495.2 Valencia hispanica | reverse complement strand
TACTACATATCTCTGGTGACAAGGTGTGCAACACAGAAGCTTTACCTGTCCGTTCATTTGTAAACACATGAATATGCAACACTGCAGAGAAAACGAGAACACACTCATCAAACTCTGCAGACACTTTTGTGTTGTTTCATCGTGTAAGGCGGAAACCCAAAAGGCTGGGAATGTGCCAGCAGCACCTCACACTGGAGAAGACACAAGCTAACACTGATAAGCGCCGGCATATGAGGTAAAACAAGTGCCTCAGATTCACACACTTCCAAAAGTGTAAAAGCAACACACACAGACACAAATGGTCACGCTCTGTGGTTTGTGTGATGCCAGGATGCCTGCAGGTCTGGTGGCAGGGGCCTCTGCTGTCCTACTTCTTTTCCGTCCAAGCCTCTCACACTCCGTGTGCGAACAACCATGCTGCAGATCACTAAACAAATGGCCATTTATTTTATTTTAAAGTAGAGCGTTTCATTATTGGTTCCTGCAAAAAGTCTCAGAAATTCAAATCAAGTGATGGAGACAGTGAAATCCCGAACACGAGCAGAAAGCTGAACCCAGAGTCCGAACCAGACATGGAGAAGCTGCGTTCAGCTTCTATGCTCCACATGTCTGGAACAAACTCCCAGAAAGCCTCTGATCAGCTGAAACACTCAGTTTATTTAAATCCAGGTTAAAGACCCACCTGTTCTCAGCTGCTTTTGATTAGATTCTTATTCTAAGTTTTAAATCTGCACGGCTTCTTTTAAGATTATTTTAAGATTTTTTTTTTCATTTTAATTCATGGTTTTTATTCCTGTACTTTTGCTTTTTCTGCACCCTGCTGTAATGCTTTTGATGTTTTATTTAAAGCACTTTGAATTGTCTTGTAACATGAACTGTGCTATACAAATAAACTTGCCTTGCCTTGCCTTGATCTGTGATCTTTCTGCTGAAGGAGCTTTGAGGTAATTTGTCACAGTTAAAGCGGCACAAACTCTTTGTGCAACTGAGCGCGCTTTTGATTTATGCGAAAAAATGATTTATCCAAGCTCAGTTCTCATATCAAATTTAAACAGCAGCAGACTTTCTGGCACACTGAATATGACAACCCTTCTAGCAGCCCACAAACAGCAGCTCAGTTCAAAGACGCTGGGATTCGCCGAAGACGGCTCATTCTCTGCGGGAACCGTGGTGAAAAAGCACCCGTTCTTTTTATAGTTGGAGAAAAACGTTTGTGAATGACCACATTTTTTAAAACATTCTGCCATTTTGGTAAAAATAAAAAATACTTTTTAGTACCCATAAGAAGCCAAAATTATCTTCGAAATGTGCTCAGAGCTGAGAAATTATACATGAATGAATTTGACAGGCAGGGAAAACATGACGAGAAAATGTGATGTGTAAAAGTGAAGATGAATATTTCATGAATTTCAACTCTCTGCTACAGCTTCTCTGTTTTTTGTAAGTCAAACCTTGCCACTGGATAAATGTGAACGAGGTGCCAGATTTTTTTTTTAAACACTAGCAGTGTGTCATTTTTTGTGAGGTAAATGGCGAATTGAAGTGCAGACCAGAGAAAAGCATTCGCAATATGGTTTAATAAAAATTCCAAACACTTACAGGACAATTCAGGAGAACCAGTAGCACTGATCAGGAGTAGATCCAGAGGCTGACGCAAGAATCCGGTGGAGAACAATGACACAGGTGAGAACATATATACACAAGGGTAATCAAGGGGACAAGGAACAGATGGAACTAATTACAGGGGAAAGAGGAGAGAAGGGCTAAAGTAAATAATCAAAATACAAACAGATTAAACCCAAATAAAACTATGATTTACAGTCAACCACCACAAAAATGCATACAGCGAAAGGGGAGCCACAATGAACCCCTAAGGAACTCCATACATGAGAAGGTAGGATTTGTCCATTTGATACCAACAGTTGGTTCAAGTCATGACAACAAGTTATAATCAACAGTACGAAAGGTGAATAAAACCACAATAACTATCACCATGCAATTATTTACTAAACAAAGATAAAACCAAACAGCTGAATAAAACACAGTTCAGTATGTCTTATTACACAATACAGCTACCTGCAGTAACCTCTCAGATTCCCATAGTTTAGTGGAGGAATTTTGGTCCGATGTGATTTAGAACACTGGTTAACTCCTTGCATGATCCACTTGATCCAAGCTTTCGCTGCTGAAGAGAGGACCTCCCATTGGATTCTGGTATACTCTGGTATACAGGGGAGTCATTGGTTGACTCATGCAAGGTATAAAACAAGCCCAAAACTGACATGCATTACCATTCCTGACAGTTGGGATGATGAGTTTGTGCTAAATGGTAAATGGCTTGCATTTGTATAGCACTTTTTCAGTCAGAGGACCACAAAGTGCTTTACACTACATTCAGTCAGTCACCCATTCATGCACACATTCACGCGCTGATAATGTGCCCTGGGGCACACTGACAGGAGGCGAGGCTGCCGGACACAGGCACCACCACTTTGAACACCACTAGCAGGCAAGGGGGTGAAGTGTATTGCCCAAGGACACAAAGACCATGATGGACAGAGAAGGGATTCGAACTGTCAACCCACCGATTACGGGATGAATTCCTACCACCTGATCCACGGTCGCCCCAACTGGCTGTAAATTGCTATACTGGCCGCAAAAAAAGGTCTTTATCTGTCCAAAGGACTTTGTTCCAGAGATTGTACTTAACAATTGCTGACATATTTTCCTTTAGAAAAAAAGAGGTTTCTCTTAGCTACTCTTCTGAACAAACCATACTTGTTCGGTCTTTTTAAGAACTGTTCTATCACAAACCTGATCATTTAGCATACTAACAGAACCCTGCAGAGTCTGAGATAGAGCTATGGGGTTATCTGTCATTTCTCTAAACATTGCAGTCTGACCTTGAGCAGAATATGATAGGCTGTCCATCCTTTGGAAGATTGGCAGTTTTCTCAAGTGTTTTACTTTTCTCTCTGTTCAGTGATAGACTTCAAATGGGACTGATGCACAGCAACAGTTGCTTCTCTAAAGTTAACTTGCCAAAACCTCTGTCTTTAGAGGTGCTCTCACTGATGATGATGATGTTGATGATGATAATGATGCAGCCATCATGTAAACTTGATTAGCAGAACCTTGGTTATATTCCTTCAGAAATCCAGAAAAAAGCAAGAAAGTAACATTTAAAACTTTAAAGAGTTGGGGGCGTAGCATTAGCCTGGCTTTCACCACACTAAGTTCAAGATTGAACTTAGTCTGGGGAGTCTGCCATGTAATTTCTACTGCACAGGAGGCGTGACCAACGGGCATAGTTAAAATGACTCTGTACGCAATTGGATAGAGCATTCACCAATCAGACCATCGTTCCAGGTGACGTACTTTTACCAAAGCCGGTTGGTAGTAAGGCAAACACGTCTTTCTTTTGTATGAATTCTTCCAGTGCAAGTTTCTGTTCCGTTTTCAAAGAAAACTTGCCTTTTAAATCTTTTAAAGCAGCAGCGACAGCAGCATCAACGGATAGCTGTGCTCTGGTGGCTACCATGACCAATGTAAACAACAAGCTGCTCGCCGACTTTTCCATCGCCTCTCTGACTTCATCACTGTAGTGAAATCACTACACATTTAGAGTAGCGCTGAAAGCGAACCTCATCAATAAGCACATCCTGGAACAAATGGTTCAACTCTCAATAATGGGGTGTATGCACAAACGGCGCTAATACGCCCGACAACGACGATGTTGTCTAGCTTCATTTAGCAAATACAGCCAAGCCACTCTCTCGATATGATCCGCCATCGTTTAAAACATCCGGCGACAGAGAAAGCCCCGCCCACGCGCTTTTTTTTTTTTGCTCAGAAAGTAGCAGGCCTTGCAAGCTTCAGGCTTAAAAATGTATACGGGTCGAACGTGCCATGGCCTCCCTCCCCTGGTGGATCCCGGTGAATAGCGGTGCCTATTGGGGTCAGTGGGGGAGCTGGCTCCCTGGGAAGACATTTTGTCTCCCAGTCCTTCCCTCCCCATCCGTGGACACCTCTGTCCACCCGCTCCATCACTTTACCATTCATATAGGGCCTTGGGGCATGGGCACATCACTGGGGTGCAAGGAGGGGCTTCCCTCCTCGCTATCCCGTGGTGTCCTGGGTCCCAATTTTAATATACAACTTAGACACTCCCACTTATAACATTCACACACGACACATATGTAGGGACTTTGGGGTGGGCACACTTTTCGGCATCCAGAGGGGGAGCGGTACAATCAGCTTTACCTCTGGTGCCGGTGCCCACTGTTAAACCACATATAGACACTGAGGGCTCGGGGTGGGGGTTGGGGGATGTGTGGCTGCCTTCCCCACATCCCACCCCTCTGTTTTAAATGCACATTATAACAACACGCATCAACACCATACTCGAGCGGGAGGATGGAGGCTAGGGGTCTTTTCACACCCCTGTTCGCTACGGGCCATCAGGGGTTGGGGTCCAGAGGAGGACAGGCGGTCTGGTCGGGGTCCTGGGCTGTCGGGCTGCTTTGCCACTGTGGGGCCCTTGGCGGTCTGCTTGTCTCCGTCCTAGAAGGTAGGGGGTCCACCTCCCGGGTCCGGGGGCTGGTGGCTCTACTGGGGCATCGGTACCTGGACCTGGGAGCATAAAGTGTGCATGGGGTGTGTGAGTGAGGGTACAGCGTCATTTTTTTGGGTGTCTTGGTGAGTCAGTGAGAATGTATGGGTTTAAGAGGGAGGGAACATATGACTGTGTCTGTATGTCTTTGTCTACCTGTCAGGTTGGATCTTGGTCTGCCCCCACGCCTGGCGCACCTCAGGCCTTACACTTAATGGGGGGCCTATTTCCCCTCCGTCACTCCCCGCCGGTGACGGGGGCCACTGCCTGCCGGTGCATCGGTGGTCAATCCGGTTCGGACCTGGTGCGTGCCTGGCCGGTGTGTCGGTCGGCCGATGCGCTGGGCCGATATCTTCCTTTGGTTGGTTGGGGCACCTCTTTTAGAGGTGCCAGGTTTGGGATTGTTGGGTGGTGCCTGCTCAGTGGCTCGGCGGGATGCAGATCCGGCGTCTCTGCTCGTTTGATCACCTGTTCTGTGCGCACCGTAGGTGGCCGGTTCATTGGCGGGTTGGACCGGCCCTGGCCCTCATTGGATGCCTGGTCTTGGCACCCTGCGTTGCGCAGGATCAGGACCCGGGAGCTGGTACAACTTGGCGTCCAGATGCTGGCTGAGCCCGGCCTGGGGATGCTGTCCGTCCCCTGCGGCTATCGGTGGGGCGCTGGGATGTTGGCGGTGGGGATTGGCCTAGGGTGGAAGCGGCGCGTGGCGGCCGGTGGCTGGCCGCGGCCCCTGCAGTGCCGGGGGCCCCTCGTCGGCCGGTCCCTTGTTGGGTCCCTGCTGGGGGGTGGGGTGCCCCTGGGCCCCAACTCCCCTGGTCCGTTGTTGTTGTATTTTTATATCTATTTTTGTGTGATGTGGTTGTGTAATTCTTAGTTCACAATGTTTGGTTGGTTTTGTCGATGTTCCTTTTTCGGGTTTTGTTTTTCCCCCTCCCTCTGCCGTCCTGTGGGTATGGAGGCAGACTTCAATGTCTTCCTGTGTTTTCTTTGTTCCCCTTCCTCTCTTGTATTTTCAACTCACCCTCTCTCTTGACTTTTTGTTTCCTACCTCTCTTCTTCATCTTCCTTCTTTCTTCTCCTTAATTTTCCGTCTCCGTGTCCATAACATCAGGAAATAAAAACCCCAACAATTCATAATAAAGATTTTTCACAAATATATCAAGTGGAGTACTATAGCAAAAGCTGTACTGCTCCGCTTGTGAAAGTAAATCTGTTGGGCTTCTACTTGGTACTCAGACACCAATTCTGAGCTCCACACTGCCAAACAGGCCACGTTTAAAAAAAATAAAAAAAAATAAAAATGTATACGCTTCAAATTAGTTGCTTAGTGAGCGTTTTGTGACGCAGACCAAGCGTGCGGTGTGAACACGCCATTAGTCTTTTTTAAATCAGTGCTTTTGCTTTAGGAAGGTGTTTTTGAGATTAGTTGTTTGTATAAAAGGTCTTAAAGGAGTCATGACCTGTAATTTTCACTTTTCCATGAGAAAAAATGTATGTTCTGATTGCCTAACGATTATACACTGCCCGGGAAGCCGATATTTAAAAGTGAAGCATTTGTTTACCCCTGGGTTCGTCAACCAGCCCACGTGCACTCAAATACGTGATTTTAATTTCTGGCCGACTTGACGTCAAGTCGGCGCAGGATATACCATATATAGACATCGCAGACCTATGCTGCAGGAAGCCCGCCCTGCTCCTCTCCCCCTCATATTAAGTCGAACGCCACCATCACTGAATTCTAGTGATGGGAATTCCAGTTTTTTTTTTGGAGAGCCAGTTCTTTTGGCTTGACTCCCCATAAAGAGCTGGCTCTTTCGGCTCATCAGATTTTCTGTTGCTTAAAGTGTATTTATTACCAAAATTAATGCAAAACGATGTGTACCAAATGTACCAAAACAAGCAGGGGGGAATGAAAAAAAAAAAAAAAACGGCTCCCAATGACGAGCTGGCCTCCATCGTTCACTTCAAAGAGTTAGCTCTTAGAGCCGGTTCGTTCGCAACTGACGTGAGTTGCTCTGTTGTTGACTGCTAGAATCAACATGGAAATATTTTGTCTATTTTTTTTATGCCGGAATCCTTTACGAATTTGGGACAATATCAGGCGAAGTTGGCATCGAAGCTCCGTTTGGAAAAAGGGGCCATTCCAACAATCAGAGACTTGCCTGCGATTGAAACGGTAAGGCCGTGTTTTTATTGCTCTGCTGTGTGTAACAAACAGCAGCTAACTGCTAATGTGGTTATTGTATGCTAGCTGGAGTAGTAGATATGGGTTAGATATGCTGAAGCGTTACCTGCGGTGTCAACCCCCCTCCTTCCTGCCACCAATCAACGCGCCCCTCATTTGCATTATTACAATGACCGTCCACGACAGCCAAAGTATCGCATCAGATCTCGCGAGACAATAATGCCTTCAGAAATAAGGGTCAGAGGAGCTCTGTGTTTATTTTATTCCTACTTTTTTCCAACTTTTCTTTTTTAGAAGGGCCTGAAAGACTATAATAGAGCGTGGTTATCCAAAATACTAGGTTATGACTCCTTTAACTAGTACAAGTCAGTTTTATGTTGCTAATGACTATGTGATGATTGTTTCATATTTGAAGTTGTTTTTTCTTCATTTGTTAAAGAACACTATCATTAATTCAGAACTGAATATATCAGTTTTCAGAGGTGTCAAAAGTATTCACATTCAATACTCAAGTAGAAGTATAGATACTAGGGTTTAAAAAGACTTCTGTAGAAGTTGAAGTATCAAGTCAAGTTTTTTATTCAAGTAAAAGTAAAAAAGTACTTGATTCAAAACTACTTAAAGTATGAAAGTAAAAATAGTATATTTTAAAAAATGACATTAAAGAATAAAGCTTAAGCCCCCACCCAAAAGAAAGGCCATAATGTTATATAAAAATTTTTTTTTTGAAACATTTGGGACACACTAGGCTACCTGTTTCAGCCGCACATATGCCCATTAAAATGTATTAATTTCAGTGCAATGCAATTACATTACAGAACCATATGTGGACTACTGAGCATATATATATATATATATATATATATATATATATATATATATATATATATATATATATATATATATATATATATATATATATATACATCAGGGGATTCCTGTTTACTCTGAAAAACAAGGGTGGAGTATTTTTTTTAAGAAACCAGCGGAAAGACTTTCATTTCAGGAACATCTGACGCACCTGAGAGCTTCTGGTGATGAGGTTTTTAGGAAGGAAAATCCCACAAGTAGCTGCATGTTTGAAGTCAAGCTAATTTAATCGCCGAGGATGGGCGAAGTCAATCCGACCCAATTTGCATGAAACACCGCAGCGACCGAGGATACCTTGTGCAAACCAATTAAAAACCATGAAATAAACCCAATTTTCTGTTCAAATGCTCATGAATGTCACATTGCAATAATTTAGAAATAATATTCAGCTTTAATGTGCTCAGGAAGCATTCACTGAAGCGTGCCTTTTATTTAAAAAAAATAATTTTCATTTGTACTTTTTTTCTCCAGAGAGCTGCTCCTGATGATATTAATGTGTCAGACTGAGATGCAGAAGCTGAATAAATTGAACACTGACAAAGACAACACATTTATACTGACATGATTTAAGAATAAATTTCATCTCAAAAACATAATTCTCCTAAAACTCAACATGAGTATATAACAGATGAGCATTATTATTTATGACTAAATGCTAAATATGAGCATAGCTAACAGAACAAAAACATTATTTGAATCCTGAGCAGTATTTTATTGTTACGGATCACTATCAGCATGCATGTGCACACCATGCAGCACTTTCTAATGTCTCTTAGATTTCCCATCTGTGATTCAGGCCTCGTTTTGTGATGCCTGGAGGCTGAATGTTGCAGGAAGCGATGCTAAAAAGAGTTGTGTTTCTCCCTCTGGCCATCTCCTCCTTTCATCAGTTTTCTACACACACACGTAGACACTTGTATTGCTAAAATCTGGCTGTTAACAACACTCACACTTGTGTGGCCAACAGGGGAGCCAGACAATGTAATACCATACATACACTGTGTCATACAAGTCTTTCTCGTTAATCTGGATGAAGAATTCCACATAATGAACATGGTTAAAGATCATGTAGTGATAGAAATGTGCAGATGAATGGGTTAGGATGCAAATCCACACATACAACTTACTGAGAGCAGAGGTGGTGTGATATTATGAGGGTTGCAGGCTGATCTGGCCACAAAGCTAAAAGTGGAACACGGCTGACATTGATCTATGGCTAACTCTGCAGCTGAGTCGGAAAGAAACGGTGGATCTAATAAAAGTTAATCATATCTGGAGCCTTTAACCTGGTGCTTTAATCTTTTCTCTGCCCTCAGTTGCTGATCTGTCTTGATCCAGCATTTTCCATTCATACTCGCCGCACTAATGCTGCATTACCACCATCTGATATCCCATTACATTCCTTCTGAGCATAAAAGTGAGGCCGCTCGTGAATAGAAGACAAACAGCAAACCCTGCAGAGGGGAAAACACTCATCTAAGCGGCAACCTTTTGATAACAAACCTTATAATAAAGGAATATATTTAGTTAATGTCACATATATTTCCAGAAAAATTTTCCAGGATACAACTTTATTTCAGAGCCAATACATAGAATTTAAATGGTAGCATAACTCAGGTGTATTAGTTAACAAGAGTAGTGTTACAAAATTTAGTGAGGTATCATAGTGAACAATTTCCAACTTTTTTCACCTTTAATGTGTCATCGATCATGTGCATTTCAAGTGAAAAACAACACATCTGTTTGTGGGAAAACCTAATAAAAGGTTTTTTGATCCAGTTTCAGCTTTCAATCTTCTTTGTTAGGGGTCTATTAGCTGGAGACCTTTTGTCTTTTCACATCAGTCTGGGATTTCATTAAAACGTTTCCAGTGGAAAGTATCAAAAGGAGCTCATAACTGCGATCTGGAAGGAAGATGTTTTCTTCATTTTCTGAAAAGTTACATTTTTGGCGAGAGGAAATGTATTTTTTGAAATTGAGCAATTTGTGGGGAAACCCTACAGAGAGAGTTGAACTTCAAGAAGACTAAATGATGGAACTGAATCAGAAGGTGCTTGGAAAACGAGTAAAAGGGTGTACACACATGCAAGCAGGTTACTGAAGTTGTTTTCTGTTATTTTGGCCCATCAAATTTCTTTTTTTGAGTTGAATTGTACAGAATGTGTCACATTGTAGCCTAAATGGATTTTGAAATGATGCATTATTACGACCTTTATAAAAATAAAACCCTAGGGATTTAGACTATCCAGTATGTTAAAATAGTGATTTTACGTTAGACTTAAAACCCACATCAACACATCTGCATTTTTTCAATTTTTGGTCAGCATGTCTGCTTTAACCCAAACGTAGAAAACTGAGATTTTTAGCATCTAAGTAAATTACACAGAAATATGAAGGATAGCATTTTAATTTGACCAAATCCTGTAGTGTGACAAGAAAGCATCAGAGGAAAAAAGCAAAGAACAGAAAACAATGTTTAGATCAGAAACCAAACATAACTACCTCCCTTTTGCATTCAGCCATTGTGCCAGTTATTAATGTTTACTACAAATCTCTGAACACGTTCTCTTCTTTGCTTTGTTTTGCCCGTTATTTAGAAATTGTTTTTGATCCACTGCCCATAAACTGCCTTAATACTTTTGTTTTAGTAAGTAAAAGAAAAAGATTTTTATTCTGTGCAGCCCTCATAGTTTCTGCAGTTGGCTCATTGTTCTTTCATGTGAAGACTTTGGCAAATAAAATCTTTAAAAGTGCTGCTAAATAATTGTTTGGACAGTTACCACGGTGACCAACTATATGATCTGAGAAAGGAGAGGGTTATGATTCACTCTAAAGACTGTGACCTAACTGGATGATATTACAGCTAACGTAAACAGCGATCCTCTTTTATCTACGCTACATTAAAGACTTTCTCTAAGGTTTTCCTTCCACACAAGCAGTAATCTTTTAAATTCTTAGCTCTCCATACTTTCGGAAACTTTTCTTTAGACGCTTTTTCACACCTCTTCAGTCCAGATCTTGCCACTCGATGACATGTAGTGAATTACGCGTTCAGAAAAAATGCGAGCACACAGAGTATCTAAAAGTGACATCTTTAGGAAATAGACGTGACACAGCACCTGAGACATAAATCATCCTTCAGCTGATAATCCTTTGCATGCTAAATTTCTAGCTTATAAGCCTATTTTATCTTGGCGCTGCACTTACTATATGTCAAACTTTCTTATTATATATATATTTATAGTTTAAGCTAAACAAATTGAACATATTGTGAGTTTTTGACCAGTCTTTTACAATAATTAAATGTATTCATGCTGCAGAATGATTAAATATGTGATAACCGAGGAGGCTGTTGTTCCTGTATTGACCTGAGCAACCGATTGGTTAAAGGCAGAGCATGTCTGTTCAGTTTAAGATTATTTTTGTAATTTTCCTTTAATCATTGTGAACGGCCATGTTTTTAAATAAAATGTGACAAATATTGTAAATCAATCTTCCTATTTAGTTTTTTTTTGTGCTAATTCTGGGGTCGGTGTTTTGGTTAAGGGGACAACGCTTCTTGACTGACTTCCAATCTTTGCTACCGTTTAGACTCCAGATATTTCTGTGTCAATAAAGTCTAATCGTTTTAATCCTTCTTAACTCACTGAATCCCTTTAGAACTACTGTCAATCCATTAAGCATGATTATTTTTTCTGTTTTTGCTTACGCTGAGCGCGGCTCGGTTGCATTCTGCTGAGCTACATTCTGTCCTCTGATTCTATCAAAACCCGAGCTTCTCCTGGGGAACGGACTCGATCAGAACACAGCAGATGTAACATCAGTTGTTAAGATGCTCTGGTCAGGTCAGTGTGTACCGAACATGATGGCTCCTCTGCTTTGTAAAGTGCAGCTTTTTGTGCTTTCAGAAGAGGAAGTGCACTTTCAGCTGATTTCTGCAGCATTTTCTGACCCCATCGGCAGAGTAGAGAAAGGACTCTGAAGTCACAGTTCAGATCCGTAATTGCGGCTCCTGTGTGTCTTTGCTTCTAATTCATGTGTGCCTGTAAGTGCGCACACGCACACACACACTCACACAGATGACCTTCTCTTCAAAGTGCTGATGTCCTGTTTTCCCCTGAACTCTCAACACTTAGCTCTGCAGAGGAGCTGCTGCCATCCGACTGTTGCTACGAAACAAATGGAAAAGTCTGTCGAGGGAGGCGATGCTGCTGGTTTTAAAATGATGCTCTTTAAAGATAAGGCATGTTTGTCTAGACAGGAAGTTTTTACAGACAATTTAAAGCTTTTCACATGTTTTTGAGTTTTTTCCAACCTGCTGTTCTTCCTGACCCCATCAGCCACGAGCAGACAGTAATAAATGACATTAATCTGTGTTATAGTGAGTTAGCAGTATTTTTGTGGAGCTTCAGAGCAAAAGTCTGTAAGCTCATCCTTACTTCAGTACGTTTTTAGTTATTGCACTGTGGAACAGGGTAAATGATCAAACTACTTTACGAATTACACACGGAAAAGAAAAATGATGCTGCCAGTATTATCCAAAAACGGTGAGCACGAGTAAAAATCTAAGAAATTCTGCAGAAGTTTAATAAATCTCTACACAACAGACCTCTAAAAAGGTTTTTCAATGTTATGTGCCTATATGCTTTTATTTTCATAGAAAATTATACAGTGGACCCCACCTATTTGAAGTTTAGTATTTGTGGATTCTTTCGTAGAGCTTTGGAAGCTGGAATATTTTGACACAATGCTACTTGGTACACTATTGGTTGCCATTTGCAAAGCAGCCAATCCAGGAGCGCCATTCGTTTTAGATGGTGCTGATTGGCTGAACACCCAAATGCGGAGATGAGAAAACTGTGGATGTTAGCTTCTGTGGTAGTGCTAAGAAGGTTTCACTGTCTTAATGAATACATATTAGGGTACAGTTGGTGTTCAAACTATTAAAACAAGCAATTGTAAATGTTTTTAGAGGATGTCTCAAGTATTTGCAGGCGGTTGTGGTCCCTAACCCCCACGAATACCGGGGGTCTACTCTGCTTTCCTTCTGATGACTTGTAGAACCTGAATGCCAGGTCTGCTTTCATGTCGCCTTTGGTGTCCATGGGTGATATAAGGCCAGGATCTGCGTTCATGACAATCTGTTTGTAAAAATACTTCTCTTGCCTCCTATTAGTAAACAAAGACAATCTCCCGCTCTCAGAAAAGTAGCTGAATTTGTTTGAAATTAGCTACTTTTGTTTTGATTTTCATTTTTTCATGTAACCGAGTAAAGTTACAATTGAATAAAATATGCACCACTCTGCAGATAAACTTATATTGTACATATACTTTTTCTTTAAGGCATAGAGGATGAGAAGTAGGGTACACCTTGGTCTGGTCACCATTTTATCACAGGGCAGCACAGAGACATAAAACCATGCCTGGGTTCTGGGGGCTGGCGCCCATCTCCAGTAATCGATGGCTAGAGAGAACAACAAGCGAACGTTCAATGTTCAGGATTGTGAGAGGGATCTGGAGTACCCAGAGATAATCCATGCATGCACTGGGAGAACATGTAAAAATAAACTTAAGCTCAGGATCTGAACCCAGGCCCTTTTTGCAACAAGGCAACGACTGCACCACCGTGTGGCCCCATGTACAAAGATGTGACTCAGTAAAAACAGACTTTAGATAAAACAAACACAAACAAATGTGATGTTTGTAGAAACCAAATCGACGCCCAATAAAGTCGATGTAGTACGGATCGCTGGTTATTTGCACACAGAGCAATCTGGGAATGTAATTATACCTAAAAATAAGTCAGAAAATGATTGAACCACAACGCTAAATCTGATTGGCTATGACAGCCTGTCTGTTGGTCAGTCAAACAGTCTGAGCTCTGAGCTGCTTTTTATCTAGATGATGGAGGTCCAACATCCTCTGCTGCTGTCAGAGTGAGAGTATTTGGTTGGAAGTGCTGTCAGCAGCAGAGATGAACAAACCACTGACACACACACACACACACACACACACACACACACACACACACACACACACACACACACACACACACACACACACACACACACACACACACACACACACACACACACGGGGCTGCACTGTGGAAACTTGAAGTTTTAAATCCGAAGAACAAGAGCAATGAAGAAAAAAACCCCAGCAGATGTAATATTCTAATGAGGGGCAGCGGTCACTAAGTGGACAGGATTTAATGTTTGAAGGCACAAATGTCTGATTCATTTCTGATGTGAGGAGGTGTTGACATGTCTATAAATACAACTGGACAAATTCTGAATTTAATCTTTCTCTGTGCTTCTTGAAAAACTAAAATGCCAAATTATTTAGAGCCCTCCAGCCTTATTAAAACATACATAAATCAACTTTATTCAGTGCAAGTGCCAACAAACATGAAGCTTTAATTCTTCTCTTTGAGGTGGATCGCCCTGAAAGAATCCCTTTTTAAGCCTCCAGATGCAACAGAATCCATCAGTAGCATGAAGATTTTTTACTGGATTTCATCTGCAGTCCAGGTGCGGCCCACTCACTGTAACAGAAAATCACCAAGAGGCAAAATCGATCTTTAAAGGGGGGGTATTATGCTTCTTCCAGGCAGATATTACCCTTCTATACCACACTCCAATAAAATTGTCAACTTAAGTCTTCTAAAAGTCCGTCATATATCCAAATCCACCTTAAAGAAATTTACCATTTTGTTACCACCTTACAAAATTGTTGAAAAAGTGAAGCTCTGAATACTTTCTGGATGAACTGCATACTCTAGAAAGTAACTAATTTTAATACTGTTAGAGCTTCTTAAAAAAAAATAACAACAGAGTTTATAGAATTATTATATGCCTAGACAGGCATGTGAAGTGTCATCGCTGCATTTAATTTGGGGTCTTTTTTCAGTTTCCTTTTACTGATTTTCCAAGTTAATTGTAACAGTTTTAGTATCTTCTAGACCCAAAATGGATCTCACAACCCAGTAAAGTTCTTTTTTGACAATTATAGTAAGAACGCTACAGGATGGAAGTAATGTTCAAACAGGATGAGAGAGGAAAGTGTTTGCAGGGGATTGTTTCACCAGCAGGACGGTATAGAGGAGGGAACGCTGTAATATGTAAACCAGGAGCGGTGAAAGCTTACAGAGCAAAAACTCTGGTACCTGCTGGTGGTTTAAACTCACCGCTACATTCAGTACGTTTACATGCACAGCTAAATCGAGCTTTATTGAGTAATCGGACTAAAGACTTCCCTCCTGCAGCGAGCCGAGTCCCAGTTTACATGTCCATCAGAAAATCGAATTATTAGATGAAGTACGTTCCACTCCCTGACGATAGATGGCGATATGCGCTCCTACGAGTTAGCCTAATAGCGGTTAGCTTCCAGCTGCATTCAGGCAGTAAACTGAGGCTGGCGGGAGTGAAGCAGACGGAGTTAAAGCAGAATATTCACAGTAACAACGCATCGCCTCTTCGTAAGTCCAAACATGCACTGATTGGCCGCTTACGTTTGTCTTAGATGCCATATGCTTCTTATAACACCACTGTTGTTAGTAGTGGGTCGGATTTCCGGCTCTCCAAACTTCCCGAGGGGGGTGCGCGAGTGCGGGCGGGGCCGGAGGGGCTGGTTGCAGAGTAGTCCGATTTGAATCGCATTATCCAGCAAGAGTAGTCGAGCTTCTGAAACTCCAGTTCTGTTCGATTCCAGCCGGACTAAGGTGTATACATTAATTTTAAAAGTCTGATTTCAGTCGGACTAAGGCAGTAATTCGAATTTCTCTTGCTGCATGTAAACGTACTGAGTGATCTGGTTTCACCATGGGAAATGAAATGATCACTTTGTCCGTAATCCTTAGTTCAATGGTTGAGTAAACAGCCCAGGTCGGCAACAGAGAAAGGGGGACGAGGCGTAACAAATCCAAAATCCGTTCGGCTCTGATGGAAGTCCGAAGGGGTCGAGGGCAGAGACCCAATCAGGGGAGACAGGGAGAAGGCAAAGGCGATGCTCAGGAGGCCAGAAACAGGCCAGGTACACCATCAGGATAGAAGACATGAACACTCGAAAGCTGGGACAAAGGTTGACGACAGAGTGCAGGGCACAGGTGTCATCACTTAGCAATCATTATGCATCAGAGGCGGGAGGGGCAGAGCGGAGGAGCAACATGAAACTTGGCAGGAACAATGAAGATCATCATATTAATTCCTTAAATTAAAGATGCAACTTACAGCAGCTGTTTTTCCACCAAACATAGCGATCTGCTGTGTTCCTGCTCAGCGCTCATTTAAATAGCATTTCTTTCCACATAACATCCCTTTTCATAACTTAATTGTTGCTTTCGCATGCAACAGCTGGAGCTGTAAAATGGCCAAGAAGGCATGCATGTGCACGCATCTTTTTAGCAACAGATTCGGTTGATTTAACATACATTGGACTTACGCGGTCGCCCTGGACGCCATCGTTAGGGAGATCAAGTTTGTTGGCCCTGAGCAAAGTAAGAGACTGCTGAGCATGTCACCTTGAAGATTCAGGACAATTTCAGAAAGCAAATGACCATCTGGCTACCGTTTTACACAGCAATATGAAGCTATTAGGGAAAACACACAAACTCACGCACACACTTGGTTAGTCAGCCAGTCAGTCACTGCTCTCTGCTTAGTCCTTAATGGGGCACCGTCATAACACGCACTCACATCACTTCAATGCTTGACGGCATTTTAGCCTCACCCTAAATTTTAGCCAGGACTTCACCCAAATCCTAAAATGCATTTCCTTCCTAATCTAAGGGAGGCAGGAAGCTGCGTCCTACATAGGCGTCACCAAAACATGAGTAATCCTCGTACACACGCACACACAAACTCTCATCAACCTGCTGCTCACATGACTCCACCTCTGTGTCATCAGAGATGGCCCAATCAAATCTGATCAAGGAGAGAAAGTGAGTGGCAGAGTGTGACGGGGTGCTAATGTGTGTGTGTGTATGGTCCTCTAATTTGATGGGAGCTATCTGAGGTAAACAGCTGGTGATTGGAGGGCAGACGTCCTGTTTTGGAGAGCTTCCCAGACTGTCGACAGCAAGCATGCTCGTACACAGAAAGACTCGGCGAGCAACAATGAGAAAACAAAAACACCTACGAATAAATAACCCACACACTGATATGTATTATCAGTTCTTTGAGCACGCAGGTAAACACTACATCCTTGTTGATGCGCAACAAACGTGCAAACAGACATAATCAACGCATGAGACTGCAGACTTTCATAGAAACTCATTAAAGCATATTACGGAATGTAATCCTTTGCAAATTCTAAAAACCCTTTAACCTTTTTCCTGCAAGCTGCAAGTCTTTTGAAGGTACAGTATTTATCTACCAGTTAATTCTTCTTTTCAAAATAGCTAAAGTCTCACCAAACATTCTGAACTGCATGTAAGTCTAGACTTTGACTAGACCATTCTGATAGATAAATATGTTTTGATCTAAACCCTTCCATGGTACTTCTCCTCCAGTCTCAAGTCTTTTGCAACTTCTAACAGGTCTTTTTCCATGATTCCCCTGTGTTTAGCTTCATCCATCTTCCCAGTTTCTCTGTCCCTACTAAAGACACGTATCCCCACAGCATGACACTACCCCCACCATGGTGTGTTCTGTTAGTTGATGGGTTTTATTTAGGTACATCAGAGTAAAGGGGTGGAAAAAACAAAGGCAGGACACACTTTTCTTTTTAGATTTGCTGGAAATTTGAGAACAATGCATTGTTTTGCTCAATCATATCAAGCCCCAACAGAACAGGGTTGAGTAATCCTGGTTCCTGAGGGCTGGTGTTAGATGCTTGGATAGAGCTGAACCAAATAGCTGACTTATTTCCTCAGACTGTCACCAAGTCTCCAGGAGCTAATGACCAGTTGATGAGATTCAGGGCTGCAGGACATTGGCCCTCTGTGTGCACGAGTGCCCACCTCTGCAATAGAATGCACGGTTAGCATGTATAATGTGACAAAATGTGAAAAAGTTCAATGGGTATGAACACTTTTGCAGTCCATTGCGTATACAGACTGAAAGTACTAGTTTCAATCATTTGTAAGAACAAAAGCCACGCCTCACACAGTTAACATTTAAACGCATAAAGATTGCAGTTCAGTCTGTAATGTGATGTTCAGCCTTTGTGCAAATGAAAAGTTTCTGTGTTTTTTTTTTTTTCTTATGCTCAACAGACCAGTAAGTTCCCAACCTGGAGCTTCAAATGATTTATTGAGCTAAAAAATATATTTTTTCGAATATGCAAATGGCTCAGCGTGCCGTTAATCTCTGTGATGAATGCCCCTTTCCTGTGAAATAATGAACGCCCGCAGCCTCTGGGCTTCTTGGCTTTTTTTTTTTTACAGGAATAAAAAAAGCTTCAGTATTTAGTCTCAAAGTTTTGTGCAGCCACTCGGTTAAATAACCCATCCGTTA
Source organism: Valencia hispanica (assembly GCA_963556495.2). Classification (NCBI taxonomy): domain Eukaryota; kingdom Metazoa; phylum Chordata; class Actinopteri; order Cyprinodontiformes; family Valenciidae; genus Valencia; species Valencia hispanica. The sequence continues at coordinate 43,131,022 of OY747719.1, read as the reverse complement.
GCGATTAAATTAGTCATTAAAACACCCTTTGCAAATTGATGCCGAATAGGAAGTAAAAGCTTACTTCAGCACCATCCCTTTTTTACTGTGTTTCTGCAGTAATGGACAAAAACAAATGAACGCTGTCACTTTGAATCCATCTAACCAATTTACTTCATTTTCCAGATTAAGTGGAAACACAAACAAACGAACTGAAAAAAACGATATATTAATCACAGATATTTGTAAGGATGCATAATAGTAAAGGCAACACTACAGACATAAAACTCATGTCCAGTGGTCCTGTATTTTTTTATTTAAGAAGCATTTTTTAAAACCAACTCATTTATCTGTGCTTTTATCTAATCACGTGTATTCAGGTCTGTGTTATTTACTGCTTCTCTCCTTCTACCTTCTCACCTAAACAATGTCATTCTTAGCGTAGTAGTGTGATTTTCTGACCTTGTAATCTATATTTAGCCATGTTTACACCATAATCAATCAGATGCATCTCATTGGAGTTTTCATGGTATTTTTTAGTATGCTGCTACAGTGCAGAGCATGCCTTTGCCTATCATAAAGAGAGGCGGTTGATGGAGAAACACAAGCAAAAAGGTCTATTCGAAGCGAAGAAAGTGTTTTAAAATAAATGTCTGTTTGCAACAATCTTGTTTGGTTTTAGAAATTCATCAATAAACTACAATAAACTAATACAACTATTTCTAGTCTGTTAGCAATCACATGCTACATAGCTGAACCTATCTATTGATGACAACTTTGACCCATACTGGATTTTATACCAGTTTTCTCATGCACATGTCTGTCACATTTTGAACAAATATATTATGCAAAATTAAAAAATGAATACTCTCTTATTTACACAAACACGGTAAAAGTCATTTTAGAAATTTGCTGGGTTTGCTTTGTGTCACAAAACGGTAAATAAGGTGACAAAGGGGCTTTTAACATTGTTATTGTCGGGCGTCTCATAACTGGCAAAAATACCCGCCAGTAACATAATGACTTGTCGGTAATGTGATAATGTTTTTGAGCCGACAGGATAATAACTTCTTGTTATTGGTGTAACATTATAAAAAGTGTTTGAAAATGTAACTACTGCAGCCAATAATGTAATAACACATTAACAGGCGTGCACTTTTTAAATTTATTTTTGTTTTCTTCAGCTTCTTTTCTATTTTGATGATGAAAAATATGAATAGAGGATGAAATAGTCAACATATTCATTCAACAAAAATACTTTCTATACAGCAATTTATCTCCATAACTTTGAATGTAAGAGCCAATTAGGTCATTTGAAATATGTTGTACAAAATATTTATGAATATTGTGTATCTGCTTAATTAGACCAGCCCATAATTTATGTATGTATGTATGTAAACAGGAATACTAAATTAATTACTATAAAGTGAATTTAGTACGAAAGTGCCTTGGTATTCGCGGGGATTAGGGAGCACAGCGTGAATACTTAAGACCCCCTCTAAAAATAATGTAACTGCCTATTTTAATAGTTCAAATAGTTTAATATACATTAATATGCATTGATACAAACAGTGGAAACTGTCTCAGCACTACTGCAGAAGCTAACATCTACAGTTTTCCTTATATCCACTCTTGGATGCAAACACCAGCCAATAGCGGATCGAGCAGCATTGCTCCTTCATATTTCAGCTTCCCAAGTTACATTTCCTATTTAATATTTTACTCATGCTCTACAAAAGAATGGGTAAATAGGCATGAGAATACTGTAGTCGGGTCACATAGTGAAATGTGCTACATGTAACGTTTATATCCATATAGCAACACTATTAGCAAAATGTTATCGGCTGAAAAAAGATTATTACATCATTAGCTTTATTCCATTTAAAATGGCTAAAATTCTTACTTTATTGGCAGGGATTTTATTATTGGCCATTATTACATTATGAGTTGTTATTGTTATCTTTTTTGGTCTCCAGGAAGATGTTGTGACTTTATTTTGTCTCTGTTTAGACCCGGCCTCGGTCTGAGACCTGCTGGACTTGTAGTGATGCTGCAATACCGTTTTTTCTCCCGCAACTTATTGTGAAACTCATTGAGGAATTCTAATGCAACCAGTAAGGTTTTTTACTATGAAAATTTCTCAGACGGACCCGACCCTACTTGCCGCAGATTGGGAGATGAGGGAAGAGACAGCAAGAAGGTGGAATATTTTTTCAGAGCAAATATATGAATGTTTTCCTCTCTGAACAACAACACCGAGTTTATTCCTCCACCTCCACTCACTCTGCTTGCAGCTACTGTTAAAGCTGGGGTATTAGACTATCTGACCCTGTTCTATTTTATATTTCCCCTTATAAGTCCCTCCTCCGGCCTCTACAGAAAAAAAGAATCATTTACGCGAGCCTAAAGCATTGACCAATAGATTTGTGTATCCACAAGAGGGAGCTGTCACTCAACAAAAATGAGCCCCAGTCGCCTCAGTCAGCTTAGCACACCAACGAAGAAGAAGAGACCGGAGGTTTGCAATGAAGCAACCACAACAAGTATCAAAGTTAGCGATTCCGCGCCTGCTTTCTACTAGAAAATGCTTTTTCTGATGACCTTTGCTTTCCCTGCGCATGCGTGGCATGAGGCATGGCTTCTAGCTCCTTCCAGAACGAAAATCTCCTCCTTCTCTCCTTGATGATGTCACACAACGGACCACAGCTTTAAGTTAATGTTCGGCTGGATGCGTCTGCGCTCCTGGTCCGTTTCACTTCTTACTTGCTGGTTAGCTCAGGTGGCTTGTAGTTGTATGAAAACTATCCCACACTGGTTCGTCTTGGTCTTAGGTTAGGTGGTCATGATTACAACACTGTGGGTTGCTTCACCTTGTTCCTTCCTTTTGTTACCATGTTTGTTCCCTTGCACTTATCAGTTTATATTTAGTACAGGGAATTAGGGATCGTTTCAGGTTTCTACTCCTGTTAGGACTGTAACTAACAGGAACTCAGAACAGCAGCGAGTAAAAAGACCATTAATTGTCCATCAGTCGGGGCACCAGTTCATTAGACAGCGTGGAGCCTCACTGTCACACTAAAAATGGTTGCTGTGTTATTAAAGAGCAGCTCGTTGGGTATAAAAGACAAAAACAAGCTGCTGTCCCTTCAGATTTATTACTGCAGCTTGGTGCCATCTATCTCAGCTTAAATTCTTTATTGTTGTGACTCACACACATTTTGAAATGCTGGGATACAATAATGAAAGCTCCTCCTCGACAGCACACACAAGCTCACCAAACACAGGGAGAGATCCTGGTACCGTTACTGTAGCATATTGGCTAATTAAAACAATCTTCTTTTTTTTTAACAGGCTCTGTAAACACACATGCCAGCACTTAATATTAGACGGTGTCTAAAAGAGGAGGCGAAACCTGCAGGATCCAAAAGAAACCCACAGCGCAGGAGAGAATGTGCATTTGAGTGCAAGCATGAGAGGTGAAGTGAGGGAGACAGGAGTAGGTGGCTGGAAGCCACAGCAGGTGGTGGATCTGCCTGTTTGCTTAAATCACAACATGTTGATGCAGGCATGCACGCGCCTGTGTGTTTGCGTGGGCCCGTGTGCACGGCAGATGGCGCGTGACGACAGGATTGCTCTCAGCGGCACAGCTGTCGGAAGGCAATGCTGGACACACACACCTCTTCATCAACTTAAATTACAGCATGAACACACACTCGAGCCGAGAAAGTAAACACACTTCAGCCTCTCAACCATTTGACTGTCAGATATTTTTATCTAAATGGAGGTTTTGAGAAGACTGTTAAATGTCACACATTCTGAGGTCATGACCTTTGTAGCTTAATGCAGAAAGAAGCTTTAAACGCAACGTTCCAAACCAAGACATTTTTAGTGACTAAATAAAAAACAATCTTCACCACTTTTTTTTTTTTTTTTTTTACCCTTAATGTAATCAAGTCTCACAGTTACATAGCGACCAAAGTCTGGTCAGCGTTCACGTCACAAATTTTACACTATTGAGGTAAGGATGGAAGTCTTGCCTGATCTCCAAGATTCCTACAAATTCTTTCACCTTTTAATTAGGAGCTCATTGCAATAATTGCCAGTGGATCCCCGCCTATTCGCTGTTCATTTTTCCTGGATTTTTTATTTTTTTGTGCAACATAACTCCAAATTATTCTATTTGTGGATTGTTCCATAAAGCATATCTAAAATATTCGAAAGAAAATAGAGCTTGGGAAACTGAAATATCTAGGAGAAATGCTATTTGACACGCTACTGGATGTTGTTTGCAAAGCAGGAGGGGTGTAACGGTCACAAAAATCACAGTTCGGTTCGTATTTAAGAGTTTTAAAGTCACGGTTCGGTCTGTTTTCGGTACACTTTAAATAAGAAAAATAGATATAAATGTGCATATGACTTTTTTTTGTTTTGTTTGATTAGCAATAAAGAAATAACCTTTTTTTCCTTAATTCCTTCCTTTTAATTCCTGACAATTAATTTGATTTTGTTATGTTTCATAATTTAAAAAACTTTAAAGTATAAAACTGATTGGATTTTTCAAAAATAAATAAAATAGTACAAGCACCCATAGCCAGAGTAAAAAACAATATAACCACTTTAAAAGAAGGCAGTGTTAGAGGGATAGTCCACCCTTAAGTGAAATTGAGTCTGTTGCTATATTCCCCAGAGTTAGACAAGTGAGAGAAAGCATTTTGTAACCAGCCCATTAATTCTCCTAATACGGCAGCAGTCCATTTGCTTAGCTTAGCATAAACAACGTAAGTGAATGGTAACAGCTAGCATTGTGTTTGCGAAAGTCACAAAAATTACTCAACAATGATCCTAATTATTCCTGGTGACCTTAAATCAATTCAGATTTTTTTTTATATTTCGACAACCTAGTCTCCCAGCTGTACTTGAATGCAGCATGGGCAACTGTTGGGGAGAATCCCTTGTCATAAACGAGGATTCTGCCACCTTGCCTTTTCTCTAAAATAAGGAGTTCAGACTGACTGGATGCTACTAGTAGCCAAAGTGACGTCAGCTGGTTTTTCACTAGTATCAGTGATGTTTACATTCAGCTTGACATTGTTTCAGGTGAGTCATTCAGTGCAGAGCGTGTTATGGACCTTATTGCTGTTGAAAGATACATTCACTGACAAAGTTCTGGTTCGGTCCATCTTTCTTTATCTACTGTGGCTGCAAGAGAAACCATGAATGTTCCCAAATAGCAGAGTTTAGTGATAGCTGGGAGTCCTTTCTGTTTAGTTCTGGTGTCACTTTTTAAAGTTGTGCTGCGGAACGTTGCACTGCGCTCTGAGTTCTGCACATTAATATTCTGCATGTGTTCAGGTAGAAAACAGCTGGATTTGTTCTGAATATCAATACATGTACTGTTACACCCCTACATCTTAAGTGAGCCAAACAAAAATAGAACCGTTCTAAAACTTTTATCTACAGAGAAGCAACAAGATAAACAAAATTGAATGTAGAAAAGTAAAAGGCACGGCAGCCTTCCTCATATCTACTGAAGAAATTAGAGAATATGCTTTACAGTTAAGAACAGAAGTTGGGCATAAACACCTACTCAGATATTTATTAGGGCTGCGGATGACAGTTACACTGATACAACAGCCGGCAGCGCCTGAATTCATCTGATGAACTGAGCTGCAAACGGCAAAACATTATTAGGAGGGATTATTCACTTGCAGAGAAATATCTGTAAATTGTTGAACAAGCGAGAGAGAAGAAAAAGCTCAGCAGAGGCACAATGAGCTTATTAAACATTACACAGTGATGCATAGCAAATAAACACTCCATTCAATATTAAAGATTATGACAACCTTGCTGCCAAAGTCAGGAGGAAACAAAATAGCACACAAAAGGAAGCATAAATGTTTATTCAGTGGAAACCAGCTGCTCATAATTCAATAAAAACATTAAGAAGAGTTCTGAATGTTTGCTTACATGAAAGTTTCAACTTCAGATTTCCTGACATTGATTTCTGTCTGAATGTTAATGTTGATGCTTAATATGTTAGTGGGCTGCAAGAATCATTAGGATCCATTATTCCTCATCAGTGTAGTAGAATAACTACATTTGTATGATGCATCATATTTTAAATCTTGGATAATAAAGTATCTTGCATAAAATATAGATCGAAAAATTAAAAGTGATGTAAGCTGTGCTCTCTGCTTGCAAATTTAAACGCACAGACTTTGTCCAAAATAGTTCCATGCTTCACCAGAATCAGCCCATAGTTATTAAATAATCAATCTGTGCGAAGATGAACACATCAAAGACTGTTAGTTTACAGAGGTCAATCTCATGTCCCTTCATGGTATAATTCAGGTCCGCACAATGCAACCAAAACCTGCAAACAAAAGCTCCCGGGGATGGAAACATGAAGGGGATTTCCTTTTAAGCTCCAGTGAAGAAAAACGCCTGATTCAACCAGCCTGACCAGAATCAGTTCTGACTTTCATTTGTGGGAATTATCCGAGAAATGGTGACTGTTGCAACATGAAGTAGAAATCCTCAGCTGTTGTGGTAATCAACCTCATCAACGAGCTGACTCGGTGTCAAAGAAATATTTTCGGGAGGACAAGCAGTGCAAATTTGAGATTATCAAAAGGACTTTCTGATGCATGGAGACTACCATAAATGTTATCTGGTTGCATCACAAGAGTGACTCTCGCACTCTCCTGTGCTTCTCCACCTGCAGCTTTTCTTGGCTCTCTTCTTCTTTTCAACATTGCTTCCATGATCCCATTGTTGTCGTTATGTTTGTGTCACGTACACCAGAGGTCCCCAACCACGGCCCCGACCCGAAACCGGTCTGTGGGTCGGTCAGTCTTTCCGTTTTATTTATTAAAGTCTAAACGATGTTTTATTTTGAACAATGACCTGATTCTCTCCTTTACATCTGGCTAAAATTGACTCTTGACGCAGGTCAAGACGCTTGTCTCGGTCATGTGATACGCAAGCGCTAAAAACAAATCCACAAGCTAGAAAAATTTATAAAAACAGAGGTCTCTGAAAAGTTTCTTTGCAAAAAGGAAAGGTCTAATGAAGAGACAGAATAAGAGCCTACAAAAGAAAATGAAAGCTACATTTAACAGACAATAACAGGAGTCATATTTAAAATACAAAATAATTGCCACAAGCCCCCATTCTGTATAATATGCGGCAACCGGCTTTCTAATGAGGCAATATAACCTTTAAAACGGCCCCAGACGGGACCGTCTCGTTACAGAGAAATGGCCACAAGGCTCCCACTGATTCAGCATTGTGGTGAGTCGAATTTTCCATGCACTTTGTTTGTTTTTGTGGAAGATTTTATTTTAAAGGCATGTTTAAACGTTACCATAGCGACCAGAGAGCGTTAGGGGGCAGAGAGGATGTTGCTCATGTTATGATTTTGGCGTGATGATACAGAAACGCTAATAAAGTTAAGAGCACACATTGGATTTACATTCATTATTACATTTACAAATAACCTTGTTTTTTATGCTGGTCATGTATTTTAATTTTGATGCATTTATCAGCCAGTCCTTGTGAATACTGTTTAATATTAAAACGGTCATGCCACGTTACTTTTCAGACCCTGGAGTTGCCAACTATATGACGACCCCACCCACTAGAGCTGTTACTCAGCTGAAATGGAAAACCCCCTGAGCTGTGTAGAGTAGAGTTACGCTGATTAAAGCTGTGCTGTAGAGGTGCTAGTAGAAAATAACAGTTGCCCTGTCAACAGATCCTCCCACCTGAGCTGGGGCTCTCTGCAGCTCCTCAAGAGTTACTACGATCCTCTTTGCTGCTTCTCTGATTAATGTTCTTCTAGCCCAGCCAGTCAGTTTAGGTGGATGTCCATGTCTTGGTCATGTCTGCAGCTGGTCCATCCTCTCTCCGTGTTCAGATGATGGATTGAACAGAGCTCTGGGAGATTTTTAAAACCTAATCCCACTTTAAACGTCTCCACAGCTTTAACCCCGACTATAAGCCTAAACAGACTAAATGGCTTTCACTCCAACTCCAACTATTATAACACAAACATTCTCTCCTGATAAAAACAGCGCCTCTCTGCCCAATTCCTGCTTCAAGCACCGTCAATAAACTCTGATAAATATCAGAAAGAAGCCTCCTGATTTTAGTGAAAGCTAATTTGACTGACATCCGACACTGTATTCAGTGAGAAAAAAAGGCTAAACATAGCAGCACAACAACAGAAATGTGATCAATTTAAACAACAATGGACTCCATGGCTTCTTTAATGCAGGGCAATGAAAGCATGGTTAAAACACAAAGTACCAACAAAGAAAGAGATTTTCGAGGATCAGATAAATGCAAAAAGTTTCGATTTCTAAGGGAAAGTGTGCCCTGCAGCAGAGTTTTTTTCTCCTTAAATTCACCAATATTCTCTCGCTCAGCCATTTATTTTAATATGCAACAGACTAACTGAATAAACTGGTGCAATTAACAGCAAAAGAAAACAAGTGGAAACAGAAAATGTAGCTGAACTGGGGAGTAATATTGTACAAATGCACCTCCCATCGAGAAAATCTAATTTCTATTTAGGCATGAGCAGAGTCAAATCTAATCTAATTTTACCCTATTATCTATTTCCCCTAATGTCTCTTCTCCTTTCCATCGCCGTCTCCTTTGCTCCTTTCATATCCTCCCTTCTTTTTATCACCTCTAAACTCTTCACCTCTCTCCTCTTCTTTCATCTCACCATCCACCTTCGTTCTTTTCTGCCTATTTCCATCCCTTCCTCCACTAATGAGGTAGAGGTTTCTGTATAGACAGAGATGGTGAAGTAGAGACATAGATAAAAAAAGAACACGTTTGGAAGCTAAGAGAGAGATAGAGATTGAGACAGGCAGGAAGAGAGAGGAAGGGAGTGAATCAGGCAGCTGAGGAGAGAGAGGAGAGGTGGCCTTTGGGTTTTTATAATTGGCTGTCTGTGACTCAGAGAGAGTGAGTACAGTATCCCTCTGCCTGCGCACATACTCGCACAAGCTCTCAAAGAGATCACATTTCGTCTTCTCGCCTCCCCTAACATGACATGAAACCAGCTTCTGAAGCCTCGGGCCTCTGAACATTTAAATTATCTCCTATCTCCTCCACTCTCTGTGAGCTAAAGATCACATATTCAGCTTCACAGCACTACCCCGGTCCGTCATTTTCCCTCTGATTCGCCTAATTAGCATCGCTAACTATGTTCTCCATACAATGTCCCTGTTTTAACCTGCGTATTAACCCATGCAGCGACACTCTGAGCAGCGGCTGATCAACAAGTTCCATCTCTGTGGGCCGTTAGCGTCTTGTCTGCTGTGTTTTTTAACTAAATAGGATGCTGTGTAAAACTTTTAGACTAAAGGTAAGATGGAGCTGGATAAGACATAGTTTTAACAATGCAACAATGTTATATTAACGACACATTATACAAAACAATAAAACACATTAATGATCTGATTACTGAAGAAATTCTCCTTTAAAGCTGCAGAATTACAGTTCTTACTCTAAACCTTAAATAGTATTTGGCAATCAGTGTTTATCTTCCAACAGCGTCCGTGTCCCAGAATTTCTTCAGTGTTTCCCACACATAAACGAATCTGTGGCGGTGAGCTACAGATTAAACTCCGACCGCCACAGATTCAACACCGACCCAAAAAAAATAAAAATCAACACCAACCGTCACATATTGAATTTCATTTTATGTTTTTACGCTATTTAAAACACGTAGCGTATTCGTTCAGCTGCATTCTCTCTCTCTCTCTCTAGTCCGTATTGCTACCCATATTAGGACTTTATATTGACTTCCAATCATTTTAATAGCTACATTTATGAATACCCAAACCCTTACCCATTGTATGATTTAAAAAATGTATTTCTATAATGGTGCAGAAAATAAGTATTTGGTCAAAAACCAAGAGTTCCTCCCAAATCTTTGTAATAGGGATGTGTATTGGCAAGAATCTGGTAATACAATATGTATCACAATACAGGTGGGCGATACGATATATTGAGAAACTATGAGTAAGACTGTATATTTTTAATTGAATTTTAAAACTTAATTTAACTGTGGAAAAACTGTCAGCAAAACTCTCCAACCTTTTCATACATTACACATCCAGTTTTATTACTAGATCTAGTTAATCCGCTGGAATGAAGAAGGTAAAAACATGCCACCAACGACCAATCATACTTTTAATTTTCCTACACAAATTACTGTCATCATTAATAGTTCCATTCAAATTCTGAAAAATATAATAAAAATAAAAATCGATACATTGCTTTTGAACATAGATACAATATTGTGACATAAAATATCGTGATATATTGTATCGAAATTTCTTACATACCTATTTTGGAATATAACCTTGGTTGACAATGACAGAGGTCAAATGTTTACTGTAGGTCTTCACCAGGTTTGCACACACTGCAGCTGGTATTTTGGCCCATTCTTCCATGCAGATCTCTGTTTTGGGGCTATCGCTGGAAAACACGGACTTAACTCCCTCCACAGATTCTCTATAGGATTGAGGTCTGGAGACTGGCTAGGCCACTCTAGAAACATGAAATGCTTTTTACGTAGCCACTCCTTCGTTGCCCGGGCGATGTGTTTGGGATCATTGTCATGCTAGAAGATCCAGCCACGTTTCATCTTCAATGCTCTCACTGATGGAAGGAGGTTTTTGAACAAAGTTTCCCAATACATGGCCCCATTCCTCCTTTCCTTAATACGGATCAGTCACCCTCTTCTCTTTGCAGAAAAGCAGCCCCAAAGCATAATGTTTCCACGCCTATGCTTCACAGTGGGTATGGTGATCTTGGGATGCAACTCAGCCTTCTTTCCCCTCCAAACACGGTGAGTGGCGTTTATACCAAAGAGTTTTATTTTGGTCTCATCTGACCACATGACTTTCTCCCAATCATCCTCTGGACCATCCAGATGGTCTTTGGCAAACTTTGGACGGGCCTTGACATGTGCTGGCTTAAGCAGGGGGACCTTTAGAGCGCTGCAGGGTTTAAATCCATGATGACGTAGTGTGTTACTAATAGCAACCTTTGTTCCTGTGGTCCCAGCTCTCTTCAGGTCATTGACCAGTTCCCACCGTGTAGATCTGGGCTGTTTCTTCACCGTTCTCTAGATCATGTGTAGCCCACCAGGTGAGATCTTGCATGGAGCCCCAGGTCGAACGAGATTGTAAGTGATCTTGTATTTATTCCATTTTCTAATAATTAATAAAAAACAGTTGGATCTCTTTTCAACAAGCTGCTTGCCTATTGTAGATCGGCTCATCGCAATCTTGTGCAGGTGTATAATCTTGTCCCTGGTGTCCTTGGACAGCTCTCTGGTCTTGGCCATGGTGGAGGTTGGAGTGCGACTGTTTGAAGATGTGGACAGGTGTCTTTTATACAGATAACGAGTTCAAACAGGTACCATTAATACAGGTAACGAGTGGAGGATAGAAGAGCTTCTTAAAGGAGAAGTAACAGGTCTGTGAGGGCCAGAATTCTAGCTTGTTTGTAGGTGCTAAATACTTCAGTCTCACAAACTGTGGCCTGTTTGTCAGGTAGTCATTAATAATCTTCCATCATCAATATGTGCGCTTATTTTCTTTACCATTATACAAATAAATTATTTAAAAGTCAAACAATGTGATATTTTTGATTTTTTTAATTATATTTTGTCTCTAACAGTTGAAGTGTACCTATGATAAAAATTACAGACCCTTTTCATCTTTTTAAGTGGGACAACTTGCACAATCAGCGGCTGCCAAATAGTTTTTTTGGCCCACTGTATGTGAATATTTAATAATAACTGTCCCCAAATATCTTCAAACCACAATCAAGTTTATGGTTATTGTCTTCGGCAATTTTAAAAACAAACAGATGTCCTTGGTCTCCAGTCCTGTCTGTTGTCCAGGTGAACTCTGAGGTATTTATACTCTTCAACCACCTCCACTTCTTCTCTAATGATGCAAACAGTGTTTAACGTAACCCTGTTTCTTTTTAAATCTACAATCATCGCCTTTGTTTTGTTCACATTCAACATAAGACGGTTGTTTCCACACCATGTCACAAAGCGGTCCACCAGCTCTCTGCATTCAGCTTTTTGTTCATCTCTGATACACCCGAAAGTCTGCAGGTCTAAATGGAGACACAGGAAGGGAGGTAGATGTTGAAAAGGAGAGCTGTAGAGAAAAAAGATGCTCATTAATGAAACATCCTCCTTACATCAGCCTCTGTCTGCTAGGTGACTGCTTCTTAATAATCCCGAGGTTTGCTCAGGTGGAAGTAAAACTGGTTCTTCCCGTCATGAACAGTGGAAGCAGTTAAACTCCTAATTAAGGGAAATATGCTGCAATCACTGAAGGACTAAAGGAAAGTGATCCTTGAAAAAGTTTCTGTCAGAGTGAGTAATTATTTTTGTGTGTTTCAGTTTCTCGCAGCTTGTTGGTGTTTGAAGCTGCAGAAACAGAAACACTGAGATGCTGTAAAGACGACGAGCCTTCATGGGTGGAGTGCACCCTGTGGTCAGAGTGATCTATAATAAAACTGGCCAGCCTGCGACGTCCGGACAACCCAAACTGCAGCATGACTTACAGTAATGAACATTCCAGATGAAACAAATGGCTAACAAAAACGGTTATGTTTTTTTATATTTCCTCCTCATTTAGTTTCTTCATTCTACCAAACAACAAAAACAGTGTTTTGTCTTCATTTGCAATCTAGATTTCAACAGTTCTATCCAGCTAGAGTTGAAATGTGGTGACTCACCATACTGTGAAGCTAGATGAGCCTTCAAGTTCTCATTAATAATTTACACCGCAGCCTCAATAAATCCTGACCCAGAGGAGAAAGAAAAATAACAGATTTACTGTATTTTCCAGTAATTTTGGGGAGATATGATGAATACATTTTAAAGAGAATCCTAAAAGGGCTACAGAAGGCGAAAAAAGCATGTTTGATCTGGGTTTATTTCTAAGATTACATGAATTGATTTCTAGCCTGATGGATCTTCAGTTTGGTGATGAATCACAGGCCAGAGCAGAAGAACCAGAACATGTTTGACTCCAGAAGATCATGTCAGCTTTTTGATCCCGTGACAGATCCTTCTTCACAGCTCTGCATAATCAATTCATCAAACTGTAAAGAAAAAGCCACTCTGCATCCCCCCGATGTGCACATCAACAGTCACACATCTGAGTGAACAGCTTTACAGCATCTGGGCTTTTTTTTTCTCTCTATTGTTTTTACACTTGTGCCTTTTGCCTCTCTGCAATCTTCTGAGAATTGATTTCTTTGCTGAAGTGACAAGGAGATGCTATAAATGGACGGGCAGATTTTCAGACGCAGCAGTGGCACGGTGGAAATGTTAGATTTAGAAAGCACGGGTGGAAAAAATAACAAAGAGTTTACAGCAGGTGTTGATCGCTGCTGGAGCTGCTTCTTTCCGCAGGACTCTTTGTTCATGCTCGGCATCGTTTTCTTTTAATTAAAGTTTCTTCCTGTGTTTGGTGACACAAAATCTTGTGTCTGTTCTTTTTAAGTCGGGATTGTTAGAAACAGTTAAAATCAGAAGCTTGTATAATATATATATACAAACAGACACGTTTTCTCAAATGAAATCTAATTTTTAAAAATCAGCCAAGATACCAGGAAGAGAATTGTGGACCTCAACCAGTCTGCTTCACCCTGCCTGAAGGTGTCACATCCATCTTTTAAAACATTTATGTGCGATCATAAACAGCATGGAAATGTCGAGCCATGATGTCATTAAGGAAGCAAACGGGTTACGTGACCCAGAGGTGAACATGAAGATTACAGATTGCAAATACAAGACTAAGACCATAATTTCTAAAGACATGTTTTGTGGTCTAATGAAAATAAGATTGAAGTATTTGGGGATAATGAATATTGTCACATTCAGGGGAGAGAGAAGGAGGGTTGCAAGGCTGGGAAAAGCAACCCAACTGGAAGATGTGGAGGGACAAGCATACATCGTATTGTTAACGTTTCCATTTCAGAGAGCAATCTGGGACCAGTCCAGTACCAGTCCAGACAAAGGAGACTCAGCAGGGGGGGGGTTGGAGACACCCAAACAACCAGCCAATTAATTGTTCCATGTTCCATTTATATCACTATATACTGTTCAGACAGATTGCAACAACAAGTCTCTAAACTCAAAGACCCATCCATGTAAAATATGGTGAAATTATGCCTTAATAGTAAAACAATCCGACCTAACAGGGACCACTGTAACCTAGCTTATTGTTTTTAATAAACGTTTTTTTTAGAATTTAGTTAAAAAATGACTTTTTAATCAATTGAGTTGAATACATACACTTATTAGTACTGTTAAATACTAAAGAAATCAGTTGCAACATTAGTGCACCACTTTCAGAGCTAAAGAAAAACATCGGGGCGGAAGCTTAAGCATCCAAACAGAAAACTTGTCTTACAGCAAAATGAAACGATAATTCTTTTTTTTTTCTTACATGACATGGCTATTATTCACTCATGCAACATTTATTTATCTATATTTCAGCTTCCCGTTTGTGTTTTCAGTCTGTTTACATCCCACCATCGCAGCTCTCCATCTCACTAAAACTCTGGCCCAAAGCGATCAGTGAAATTGATCTGCACACCGGAATAAATGACACACGTCTATATAGTAGTCATCCCTGCAGAACACGACATGCCCCCCAGCACGAGCCATAATGTGAGACCACACACACACGCAAGCATGCACGCAATAATACGGTGAGAGTTGAGGAATAATGTCTTCCTGTCCGGAGGAAGGGATATTGATTGCGGCGCACCGAGCGGAGAGTTTCGATTAACACATTTAGAGTTTGACTGCAGCTATGTCGGCCATTTGGCTGTCGGTAACGGCCAAATGCTCATAACTTACAGCATAAACGGCCCAACAAGAACCGCAAACGTTTAAAAGTACAGAAGTAACTGAGTAACAGTGAGAATTTAGAGATTTGTTCTGTGAGCGCTGCCCAATTCAATCAAAACATCTTTCTAACACTTAAAAGCATCATTAGGAGAAGAGTTCTTGAACGCAATATGTTGGCTCAGGAAAAGCCTCTGCCATATGTGTGTGGGCTGCTGTTTTTTCCCTCTTTGCAGATGTGCAGTTATGCAGGTGAGTATATGTGGGAGCTGTGTGGTTTATTGTCCTGTCTTGGAAAGAAATATCTTCTCATCTGCAAACAGTTTGTTCCTGCATGAATAACTCCAGCGAAAACAAATCTTCTCAAGACAACTGTTTTAATGAAATCCATTGAGCCCAAACTCATTACAGAGCGTTGTTTAAAGTAGTTCTGATTCTCATGATCATAAGTAAGACACACAAGACTGGGGAGAGCAGTTAACAGCAATGTAATGAAAAGTTACCGCACAAACTCTTTATTGGCCTCCCAAACACTTATAAATCACTTCGAGACTTATTTTATAGCACAGCAGGGAGGAGCAGAGAGATCTAGAAGATAAAAGTGGAAACAGAAGCAAGAGATGAATAAGGACCTAATCTGAAAAGGTTTTTGGTTCAAAGGGGACAAAAAAAGGGAAGACGCGTGGAAACTGGAGGGTATAAGGTGCTAAAAAGAGGGAACCTCCGGGGAGGAGACGAGAAGGGAGGACGATTAGAAGCAGGTATGAAAAAAAAAGACATGAACTGAAAATAAAAAAGGATGAGTCAGGGATTGGGTTGCAGCTTTGCAGAGATGGAGGCAAAGTAAAATAAGAAAATATCCATCCATCCGTTTTCTTCCGTTTATCCGGGGTCAGGTCATGGGGCAGCAGCTTAAGTAGGGAGACCCAGGCTTCCCTCTCCCCAGCCACTTGGTCCAGCTCCTCAGGGGGAATCCCAAGGTGTTCCCAGGCCGGAGGAGAAACATCATCCCTCCAGCGTGTCCTGGGTCTTCCTCTGGGTCTCCTCCTGGTGAGACGTGCCTGGAACACCTCACCAGAGAGGCATCCAGGAGGCATCTTGACCAGATGCCCAAGCCTCCTCAACTGACTGGAAAATATTTAACTAAAAAAAGCCCTCCTGCTTCAACCTTATAAATATATATCTTGAATCTATTGTCCACGCCTTCATTACCCCCCGCCTCATTAATTCCTCCTTGATTGGGGTTTCTACAGCTTCCCTTGGCCGTCTTCAACTTGTACAAAATGCAGCTGCGAGGTTTCTTTCTGGTGCAAACAAAAGTGTTCATATAACGCCTGTTTTGAGTCGTTCACACTGGTTGCCGGTTCAGTTTCGAATTCAGTTTAAGACCCTTTTGTTTGTCTTTAAATCACCAAACGGTCTTACTTGTCTGAATTGCTCCACCTGTATCACCCCTCCCGTGCACTAAGGTCTGCCAATCAGCTTCTTCTCCAGGTCCCAAAGCCACGTTCTAGACCCCGTGGCGAAAGAGCCTTTGCTGTTGTTGCTCCGAGACTTTGGAATGACCTTCCCCTTGAGGTCAAGCAATCCTCTTCTATAAATGTTTTTAAAACTCGCCTGAAGACACACTATTTTAGCTTGGCTTTTCACCAGCCTTAACACCCTCTAATTTATGATGGCTGCTTAGAAATGGATGGATCTTTTATAACTCCTAATGCATTAAAAGAGCTTTAGGCATTTTTCCTCTTTATTATTAATTGTATGGTTTTTATTTTACTATTGATATAATTTTTTATTTTATTATCTCCTTTTATCTATTTTATTGTTTTTTACCCCCTGTTTACTCTTTCACGTATCTGTATGTATGTGTAGGTATATACACATTCTTTTATTTATTTATATTTCTGCATTTATTCCTACTATACAGCACTTTTGGCTGACTGTACTTGTAATATTGAAAGTGCTATATAAATAAAATGGTATGGTATGGTAAACTTGAGTAACATTCTGGTCCATACTCCATACCGGTTGGTGGCAGAAATGTGTTGTTTGGCAGCAGCCAATAAACATCACAATGAAGAAGAAGGGCGATGTGTTATTTTTAGGCTAATGTGAGCATGCTAACGGTAGTTATGATGAAAACCCTGAGTAATTCACTCGAGGAAGGAAATGACAAAGGTTTTCAGCAGCAGATTTTGTTGGATTGTAGACGTCAGAGTTGTTGTGGGCTAGGCATTTTACTGGAGTGGATTAACTGGACAATTGTGGACATAAAAAGATATGGTTCGGTTCGGTCAATATGTGGCTTCGAAGGTGAGTTGTGAATTATTTCTCTTTCCGAGTGGTTTGACAAGAGTGTTTTTTGTGTCTAGTTATGATTTAATCCTTGATCGGCATTTATCATCTGAATCTCAAGAATGAGATTCAGATGATATATAATATTTATATGTACATAGAAAGGGTGTCACAAAGAAAGGCAGATATGAAGTATGTAACTACCAATGGGATTAAAAAATGCTAAGTGGTTAAATAAAAAGACCTCTGGGTCTGGCCTAGACCGACCATCTAAATGAAAGTCTTTACTCTGAAGGTTAGGATCAATGCATGTATGTGGCTGTTATTCAGATATTTTCAAGGCAATCCAAGGCACAAATGAGGATGATAAAGCAACCTGTGTAGACAGATTAAAGTACAACCATATCTCTATTAACGATCTTAAATGAATCCCCTTGGCTATAAACTTTAGGATTCATTCACTCCCCAACAACACCAGAGAAGAAGAAATGAATTCTGAGTTTATGTTGAGGAGAAAACTGCTGTGCCTCTCGGTCTGCGGTCATTCCCACAGTTTAAACCGTGTTTTGCACGAGTTCAGGTGAACACACAGGTGGGAGTTAAGAGCAGAGCCGAGAGGCAGGAACACAGAGCTGCTGGAACTGAGAGAACAGAGCTGCAGGTTTAGTTTTTGCAGCTGGGAATAAAGCTCATTGTTTAGTTCCAGGTGGGAGGATAGCAAGAATGTGATGCTGGGAATTTGTTGTGCAGCTAGGTGTACGTGTGCAGGATTTACATCCGAGTTCTGTGTGTAAGCAAAAAACACATCACTGCATCCTCAACTTAATCTACTGTACTAGATTATTTTGTGGGGACCTGTTATTGATAGTGGAAGTGGAACCCCGTTTTTTCTTTAACAAACTTTCGGCTGCATTTGCACACAGACAGAACCGTGGACTGGAAACAGACTGGAAAAAAACCTTTTCATTAATCGGGTGGCAGAGCCAATAGAGAAGCTCCTGGAAGGCTATTCGCTTCAGGACAATTCTGTTCTCTATTTGGATTAGGTTGTGCTGGGTTCGGGGATTAAACAGTCTGCAGCCACATTACAATTGATCCAGCCAACCTTACTGTGAGATGTATTGTGGCATTTGCCACAATACATCTCCGATTACTAAGAAAAAAAAATCCTAATCCTAACCTACCTTTTTTTTTACTTTTTATGCTGCATTTAGAGTTGTGTGCATGCATAAATGATCATGTTGAACGTGCATCATCAGCTTTGACTTGTTTATAATCAGAAGTAGTCAGAATAAGCCCTCAGAGGAATGTTTAATTGTGCAGAATATATTTCAAATAAAAAAGCCAATAAGTCCCAGAGCAACATGTGCAGCATTGCCAGCAATAAAAGCATAACAAGATGCAGTAAAACTATACAGCGAAGTCCTTAACCCGCAGTAAGTAAGTGAGAATGTCCCTTTGTGTGATTAGAAGTCCAACAAAGTGGCTGTACTGCAGCACAAACCACTCATAATCAGAGTAAAGGACATCCTGAGGCGTATTAAGGTTTCTTTTTTTTTCAGCAGTCACACATGCATGTGTGCTGACCCAATCATTTTCCTTACAGTATTGTGAATACATTAGAGCGGGGTCATTCAGAGCCGCTCCCATCCGACAAGGTTATTTATTCAAGAAGAGCTGGAGAGTGGAGCTTCGGATGGCATTTACATTTAGATTCAGACCAGTTTGTTTGTCTAGCTTTAGATTGTTGCAGAGAAGGTGGATAGAAACAGTCTCCGATGGGGGAGATAACTCCTGAAATTTCAATGTTCCAGCATCAAAGCGTGTCCTTTTTATCCGAGCTGCAGAAGCCACTCTGCCTATCGGGTCATCTGCCCAGCAGTCAACACCGGCTCTCTGCATTTACATCCTTTTATCTGTTCACAGAGAGGGCCAGAGAAAACAAAATGAAAAATACGAAGTGGCGAACGTGAGACAGAAACAATACGGCGAATGAGAGAGCAGGCAGGATGAAAAGCTAACGTCGCTTGGAAGCAGAGGGAACAGTCGGAGAGTTGCTCCTCATTTCCTGACAGCGCTTCAGAGGGTTGAGTCGAAACAGAGGAAGTGAGCATCGTTAACATGGAAAGACTCATTTCCTCAGCTCTGACAGCAGTGAGGAGAACCAATAATGTGTTATCCATCCACACTTTAAAAAACATCCCAATTCTGCCTGATTATATCAATCCTAAATGTCATAGGTCCATTCTTTGGGAAGGCTCTAATTCAGCAGATTGGGCCATGCTATTTTTGTTTAGATTTCTGAGCATTATGTGCTTTCTAAGTCAGAAATAGCGACTACCAAATGTGAATTATTTCAGGAAATAAACAGACGTGTTGCTTGTAAATGTAAATTTACACAGTTGGGTAAAATTATCAGCTCTTTTTGGTCATTTTCACAGGATAACTACCAAAGGATCCACAGAGAGATGTGAATGATGATCAGTAGAGATAAAAGAGAGGGAAAGGGCTTTTGTCTGACAGGAAAGATTTAATGATTTAAATAAAATAAAGAAATATATATAGTCACAAGAGAGAGTCTTATTTGTTTGGTTTTTTCACTCTTTTTTCCCATATATTATTCAGTCTTTTTGAAAGGTCTAAAAAAAAAGTTTTCAATTTTCCCCAGAAATAATTTTACAAATAAGTGTGAAAAGCTTGTCAGCTCCCCCGACTCGACACTGTTAAATACCTTTAGCTCTACTTCCAGCTGCACGTCTTTTCAGGTATGTTTCTACCAGTTTTAACCATTTTTCTAATTTTTGCAAAAATAAGATGAAGATATAAAATAAGATGAAGAGCATCTTTGAACAACCATCTTCAAGTCTTGGTTCTGGTTTTTCAAATGGATTTACACATAACACTGGACCGGGCCATTCTGATACATGAATATGCTTTGTTTTAAACCATTTCTTTGTAGCTCTGACCGTGTGTTTAGGGTTGCTGCCCGGCAGGAACGTTTGTATATTCATTTGCAGCTTTTAATAGGTTTTCTTCCAAGATTTCATGCATTTAGCTCCATTCATTACCTCTATTCAGCTTCTTCTCACCTGCTGAAGAAAAGTATTCCTAGAGCATGAAGTTGCCACTACCATTTTCAAACTGGGGATGGTGAGTTCGGGGTAATTTCCAGTTGTCCTGTCAACAGATTCTCCAACCTGACTTCTGCTGCTTCCCTGATTAATGCGCTCCTGTCAGTTTAGGTGGATGTTGATGTCTTGGTAGATGGTCCATCCTCTCTCCATGTGCAGATGATGAGTTGATCAGAGCTCTGTGGGATATCCAAAACTTGGAATATTCTTCAATTCAATTCAATTCAAAATTACTTTATTAATCCCAAAGGGAAATTAAATGTTGTTGTAACTCATTATGCAAGTTCCTTCAAAGATTTGTTGTAGATGCTGATAGCTGTGGGTAGGGATGATCTCCTGTAGCGCTCTGCAGATCTGAAGAAGCCTCTGACTGAAGACGCTCTGTAGTTGTATGACAGTCTGATGTAGAAGATGCTCTGGATCTATGGCGTCTTCTTTTCAACTCATCAGGGTTTTGTGGCTGTAGTTGAGGATTATTTGAGCTTTTGTGATGTTAATCAGCTGCTGCCAGTTGTAAACCACCTTGTTGCCATGGTTATGCATCATAACAAATGTCCAAAAATAAAAAGTATCAGCAAAAATCCTTCCAGCTGCACAGCATTCAAAACCAGAGAGAACAGTTGTCCACAAAAACAATGTTTCTACCAGAAATGGAAGAATAAAAGTTTAAAAAAAGAAAAAAATATGAACCAAAGTAACAGAGCTACTCCAACATGCTGCCACCTTGAGCGGCGCAATTCCGGAATAGAACCTACCTCTGCTTTAAAGTTCTCCACAACCTTCTTTGCTGACCCAGATACGAATATTTTCCGTATTTGATCTTTTTTTTTTTTTAAGGTCATCGGTCATTTTGACAGAATAATGTTCACACTCTGACCACTTGGTCCAAATGCCCAGACATTTTCAACTTTATGCACAGAGTTCAGGTTACTAAATCAATAAAAATAAAAGATTCCCATGAGAGCATCTGAGCATCATCATCTCAGACCTGGACGCCGTACTCGATGCACTTCGCTGTCCGGGAGCTGACAGCGCGTTGAAGAGTTACAGAAGCCTGTTGTTGTCCCAACCACCGGTGCTGTGGGATATCCTCCCACTGAAGCGATAGATTGCCGGTTACGAAACGGCTCGTTCAGAGAGTCTTTCAGACTTCTGATCACTTCAATAGGAGAAATGTTCTCTGATTTCAAAACTTTGGCTGAAGTGGCGCTTTAATTCCAGTCTCCAGTTTGGCAGCAGAGCGCGGATTCAGCCTCCAGCACAAAATCTAAACCCCCATGAGAAGTCGTCTGTCTGAGGCAAAAAACCCAAACCTCATGACAATAACCTCTGCAGTAATTTTACTGTTTGATTACACACAAGTGAGTGCAAAATCAAATAGTTCAGTTCCGGAAGGAAATTGTGAGACTGTTAGTTCAGGGCACAGCAGGTGAACTGTTCACATTTTAGGTGTGATCGTTTAATTTTATTCTTTATATGCAGTTCTCAGTTCAGATTGTTTGGATTGAATTATTTAAAATTAATAAAATCAAATAGATACTATTGAATGTAACCATTTTTAAAATTGTTGTATAAAAGGTTATGACTGGATTTCTTTTGACCCCGTCGGTTCAAATCATGGACAACAAAAATGTCTAGCACGACCTCTGCTCTGAGCTGAGGAAGGTCAAAACAAATGCATGCAACACTTTTTAGATTTTTATTTTAAAACAAGGAACCAGGCATTTCCTCCCTCTCAAATAAACACATTCCTAAACATAAGAAATAAACCAAATCTATTTGACATGCTGCCAAAATGACCTGGGCAAAAGAACAACTCTTCCTTCTACAGGCACGTTATTGATTCCACAAGTGAAATTATTTTGTCACAGTAGCATCTATATTAGTGCAAACAGAGCAGACATAAAGCATACAACAGTATTTACTTTAGAGAAAGTATAACAATAAAAATGAGAAACATACAGAATCAAAACAAGTTAGAATGAGTAGAGCATTGGAATTTAAACAGAAAATCCAAGATAGAGCAGTAACCCAAAGACTAAACAGCAGTAGAGAACTGTAGAGATGGCAGCAGTGTGTAAATGACGTAGTGAAAGATAGTCGGATTAATACAATTTATAAGTTGAATATAAACTAAAATATGCAGGATGTTTATAGAGAATCTGAAGCTAAGTAATATGGAACTGAAATATTGCCACCACTGTTATTATTTTTGACTCTTAAAAAGGTAAAAACAGCAACTCATTGGCAGCTCCGTTACTTCTTAGCCTAAATGCCAGCCACTGTATTACAGCAGGGAGGTTGATTAAAAGGAATTAGAGATCTGCAGCCCTCAGCTAGCAGAGGTTGAAGCCTCTGTCACACAGATCGATGCTGTGTTAGCTGCTGCCAGTGCAGCCTGTTAACTCCTCCTCCGTTTTGCAGCTTAAAGGCTGCAGGCCTTAATGAGCTATGAGCTTCTGATATTCTCAGTTATGAAGGATGCAGATTCAACCCTCCAGTAGAATGAAAAAGGTCATGGACAGCATGTAAAATATGGATGCCATGTTGTCTGACCACATAGAAAATGATCCAGAATGATGGGATGATTAGCTTATCTGGCCCAGAATATTTCCTGCAACGTGGTGGAAGTATTAGAAGAAAATGTATCACATAAGGCTTCAGGGTGGTGTTGCTCATAATTACATAAAGGAATAATGTGAAAGGGACGAACCGCTGTGGCTGATTTTACACCAAACACCTGTTGGATCCTCGGTGCAGCTGTCCACCAACATGTCGGCGTCCTGCATGGAGCTGCAGTGTGCAGTAGTAACTACAGATTTACCGTGCTGACTGTTTCAGGATGAATCAGGCTTTCTGTCATGTGTGGGTATGAGAGTGTCTATTTAAGTGGTTTCAGTCTATTATTGTAGTGTGAAAAACACGCTCTCTGGAAAGATGAGAAATTCCAAGCGTTCTCTTGCTAGTCAGCTCACTCAGTTTTACACTTTTAAAAATGAATTTCAGTTTAGTAAGTCCAAACATTTCTGTCCTGTTACATTAATGCACAAATAAACAGATTTTCTTGGTCTGTTCATTCAGATTTAAAGGGAAAAACCCATCAGATAGACAAGCACAGGACGGCTTAACCTCAACACTGAAAGGAGCTGAAAACGGCACCAAGGTTGTCTCTACTTTAGAAGATTTTCACACCCAGATGAAAGGAGAGGTTGTTAATGCTTTTAATGATAGGCCTGAGGGGAGTCCCTATAATTATTTCTGATTTGGAGTTATTCAACTGCAGCAAATGTTCAGAGATCCACTTCTTAAGGAGTAATAAATTACTTTCAGAGACTGAGGGCCTACAAACCAAACTCAATGTTAAGTCAGAGAAATGTTTTTCTGCTGCAAAAAAAAAATAAAAAAAATAAAATAAAATGAGAAAGAAGAGAGAAGCATCTGGGAGGAGGAGGAATCTTCAAACGTCTGATTGGAAATATAAGGTTTAAATTATAAATAAGCTGCTGTATAATTACACTCAGTAAACTGAATAAAAAAAGTGAGGTAACAGCATCATATACTTCATAAAATTTTCTTTGCACAACTGGTAACACTGAACTTTCTGCTGTTGTGTTTTTAATTATATTTATACTTGCAGCATATTCATTTGTGAAATGACAGAAAATTGGCATGTGAAGGGTTTGAGGGATTGCCTAGCATTTCAACTACAAAAGTACAAATTTATACCCATAATAGGATGAAACAGGCATAAAACAGGGAAAAAAATTCTACAGCTAATTCAGTTTTTAAAATGTTATACTGCAGCCCATCTGACCAGCTTCATGCATGCAAATGAAAATAGAGAAGATGCAGATTTCAAACCCGAAATGAAGCCTGCCATTTTGGATCAAAGATGCTATTTTCAGGTTTTACACATGTTGTATTTTAATGCAGCCCTCCTGCAATTGTTTTTGCATATTCGCTTCAAACGACCTCAGAGGAGATAACGAAGCCTCAAATTTCATTCAAAGGGCGTGGCCTCAAAATGGGATTTCTCATCATGAAACAACGACAAATCTCCAGTGCTAACATGAGCCGGGTCACTTTCCTAAAAAAAACAAAAAACAAGGCTTTACCGAACGCCGCCGAGTTACGCTGCCAATCATTCCGAATTGCGCCACCTACTGGCGACTCACAAATACAAGAAGTCTGGGTGTTGACGTATCGCATGTCGAAGCACGGCCTGCAACGATTGATCTTATTTTGGTTTTTAGCTAGGATTTTTTTTATATTCCCCGACGTTATTACAGGAGCCCAGATGGAACAAATTATGCTGGATACATTGGAAATATGTTTTCTTTTCTCCAATCAATACAGGGATCTTTGTTTATTTTTATTATGTATAATCAATTTATTTAACATAAGTTAAATGAGAGGATGAGAGAAAATATTCAACAAATATCAGTGTGTGTGTGTGTGTGTGTGTGTGTGTGTGTGTGTGTGTGTGTAATGTACCAGTAGCTCCTTATTGTGTTTCAACTTCATTTAATTATTCTGCACATTAAGCCATGGATGAGTCCTGATTCTTGGTTTTTGTTGCTGCAGCTCCAGATAAACCGTTTGTTTTTGTTTTTTTCCAGCTCCTTCTGTGATGCAGAAGTTTGTGTTGCTTCAGCAGCAATTATCTCAACAGAAGACAGTTGTCTTTAGGGTAAACCCAGCCTGATGTGGATGTGGAGGAGCTTGGGCGCTGGAGACAGGAGCTCAGGAATGTCTGCTCCCCCATCCCTTCTCCTGTCCTTCACTCTATTAACCCGAGCAATTTGCATGGACTGTTCTATTAGTTGGCTGGACAGCCGAGCAGATGAGACCAGAGAGAGAGAGGAGACAGGCAGCAGCACTGAGCCTTGCAGGATAATGACACCACAGCTGAAAATTCAGGCAGCACTTTTTCCTCTTTCTTGTCGTTTTTCTTTGTCTTTCTAAACCAGGAAATTCATTCTGAGAGACCAGCTGATCCATTTCAACCTTCCTCTTATTTTCCCTGGCCCTCTATGCATTAATGTTTCATTATGCATGATTGTCTCTCTGCTTTTCCCAGGAATTCAGTTCCTTTCAGTTTAATTCTGAAGAAAACTGTAACACAGATGATTTTTTTTTCTCGTCTCTGATCTATCCATCCAGGACATCCCGTTCTCATCCCGACACTCACGCCTCATTCTGGTCGATCTCAAGGTGTTCCTATGCCAGAAAGAATATACAGTACCTCCAGCAAGTTCTGGACCTCCTAATTTTTGGATGTGGCCAGAAATCCTTCTGAGAGAAACCAGATGCACAAGGTACCTAAGATGACCTACTTCAATTTGAAAGAAGCAAAGAGCTGGACCAGGACTGTGTGGAGTCCTATGCACGAATTGATTTGAGGCCCCATTGCCAATTAAGCCCACCATAAAACCCAGCCAATATAGTTTATTTTATCATATGTTTTTTTTAAAGTCAAGGTTTGCTTGTTGTGCATCCAGTAGAGCTACATTTTGTGCCTTCCAGGGATGGACTGAGCAATCACCAAACTTTGTGATCTAATGAAAAACATGTTAACATTGTGGCTTCCCATTCTGAAAGTAGTTTAATTATCGGATGCCAAACAATTTCACCCCTCTGCACTTTTCTCTTCTGCTGCATTGTATGGCTTAGAAAAAACTAGAAGCAGAAAAAAATTACCATAACCTACATTTCTTGAAGTTGCTTTTTACTTTCAGAACTTATAATAAATGTATCATAAATTATTAAGAAAAACACATAACACAGATAATGTCATTTATCATTACTTCACCAGGTAACAGGAAGGAAGGAAGGAAGGAAGGAAGGAAGGAAGGAAGGAAGGAAGGAAGGAAGGAAGGAAGGAAGGAAGGAAGGAAGGAAGGAAGGAAGGAAGGAAGGAAGGAAGGAAGGAAGGAAGGAAATGATTATGTCTAGACTATTTAAAAAATAAAATAGCAGTAATTTGTAGTGAAAACATGGAGTTTCTCTGATTTTGCGAACTGGTTATTCATGTAAAAAAAATGCCATGACTTCATTGTTTCTTTTGCAGAGACAGTGTGTACAAACTGTGACATTTGAGGCGTATTCTGCATAAACATGATCACAATCTAAATGTAA
Source organism: Valencia hispanica (assembly GCA_963556495.2). Taxonomy (NCBI): domain Eukaryota; kingdom Metazoa; phylum Chordata; class Actinopteri; order Cyprinodontiformes; family Valenciidae; genus Valencia; species Valencia hispanica. Next base: position 43,104,565 of record OY747719.1, on the reverse strand, counting down.
AGGTTCGTGGGTATTGGAGGCTTCTTGGGGGCCCCCTGGTGGTCTCTGCACGCTGTGTAACAGCATGGTCGGGTAATGCCTTGGTCCGGCCCTGCAGGACGACCAGTTCTATTCCCACAACATGAACAATTTACGTACTCTTGTCATTAAGACATCATATTTTGTTCTTAATAAGCTTTAAAATCCAATTTCAATACTGCAATATGGCTTTGTGGTGCTTTTATTAGAGTTTTATTCAATTGTAAAAAGAGTGAGAATTCTGTATTAAGGGAATATAAATTAAATCAACACCAATCCGTCGTGACTCAATTTAAAACAGTGATGCAACTCTTTCCCACAGCTGACTTTTCCATCTTTTTATCCAGTTGGAATAAAGTAATTGTGTTAATCACTGTGTCCAACCAAATGGGATTAAACTGCGCCGGAGTTCTGTCTGGATGGGATTAGTTTTACGTAAAAACATTACTGATGTAATTGTGCACACAGCACATCTGTCAACTGAAACGAAAGAAAATCTCATTTATGTCTCATCATTTTCAAATGTTTCTGCAGGGGGAAATTAAACCTCATATTTGCACAGGAATAAAAATCAACTTGATTCATGTGGAGCACAATCGTGAGGTGGAAATTCATGGCGTGATTTAAAAAAGGAGCCGCTCACGACGACGGCATGCTGCTATGACCACCAACATTACTGATCCACGTTCTCCTACACACATTCTCTGATTGGAGAGAGCTGATTTTCCTGCCAGCAGCTTAGAAGAATAAAATGACTCAGTGGATAAAACATATTTACAGTCTGAATGGATCGACTGGAGGTGGATGGACATGTGTCAGAGACAGTTTGAACCAGTTCTCCACTCTGTCTGCCAGACTGCATTGACCTTGCTGCCTCTGACTGAAAATGATCGGCGTGATCTGAAAACTCCTCTGAGATGACTTTGAATAAAAACATATTTCAGTCTGTGCTCTACTTGGCTCCCATTAATTCAACAAAAACTAATATATACTAACAAATATAAGCATATTTTCATAGTAGCGTGCCCAGAAGAGCACAGTATCCCTCCAATGCACCAAACCTCTAACCTTCTTTTAACACGCAAAATTTCAAGCACACTGAATACATTAATATTTAAATACGTCAGAGGGCAAATTATATTTACAGTAGTCAGTTAAAAGATATTGCTAAACAAACATGAATGAAATTTACAGAGAAAAACAAACATTATGTGGGTTTAAATGTTGAGAAACGCAAAAGATTCAGTGGATCATCAAGTCATGTCACAAAGTACGCAATTCATGTTTGAATATTGCACATATATTAGAATATGGACGTATAATATTGCACATATATTAGAATATGGACATATAATATTGCACATATATTAGAATATGGACATATAATATTGGACATATATTAGAATATGGACATATAATATTGCACATATATTAGAATATGGACACATAATATTGCACAAATATTAGTGTGTGGAATTCAGTTTTCTGCTGAATAAAAATTGAGTATTAATTTGCACTGACATCAGCATCTTATATATATATATATATATATATATATATATATATATATATATATATATATATATATATGAGTGTCCCCAAGTAGATTGTTAATTATTAGCTAAATTAACCAGAAAGTAGGTCAGGCCATCAGTTCCACTTCCCGTATCAACCAACCAAGTTGAGGGAAGCTTCCTCAGTGAACACAGCATAGTGTGAGGTTAAATCATGTTGTGTCACTTCAACCATACTTATCTAGTCATCTAACTGTTTATGCTAAAAGCTCAAATACTAGTAATGTGATGCCAGAGTGGTATATTTTTATGGCATCATCTCCTCTTACACGACTGAAATGAATGAAGATACCTAATAGTGTGACAGGGACATAACACTCTTCTAAATCAAAAATGTTTCAAAAAAATATTTTAGGAACTTCTGGTGAATAAAAAACTGAAGGTCTGAAATTGAAAAAGAAAATGTCAGGCTCACCTTTATGCCATTAGGGGAGGTATTACTCTAAAATATGTATTACGTTACCATAACAAATTCCCCATGATAGTAATACTGTATTAACTGTGTGATAAACACTAAACCCAATGTAGTTTACTCAATGCATAACAGGCTTCAGCATACCTAAGCTCAATCAGCTGTTAATCATTCACATGTCATATGAGGAGTGTATGTTGACGATCACTGATTTGGACCCTGACCGATATTTTTCCCCTTTCAAAAGTTGCTCTTTAGGCTTTTTTTTAATAAATAGAAATGAAGGAAAGCATAGAAATAAACTCAATTCAAAAATAGGAATAAATATCCGGAGATTCAGAAGTAAAACCAAAACGTTTTTATTTTTTTATTGCAGCTGTTATGCATATTAGGAGGAATTGTTGTTGTTGTTATTGCCAAGAACTTTCTTCAGCCTGCAAGCTTCCCCCTTTAAATTTAACAATGATCCTTATGGCCAAACACTTTAAAACTACTGCGTGTTTCTCCAACAATTAGGGTCTTTGTCCCTTTGTGCTTCTACCAACTGTAATCTGGCCTTTAAGGTTGCTTTTGGAGTAGTGGCCTCTTCCTCTCCGAGTGCCCTTTCTGTCCATGTGGGTATAGAACTCGTTTCACCACTTCAGCCAGCATCTTTTCACAGTTTTTTACTGTTAGTTAAGGGTTGATTCGCTCATTATGCATCTCTGTTGCATATTGATGATTATGAAGTTTAACCTGATTTGTTGATAGTAATGGGCGATATAAACGATATGCAATATAAACGATACAAAAATGGCCTACAATAGAGATTTTAATTCTATTGCACTATCGCGATAAAGCATGTTGATGACGCAATCTATCTGAGCAACGTGCTGCAGCTGGCTGCAATCAAATTCGTCTTCTTGGATAAACATGGCTGAAAGCGTCAGCGTAACAGAGGAGCTCGTGAAGAAAACTGGTGCAACATCTGTTATTTGGACTTGGTTTGGATTTAAGCCATCCGACGAGCAGCAGCAAAATATACTCTGTAGAGTGTGTTGGGCAAATGTTCCAGCTAAGAGAGGTAACACGACTAATCTGTTCTACCACCTCAAAACCAAACATGTCGTTGAATTCCAGCATTGCCAGGCAATGCAGCCAACCGCGAAATCAAGTACGAAGAACGCAGGACAGATAAAACAGGAACTGATCCAAACCTCAATCCAACAGTCATTTTCAAAAGGTACTCCTTATGTTAGGAAGAGCCCACGATGGATTGAAATTACCAGGGCCATAACTGTTTACTTGTGTAAGGATATGGTCCCTTTTCAAACGGTAGAGAGACGCGGCTTTAAAGCCATGATCAAAGCTATTGATCCACGATATGAGGTGCCAAGCCGCAAATACTTCATAGAAACAGAGATGCCAAAATTGTATGCCGAGCTACGTGAAAATGTTGAAAAAGAGCTGTGTGACTTGAAATACTTTGCTACTACAACGGACCTGTGGTCGAGCCGTACCATGGAGCCTTTCCTCAGTCTGACCATTCACTATATAACGGATAATTGGAATCTTGGCAGCCGGTGTTTGCAGACGTCGTACTTCCCCGTTGAACATACAGCTGAGGAGATCGCACAAGGACTCAAGGAAGCGCTTGAGTCATGGGGGTTTAAAGAAGAAAGACAAGTTTGCATCACTACTGATAACGGAACAAACATAGTCAAGGCAGCGTCTCTGAATGATTGGACCAGGCTGCAATGTTTTGGACACATGCTGCACCTCGCCATTGGTACGTTAAAACATTTTGTGCATATGCATAATATTAATGTTTTGATAAATGTATAAACTCATTTGGTATTATGTTAATATTTTATTAATAATTTAGTTATATATATATATATATATATATATATATATATATATATATATATATATATATATATATATATATATATATATATATATATATATATATATATAGAAATAAAATATTAGTGGTGCTCCACTAATATATTTGTGATTGGTGTTCGCTGGTCACATACTTTTCATTGCCGATCACGTAAAGCTCATACTTTGCAGCCGGCAGTGGCTCTGTGTGCTGACCTGGTTCTATTTTTGTGTTCCGCCGACTACTCGCTCACCTGTAGCCCTGCTACTACCGGGACGTAAATATTTCACAGGCAAAGCAAAAGCTCCACCAGGCAGTGCACTCTCACATTGACTGAATCCTTAAAGAATCTGTTATAGATTTTGTTACTGATATTAGGTTATTTTAAGTGTTCTTCTGTTGACATTTGACTGAATAGTTGCTGCATTGTGTCTGCAAGGTTTTAGAATTTTTTCTTTTGTGAAAGTAAAACCATGCTTTTTGTTCTAAATTAAGGTGATTTTTATGGTTCCTTTTTTTCCAAATCATGTAGCCAGTAGCACTCGTCATAACTAAATGAAAAATGTACAGCCAATCCATGTGATCGGTATCAGTGATCAAGAGTTTCAGTAGTTGTAATGATAGTTGTTCAGTGTGTGTGGGGAATGAGAGAGATTATAGAGGAAATTAACTAATATCTTACACATTTGTCAACAGAAAAAAGTGTGAAAGACCCCCGAATTGACCGTGCTGTTGGCGTGTGCAAGAAGATTGTGAGTGCCTTTTCATACTCTTGGAAAAGAAGAAAAGAGTTGAAGAAAGCCCAGGCAGAGCACCATCTTCCCTTTCATCGGCTCATCACAGAAACACCAACAAGGTGGGGGTCACGCCAGATGATGATCCAGAGGGTGCTTGAACAAGAGAAGGCCCTATCACAGGTACTGAAAGCAGACCGGAAAACCAAACACCTGGTACCCACTTGGCAAGATACAGATGTCTTGGAATCTGTAAGCCGGACCCTCGGCCCACTGCTGGAATTCACAGACGCGCTGTCTGGAGAAAATTATGTCAGTGTGTCGTACATCAAACCTGTTCTGCATCTTTTCAACAACACTGTTCTTGCTGCAGCTGATGACGACACAGAGCTGACTAAGGACATGAAAAGAGTCATCCTAGAGTACTTAAACAAGAAGTACTCAAACCCAAAAACGGTTGACCTGCTGGATATGGCCTCCTTGGTCGACCCACGGTTTAAAGATGCATATATACCTGATGACCGCCAGGAGTTCATCAAGACCAGAGCGGTAGCGGAAATTCTGTCACTGTTGGAGGTGCAAGCTGCAATGTTCAAAGAGCCACTGCCACACACAAGCACAGAAGGTATAACTGTTGGTGCTGATGGTGCTGAAGCAGCTGTTGAGAGGCAATCAAAGAAGGTAAAATGGAGCCTGGGAAGCTTTTTCAAAAAGGCCTCCGATGGCACAGCTGCTCTCGCTGACAGAGATGCTATCGAAGTGGAGCTAAAAAGTTACCTGCAGACAATGCAGGTTGATGGAGAGACGGACCCACTGGACTGGTGGCGGCTGCACCAAGCTAATTTTCCAAGGGTGGGTAGACTGGCCCAGAAATATCTCTGTATCCCAGCCACAAGTGCTCCTTCGGAAAGGGCATTTAGCTTTGGCGGCAACATTGTTACATGCCACCGGTCTCTGTTGAAGCCAGAGACTGTGGACAAGCTTGTGTTCCTTGCTAATAATCTTTAGGGCCTAACAAATGGTGTGTATTAAACAAAATCTCAGTGAGTGCCTGATTTTAGGATTCGTTGTGTTGCTTTTTAACTGAGAAGACACCAGACAGTGTTTCTGTTGTAACTTGTTTGCATATTTTGTATCCTTTAAGGAATAAGTAAAACTACATTTGCACTTGTTACTGTATATATGGCATGGCAGTACTGTAAAGAAACGTTTATACTTTTAAAAATTTCTTTACTTGACATGTCCCTTATACTGGAAGTATTTTATGTTTGTGGTTTCATTTAGCACTTTATATTTTCATGTGAAGTATATGCGTTCTACACTTGGAGGAATTTTCCTTAACTAGTCATGCCTAATACTGAAAGTATATCCCTAATTCAGTGTGTCCGTTCCTTTAACAAGACACCGGTTTTAATTTCATTACACAATGTTTAAAACCAAATGCGCTACCTTAGGCTGCAGGTTTGAGATGTTATTTAAAGTATCTGTGCATTACACAAAATAATTTGCTTTGCCTAATTAATACTGGAAGTATTTTCAGTACTGTGTATGTTCCTTAACTAAAAATACACCAGTTTTTTTTTTTTTTGTTCTCTGCAACTTGGGGGCATTTAAGAACCAAGGACTTAAACAAACTAATTGTAGTGCCTTTTAGAAGGAAAGACTTTTCTTTTATCTGCAACATTGTGTTGTTTAATTACAGTTTTGCTTTTGCACAATAAATGTTCTCAAAACGACATATGTTTATTTCTTTAAAAAAATACATTTAGCCTGTTCTGAAATGGTTCTATTATAATTTATATATCGCAATATATATCGTTATCGCAAGAGGCTGCATTTTATATCGCAATATGAATTTTAGGCCATATCGCCCATCCCTATTTGTTGGTTGATTTCTTTGATTCTTCTGTGATGTCCCACGAGGAAGCAGTGTGTCTGAGGTGTTGTCTTAAAATGCACCCCCGTGTGTGTCTCCATTTAACTCAGACGTTGTGAATTAACCAATTAATCAGAAGCTTACAAAGATATGGCATCACATAGTTATATTAATGTCAACTTCTGAATTCGAAGAAAGTAATAAAACACTCTCAGTCCACCATTATTCTCGGAACATAAAACAGGAAAAGTTTCATTTGTTTTAATGTCGGTGAGAAAAACTATTTAGTTTTTTACATAGTGTGAATATCTTGTTCCAATATGCTAATTTAACCCACTTTACAAGTTGAATTACCTTTAGATGATAAGGCGATGGATCTAATGCAGCTATAATAATGATTTTTTTCCTTTCACCTCCCTGCAGCCCAGACGATGAAGGTAAAATCATGATGAACTTTTAGTCAAAGTGTAAAAAGCTTCTGAAGATCTGTAATTATGACCATGATGATGTTTTCTCTCCCTTGTAATGCGTTGAGAATCTAATTTGTTCTTTGTTTTGAGCGCCTCTCTCACCTGTATATATTATCTGTCTTGTTTGCTTCCTGATCTTGTTAATCAGTCTGTGTAATTATTTTCATCTTCAATCCATAACTCGATCATTTGTTGATGCATGTATATAATACAAATGTAATCTGCCAATAAGCCTCTGGATCTCATTTCCCCTGAACTCTCCTGAAGGTAATTAGTGAACTCTTCAAGAACCGACACCCAGCAGCTCCAACCTGCAGTAAAAACCTATCCTCAACTAGGCCTGGTGGGTATGTGTGCAGGTGTAGGTGGGTGTTTACTGCAGTGTTTTACTTGTAATTATCAACAGCTCAGCAGGAGAGATGATGCTTCTGTGTGCAATTATGTGCAAGGTTTTGCATTGTGTATGAGTGTGTGTGTTTGTGTGTGTGTGTGTGTGTAGGTGTGTGTGTGTGTGCTGCCGCATAGTGAAGACGTTGGGAGTGCTCCAGCACAAAGTCGCAACCAGCTGTTTGCTGGATCATCAGTCTTAACCCTGCACAGCATGAGCGCGGCAATAATGTCTTGTTTTCCACAGAAAACGCCCAAATTAAATCATGAAAAGGTGATGGTGGTATACAGGCTGAAGCTTTTCATTGTACGTCATAAACATGTGGAAAAACTCTCTGTAGGTTTAGGCATATTCCTATTAGAACCAGTGATTGACTATATAACTTAAAAAAGTTTGAAGTTTAGAACTGACTTGAGATTTGATTGGATTTTTAATAAATAAATAAAATAGTACAAGCAGACATAGCCAAAGTAGAAAACAACATAGCCACTTGAAAACAGTCAGTGTTAATGTTTAGAAATGTTTAAATAATACTTTGACCATATTTGAGAATAAAACATGCTTGAATCACTTTGAAGTTGATTTGAGATTTTGACGGCCTAGTCTCCCAGCTTTACTTGAATGCAGCATGGGCAGCTGTGGGGAAAAGCCCTTCTCATCAACAGGGATTCCGTCGACTTGCATTTGCTGATTGGATGTTACTGGTAGCCATGTGGACGTCAGCTGGTTTTTCTCTAGTATCAGTGATGTTTACATTCAGCTTCACATTGTTTCAGTTCAGAGCAGAGCGTGTTATGGACCTTATTGAAAGATGCGTTCGCTGACAAAGTTCTGGTTCAGACCATCTTTTTCTACTGTGGCTGCCTGAGAAACCATTAATATTCCCAAATAGCAGAGTTTAGTGATAGCTGGGAGTCCTTTCTGTTTTGTTTTGGTTTCACTGTTTAAAGTTGAGCTGTGGAACGTTGCAGTGGGCTCTGACTTTAGGACATAAACATTCTGCGTGTGTTCAGGTAGAAAACAGCTGTATGCGTTCAGTACACGTGTGTACCGACCCGACAGGCCCATACCAAAAAAAATCCAAATACGAATACATGTAGCATTACACCTCTACCAAATAATCATAAGCCCTTTGAAAATGTTTACTATTTGAATCATAAATCACTGTGTGGTTCGGCTCGCTCATCCACATAACAGGACAGATCCTCCAAGAAACAATCAGGCTCAGGAGAACATCAGCTAACATTTCTGCAGAGCCCACACATCCTGGACACAAACTGTTTAGACTTTTACCTTCAGGTTGGCGCTATAGAGACAGTTTCTCCCCCCAGGCTGTCTCTGTGATGAACACAATGAACATCTCACAGCCTGAGGAGTCAGCTACTGTGAAACTAAATGAGCATATTTGCTCTACCACAACCTGCCTTTTTTCTTCTTTATATTACAGAACAGCTGTACATACGCATACATGTACATACGACTCATTTTATCCTTTATTTTATGTCCTCTAAAGTTTATTTATATTTAATATCTGTACGCTGTTGGTGTCCGTACCCCTGTACAATGCAGGCAAAATCTGGAGAGCTGGATTTAGAACATCAGCTGATTTATCAGTGCTGAGCTGTCATCGAATACTGACGTGTTTTTTTTTACCAAACCATAAAACAATCCCAACACACACAGAGCACACACATGCAGATATCAGACACTATGGACTGTTTTCTGCTTCCGGCTCAGCTAATAAATAGCTGGAAAATAGATCTTAGGAGAATGTAAAACAGACAGAGAAGATGGAAAGGGAGGAACAGCGGAGGGAACAAGTAACGACACGATAACACCATCAGGAAGAGTACAGGGAGCGCCTTTACTCGATGCAAGTGTAACACACACACACACACACACACACACATGTGTAGGGGGACAAGAAGTGGATGTAACAGCAATCTTTCTTGTGAAGAGTAGCGGTTGACAGGATGGTTGACAGGCACACCAGCCAATCGATGAAGACGGATCAATGAGGGACTGGACCAGTCGATGGGGTGCACACACACACACACACACACACACACACACACACACACACACACACACACACACACACAAACACACCGCGTAGTGACAGTTTATGGCTCAATTCAAGGTTGGGTAAGGGAAAATAGCACAGAAATCACATGTAAATATTACACAGGCGTTAAAAAGAATCACAATTAGGATTTAAGGTCTTCGGCGTTTCTTTACCAGGATGATTATTTTCAACATTTTCTGTGGAGTTCAAACATTTGGGTTGGATTTGGATCAACATTTATAGGATCTTTACAACCAGCTGAGGCATGGTCATTCAAGCTTTAGTCACTCTTATAGGCTGGTGAGCCAGTGGTAGCATGTTTGCTAACCAGATGATTGTAGGTACAGATAACCCAATGAATTAACCAGCTAATATCAGCCTCTTATACCTGCAGAACTCTTACAGGACAGGATGGAAAAACATGCTGTCCTCTGTACCGAACACACTTAGAAACTACCGCTAGGTTTAGAGGATGCTTTCAGTATTTTAGCTTAAGTCTATATGTCCAAATAAAGATAAAAAATGTCAGAACATTAAAGCATTAAATCTAACCATAACAATCTATGTTTTAGAATATTTTAGAAAGAGTAGAGATATTTGTTTTCAGTTATCTATAATTGTGTGTTTCTGTGATATCGTGGCATGTTTTCTCAAGGTTATCGTAATGTGAAAATCTCACAATAGCCCATACCTAATGATGACTATCTCCTTCTTTAATTCATGATCAGTAGGAGGGAAACAATATGCTGTATGTATGGCAGAAAAATAGGTTTTTATCTTTTAGAAAATGGAGCCCGCACTCCCCGACCCCACCCCCCCCATGCTTTAATTCGATTCTTACACATTTATCCAAATTCCTCAAGACTGTACAAGTGAAAATCACATAGCTTTTCAATAAACACTCCTTTTTGTCTGTCTGCTTTATCAGCCTTTCTCAAGATGCATGACTGTGCCAGGACTTTTAGCTTCTTCACTGAAGAAATGCAAAGATTTAAAAGTCGTTCATCTTCACCACCCACCACCACCAGCACATTTTTCTCACAACTAAAAGTTGACCTGCAAGATGAAATCAATAAGACCTCAGAGCTTCGCCCGGACGCTGCATCCAAATTGACCACAGGAAGCAGCTCGGCCTCATCCATAGACATCCTGAGTTTCCCTGTAACTCTCCCCAACACAGCAGATAGCAGTAGAAGAACCAGAGCTGAATGGGTGAAATTTAAAAGGAATTAATTCAGAAGAACTGAGACAAACTAAAAGTCAAACAAAGCTAATCGGGGATCGGAACGTCTGGAAGATCTTCTGCTCAGTGGTCGTCTCAGAGGCAGAACAAGGAGGTTAGCTCAGGAACTAGTGTTGGTAAAGCTGCTTAGCGTCACTGTCACTCTGCCGCTGTAGAGGACAGTGGTGCTTTCGAGCTCAGGTTCCACATCAGCAGATTACCCACACTACACCGAGGGGATTTCCTCGCCTCGCCGTGAGATTTCTGCTGTGCTGTTTGTTCAACTCAATGTAAACATCAGTAAACGGAAAAGAAAGAGTGTTTTCTGACAGGAGGAACTGCCTAGACCAGTGAACAAGTGCAAAGGATTAAACTAAAGACACAAGACACTCTACCTTCTTTAAAAGAGGCTCGTGGCAGTCAGACATGTTTTGTTTTTTTGACAGAAATTTAATAAATGCTGATTTCAATCTCTACGCGTTTAGCTGTAAATAGTAACAATGTTTAGGAGTATAAAATGCGGCTGGAATTAAAAATATTCCTTCTATCTGCCCAATTAGCATCTTGGTTAAAATTACATCTGACTGACATCTAAATGATCTAGATCTAGGCTAAACATTGAGCTAAAACTAGATCAACAAACATAATCTAAAGCTAGATTTAGATGATTAACAGGCATCTAGATTTAGTGGAGAATCGGAGAGAAAAAAAAACTTGCTGAATGTTGGCTCCATCGTGTTTGTGTCGGGAGAACTGCTCTCTCCTCAGGAAGCTAACTAGCTTGGAAGTTTATATCAGGATTCAAGCTGATTTATTGCCATATTCTCTCATGTTATGGAGTAAACCTGTCATCATGACAGTCTAATGAATGCATAGATTTACGTTTTATGTTGATATTATGAAATCTATAATCAGTATTTACAAATACAAATTATCTCTTCATGCTGGCATCATCAGTGCATAGATTAATGTCGACTGACATGCGATAATAATACTCAAATATTAAATAATATATATAAGTGCCGGAGCCATTAGGGAATTTCAATAATTTATCGAGGAACAGATAATAAACTCAACAGTGATAAAAGTCAATAAGAGAGACGTGTGGCAAATCAGACGGCGCCCTTTGTTCAAGCATTTTTACAACAAGGAGAAAAGATTGTAACCAGTGTTGGTTAAACATAATTTGCATGATTTTATGCTTGTATTGAAACATATTTGCAGTCTTTCTGCAAATGGGTTTTGTATTTGAACGTGTACATCCATAATCTCTAATAATACTTGAGGATGAAATGTGAGTTTAGTTTGTGATATTTTTAAAATTTGATCCAGTCCTGGTGCAACAAATTCAATAATCTGTGATTTTTTTCCTTTTTGTATTTTGTTTTAATTGTTAATAGAACAGCATTTGTTTGTGGGGCTTTAACCAGTGTCGAGCAGTCCCTGCTACACAATCTATGCCAAAAATAACCGGCAAACTTTTAGATATAATTTTAATCACCTTTCCTCAGAATATTGTGTGAAGTTTTTAAGTCAAATCCTGAGGTGATCTTTTTTTAAATGTTTAATGTTTCAGTTTGTAATGAAACAGATGCAACTTTAGAAGCTGGATTCTTAATTTGAAACCGTATCCTGATAAATATAGAAAAAGTTCAATACAGGAAAACATATTGTGATTTTAATTTGTCTAACTGGCTCAGCTTTGGCAAATATTTTTGCAGATTTTTCATAATTACAACATTTCTCTCTCTTTTAAGAGTTGCTTACACATTTTGTGGGGATTTTACGTCATGTTTATGAGTCTAAAGGGCAGTCTGGGATTAATTTGTGGCTCTAGGAATGATTTTCAGCGGCCCATGACCACAAAACAAAAATGGTTCAAATTTGCCTCACCACCAAAGGAAGTTCATCCAGAATAAAGTTTTATTATTATTATTATTATTATTATTATTATTATTATTGTTATTATTATTATGATGATGCAGCAATTGTCACTCCTGGGAGGCCTTTCAGAAAAGATGCAGACCAAATATAATATTCCTAAAATATAAAATGTTAGTCAAAACACAGAGTATGAGTCTTTTATTGACAAGGATTTTGCTTTAATTTCACTTTCATTGTAAATAGAACCAGAAACATCCATTGACTTATGCAATAGAAGACCTGGACAAATCCCTTTTTTAAAATTTGGCAACATAATTCAAGATTAATTCCCGTTCTTCTTATTTAAAATGGAACAAAAAAGTTTGCAGTCCATGAAAATGGAAAACAATCAACCCCAAAAATGAGATAGTATAACTCTCTTTTAATAGACTATCCCTTTTACAGAAATCATTAAACATTTTGGATTTATTTTATTGTTGAGCAGTAATCACAATAGCATTTGATTACAGTTTTAAATGAAAGAAAAGTATTATTTCTGTGAACTGTGAGTAATTGTAACTTGACAGTTTTGTCCCAAGTAGCAAAAAGTCTGAACAACAGTGTGATAAACCAACATGAAGACAGACATGAATTATTGTGAAAGGGAAGGAAGATGGTACATCATTTAAATAATATATATAAATAAAAGAAACAACAAAATTAGATCATTTACATTTTTTCACCATTACTCTGAAACCTCTGTATGAAATAATTATGGAGGAGCACCACAGCTCTGGTGGGAAAATCTGTCCACAGCATAGCTATCAGATATGAACTGCACTATTCAGGTCTTTACAGGAAAGGAGTCTAAATAAAATTCTGTTGTTGCAAGAAGATCTGTTTAAAATTTGTCAAAGGCCACACACAAAAAAAAGAAACCTGTGAAAAAATGTACCCAGATCAGATGAGAATAAAACTAAAGTTTTTCACCTACATGCTCACATACCATCTTAATGGGGAAACATGGTGGTGGCAGTATCATGCAATGGGGATGGGGACAACCAATAAGGTTAGTTACCATAACTATGCTGATACTCAGCTTTACATTACAATGTCACCAGGTGACTCTGAACCCATCCAAACCCTAAGTAAATGCATCGAGCAAATAAATGGATGGATGTGCCATAGCTTCCTCCAGCTGAATAGAAACAAAACTGAAGTAATTACTTTTGGACCTAAAGAGGAACGATCAACAGTCAGCACACAGCTTTAGTTAATACAGATAGAAACTACAAGTCACATAAAGGCAATAACAAGGTCAGCGTTCTATCACCTGAAAAACATTTCTAGGATTAAAGGTATGATGGAAAAACTCATCCATACATTTATCTTTAGTTGGATTGATTACCACAACAGCGTCTTCACAGGTCTACCTAAAAAGTCAATCAGACAGCAGCAGCTGATCCAGAACGCTGCTGCTCGTGTTCCTCACTAGAACCAGGAAAGTAGAGCACATCACACCAGTTTTAAAGTCCTTACACTGGCTCCCTGTAGCTCAGAGAATAGACTTCTAAATACTTCTACTAGTTTATAAATCATTTAATGGCTTAGCACCAAAATATGTTGAAGATCTACTGTTTCTATACCAACCCACCAGACCACTCAGGTCCTCTAATTCCAGTCGACTCAACATCCCTAGAATTAGAACCAAACATGGAGAAGCAGCTTTCAGGTTCTATGCTCCCCTTATCTGGAACAAAATACCAGACAACTGCAAAGCTGCTGAAACACTGAACTGCTTTAAATCACGGTTAAAAGCTTATCTGTTTAGACCTGCATATGAGTAATGCTTTATGTATCATATGTTATGTGTGTGCTTCTTGCTTTATTGCTGTTTTTACTTTATCCTAAATTCATTTAATGTTTTTAAGTGTCATAAGCTCTGTCTGTGTTTTATTGCTATATTTACTTTATCCCCAAATCATGTAAAGCACCCTGAACTACCTTGTTGTTGAAAGTGTTGCTATACAAATAAAATTGCCTTGCCTAAAGTTTTGCCAGAGACCATCTGGATATTCCAGAGGAGGACTGGGAGAATGTCATGTGGTCAGATGAGACCAAAACAGAACTCTCTGGTATAAACGCCACTCGCCGTGTTTGGAGGGGGAAGAATGGTGAGTTGCATCCAGAGAACACCAAACCCACTGTGAAGCACGGGGGTGGAAACATTATGCTTTGGGGCTGCTTTTCTGCAAAGAGGACAGGATGACTGATCTGTATTAAGGAAAGGATGAATGGGGCCATGAATTTTGAGATTTTGTGCAAAAACCTCCTTCCATCAGTGAGAGCATTGAAGATGGAACGTGGCTGGATCTTCTAGCATGACAATGATCCCAAACACATCGCCCGGGCAACGAAGGAGTGGCCACGTAAAAAGCATTTCAAGGTTCTGGAGTGGCCTAGCCAGTCTCCAGACCTCAATCCTATAGAGAATCTGTGGAGGGAGATGTAAGTCCTTGTTGCCCAGCAACAGCCCCAAAACATCCCAGCTCTAGAGAGGATCTGCATGGAGGAATGGGCCAAAATACCAGCTACAGTGTGTGCAAACCTGGTGAAGACCTACAGGAGATTTTTGACCTCTGTCATTGCCAACCAAGGTTTTTTTTTTCAAAAGATTGAGGTGAACTTTTGTCATTGACCAAATACTTATTTTCTGCACCATTACACAAATAAATTCTTTAAAGATCATACAAGGTGGCTTCCTGGAATTTTTTCACATTCTGTATCTCACAGTTGAAGTGAAGCTATGATGAAAATTACAGACGTCTCTCGTCTTTTTAAGTGGGAAAATTTGCACAATCAGTGGCTGCTAAATACTATTCTGCCCCACTGTATGTACAATCAGGCCCCCTTATGTCTTTGGTTGGGACTTTTAAAGCTTTATTCATGTGGAGCAATTTTTGTTGATTCCAGCATAAAAAGTGTAAGTAAAGTTAAGCTGAGAGTCAAAGCGTTCTTTCTCTGCTTTCGGTTCTCTCCGTCTGCTTTTGACGCTATAGTCTGCAAATCATTCATCACTTGCACAAGTAATCAAATCAACAAGCTTGACGAGGACAAATAAAATCCTTGCAGACTGAGAGTTCGAAGCGTGTTCTTTTTGTAGTTTTTTTTTCTTTTTGTTCCAGGGTTTGTGATCTGAAAAGGATAAAGGGGTGTTTTGCGTGGGAGCCACCAGAGCTAATACAATGATTAATGTTTAGCTGCATGTTGTGATTCACGAAAATATGACTAAATGGTTCACTGAGTGTGAAAGGACTCTGACGCCACCGAATACGTCCAACACACACACACACACAAACTCAGAGGAGCTTACTGAATGGCTGCGTGATCTAGTTAGTGATAAGTGTTCAAGGATCACTGGGTCAAAATGAAATTAAATCATTTCTAACCCACTGAGTGGACTGCTGTGGTGTTGTTGTCGTTTTTTTGCCGTCTTTAAAAAAAAATTTTTTTTAAAGTACTGATGTTTCCAAGAAAGATGACTCCATTTTGGAGTAGCAACAATAAAACACCAGAGCATTATCACATCTCCCACCCTGGCAAAACAAAGAGGATGACAAATGTGTGCAGTGCGCCGTGTTTTTCCGCTATGCGTCAGAGAAGAAAAAGGATGATGATATTATACGCTTTTAATGCCACAGTTTCACAGTGATGATATTTCCCTCATGACCAGATGTCTTTTGGATCCCTTATACAATGTCATTAACAAAGTCTTTGTGTCAACCTCTGTTGACAGATTTTTTTTTTAGCTTCAAAGAGCAGGAAACTAACGTCATTTTTCATGCAAAATATCCCTAGAGCACGTCTAATAAGCACAAAAAGAAGTACAAAAGATTTACAGCAAAGAGGATCAACAAAACCAATCGGTGCCGGGATGTTCTTTGGCATAATAACAACCTTTTCAGGTATACGCCTACCAATAAACTGGCAATAAGCAAGCCCGCATCATTTAGATGAGATGTTTAGCTACCTTTAGTTTCACACAAAATAAGCTCCATCTTTGTGACGCAGTGGATAAAAGGCGATGACCAAGAAGGTATCCTCAGGTGAAGTCAAACATCCTAGCAAGCTTTTTTTCTGGATGAAAATACACATAAACAGCATAATGTAGGCTGAAATTAGCTCTGAAAGCGCTCGACAAATACTTCCCAACATGTTGTTAATATGTTTAGCACATATGCAACCTAAGACACCCTAAATAATGATCAGAAACTTTCATTTCATCAAACATGGCTGTTTTTTTCTTAATGCTTTTATGGAATTAGTATATTTATATAATCGATATGTTTTATGATTAAATGTAATATTTGGTAGGATATTATCTCTCAGGTGTCATGCATTCACATTCTGCATATCAATAATATATTACCCCATTTAGATGGGCCTTTGCTGCCCTTAATGCTCACACCTGATCTATATTTTTAGAGGCAGAGAATGTTATAATTTTATTATAATTTCAATTTTCAGCAACAGTATGACCCTGGCATATTTCCCTGATATAGCAAAGCCCCATTGTAATAACAACTTCAGTCATATTTATAACTAATATGGCATTTTAAATTGCAAATCGTTACTTATGTACACTCAGACTGAACAGGTTGGATTACAGAGCTGGAGGTGGCTCAGGTTGGAATCACGGTCAAATGAGTTAGAACATGTGATGAACTAATATTTTCATGTTGACTTGAAACGAGAGAAAATCTTCCGGGAGGATGCAAAGAAGAAAGTTAGGGTTAGCAGTGGCTCGGGTTAGTGTTGCTCTACACAACGATGTGGTGCGTAACCGCCACCAACAGTTATAAATGACGTAGTGGGTTGGGACATGTACATTTAAGGGGGTGGGCTACAGCTCCTCTGACATGTTACCCTAGCTTTGGCCAGACTGACCCGAGTTTCTCTGCAGCAATTACAAGATGACACATTGGCACAGGAACGCAGGTTGGAGACGACACAGACTTTTTGGTATTGGTACATTTGACTCTCCAAGCTGCCAACAATATTCAACAAGGTAAATGTAGTTATGATTTAAAAAAAATTTTTTTTGGCACTAGTGGCCTTTATTTGCAGATCAGACAGGAAATGGGTAGAGGAAGGGGGGGGGCATGCAACATAGGTCCCAGAGTCGGCGGGAATTGTACCCCCGGACGGCTGCGTAGAGGACCGATAGCCTCCATTAATGGGGCGGCTGCTCTACCCCTACACCACACACCACACACTGGTTTTGAATTCCCTCTAAATTCTAGTTTGTTGTCATTGCATACATTTTCCCATTTTCTTTCTATATTTTTAAGTTTTAAATGGTCAAACCCCAATCTTATTGAGCACATGATCATTTAAACTCATCTCCTTTTCCTGATCTCTGACTGATTATGAGAGGCCACATAGATTCTAGATTTCTACACTCTTCTGTCTTTTGTTTTCATTACAGTTTTATTCCATTTTGATATTTTATGATTGCTGGTGAAATGGTGAAACACTTTAGTCATCTGTTGTTTTTAAATGTGCTATATAAATACATTTGTCAGACATTGGTTCAGAGTTCAACAGATTTATTCATCAAACGCTTTATTCAAATGGGACCTCAGGAACACATCATATTCTACAAACTACAATAAACTACAATTTATTCATTGTACAAAACGGTTGTGCTTAAAGGACTCTGAAGATGTTCCAACTGTGAGAAAAAAAAGATGAAGGTATTTTTCTTGTTTCTGTACGCTCCTCGAGTTCCTCACTATTTATCTTAAACTCATGCATGACGGTGCATTTCTTTTGTCTTGCATAAAGTCTCAAACAGTTCTCGTTGCCATGTCAACCTGCGGTGGCGCTCTGGAGGATATGTTTGCTCCCGTGCCGCAGGAGCCCATTGTCTTCCAGCTTGGATCTAATCCCTGTAGCGAAGCGGCTGTTGGATTTATAGACACTCGTGGAGCAGACAGAGGGAGGTTCCCCTGTTCACTGAGATAATAGCAGTGCAATGAAGTGGAGTGGTTTATACACACACACACACACACACACACACACACAGCCTCTTAAGCTCTGCATGTGGCAATTATCTCTCCTCTCAGCAGCTTGTGGCATCTCCCCCATCTCCTATCCTCTTCTCCACCTCGCCTTCTCTCCTTTTATTAACCTCCTAACTTTTCTTCTTCTTTCCTCGTACATCTCTCCGTTGCTCCCTGTGATGTTTGTATCCCTCCTTCTCATCTCTTTCCCTCCTTCTTCAAACACCAGAAAGTAAAAGAAAGCACCACTTCCAAAGTAAAAACCCGTGAATGTTATCTCTACTCGTAAAAAGCTACTGTTTTTAAATGAAGAGGCTTTGTACTACCACAACACGTGCACTTCAATGTAGGTACAAAGCTGAACTACAAAAAACCCTTCAAATACTCCACACTCGTGTAGTTCCTTTTATATTATGTTTAAGCTCCAAGAAGTGCTTTACAATTTGTTTCTCTCCACACACACACTTCTACTGCATATGTTTTTCTATATTTGCACAATTTTTAGTCAGAGCTGTCGACTTTTACTCACTGGTAAGCATATCAGGAAAGTTCAGCACTTTAAAACCATGTTTCAGGGGTTAAAGGCCTGGAGATCCGTTCCCAGATGTTTAATTTGAAACATTGCCACCATAATCACTAAATCAAGATGACACCATTTTAACGGGACAAACTGTATCTACATAGATGCAACAAACTCTACAGAATTACACATCTTTAAATAATCAGAATACTTCCAACCAGCAGGTTTTAGGAGAATCTTTCTTCTTCAACTAAAAAGCTTTCTTCTTTATTCTTTAAGTGATTGTCGCCTCGCTGGGAAAATAACAGACCTGCTGGAGCCGATTCTCCAAACCTGCTGGGTTTTTCTCTCCAAGCAATTTTCTTTAGACCAGTAATTGAGATATTTTGTTGTTGCAGTGGATCGTTCTTCGTTTATGATGCTTAGTGAATGCCACCTATATATTAGGCAGGATTTCCTGCTAGGCCCTCAGCCACTTATTTTACAGTAGGTTGATATAAGATGTTTAGAAACATTCTTGTTACCAGATTTTACTCACTTTAAGGTCTCATTCGGTCGTTTTTTCCAATAAATTTGCTGTGGTCTCTAGTATGAATGAAGGCCCTGTGAATCGTTTTCTGTGGAAAGAATGCTCTGGCGTTCCTGTTTCAGGAGGTGGAAATTTTTCCTCGCAGTGGGTTGGGGGAAACGACAGAATTATGAGTCTTATTCATTATTATTCATGATGTGCAAACGCCTCGCCCTTGATTGGTTAACAGCAATGTGGCTCTTATGCTGCCTGTGAAAAAATAACAAATTTCAACCGTTTCTTCCTCAGCTCTTCTTTCTTTAACACAAGCCCAAACGTGTTCCGCCATGTTGTGGTGTTGCTAACGGTTAGCTTCCACTGGCCGCAAAATCAATACAGCTTTCCTGTTGCGATCACAAGCCAAGGTGGGCGGGGCCATGAATACTAATTTTCGATGTTACGTAAAAGGGACTGGCTTTTTCTGACTCCCTCATTTTTCCCGTCTGTTTCCTTACTGTGGCTAACGCAGGCAGTGGGGGTTGAAGAAAATGTTTATGTGTAGCATGCATATGCAACTCAGAGTGACCAATCATATTTCAAAATGAAACGAGTAATAAACGGTTTCTCAGTGAAAGAGACGTTTAAAATGTTCCTTTTCAATAATACTCACAATCAGAAGATGAAGAAAACGGTCTACCTAGATTTGAGCTCATGTTCAGGAGTTATTTTTTAGCTCCGTCTTATATTCAGACCACGGATCTTCAGGAAAAGTCCTCTGCTTCTTCAGGTGGGGAGAACACGTTTATTATGTGGAGGAACCTTAGCTTGCAGGAGTTTTTCTAGAACCCACAGAAGATGGTGTTTGATGAACATCTTTTTCAGCCTCCCTGACACATAACATCCCACTGCCTCATGGATCACTAGTCAAAACTGCTAATGTTGAAACTTATGAAACCACCAGTGTTGCTTGAATATTCCAATGTAATTAGGATTTAAGTACATATTCTCTGTCTAGTGAATGTATCTAGGGCAAGATGAAAAGTTAAGGGGAAGCAGGCTTATTGTTCCAGCATAATGTCCTGATAAAGATGTGTCAGATCACCGGAGAGACGGACGCCGAGGCAGCGAGATAACTATGGACAGTGCTGGTTCATGCTTTACTATCAGACAGGCATGAACCAGTTCTCCAGGAGCTGGACATGAAGATTGGAGGAGACGTGCTGCAGAGATAAACAGTGATAGCTGAATATTACTTAAGCTGTTAGATCAGGAAGGTTGGATAGGGAATTCATGGCAATCCTGTTCGCTCCATGTTTCTTGCCAGACATGTTTGAATTAATTACTTAAACGCCTTCTGGGACTCAGCCTTCATTTATTTTGGAACCCTGACGTTTTTTCGGCCACAACAACCAGAGAACCAATCTATTCTAGTTTGGTTTTGGTGCAGCTAAAGTCTGGTGCAATCAACGACCAACATGGTGAAATGTTCTGAATTAACTCCAGCAATGGTCGGCTGCTCCATCATTAAGGCCAAACAGTCAGAGGTTATCCAAATCCTTCCTCCTTCTTTAACAAGTAGGCGAATCACTTCCTTATGTGTGGCTTTGCTTGTACTATATGGTTCTCAGCTTCTTTAATAAAAAAAGAAGATAATTAGCTTGCAAAGTTGCTTAGGTAGTCAGATAAACTTGGAACCAAATCCTGCAAACCTTGAACCAGCTTCAGTTCATCTAATGCCACATTAGCCGCACCATGTTGCTTGTAGACATGGCATCCTGCTCTGTAGATTTATGACGTCCGTGGACTTTTTTTCTAGTAAAATGGTCACAATTTTTGAAAATTTGGCTTTTTAATTAGTTTTGTGTGCGATTGTAAGAAATCCTCCACATTAAGTGACCATCTTGGCTAGAGGTCAAATAGCATCTGAAAGAGTTGCAAATGAAGCCTAAGGTATTGGATGAATGTTTCGACTCAAAATGCAGGTAAAATATGTTTTATGCACAGGCAAATTTCAGAACTAACAAGAAGAAAGAAGATGGGAAAACATGTTAGTGATGAACAGTGGGGGGAGGTTTTCTGTTGTGGACAGGTGGAACGATGCAGAGGAGAACTCAGCAGACAAATGTGGGATGAGATGTAAGTTTAGAGGATTTCAAAGAGGTATGAAAGAGTAAGATTTTCTAGCAGTGATGAGGAGGAGAGTCTTGGGAAATAATGTTTTCTACTTTTATATGACAAGTTATAGGTTTTCTCAACATTTCAGCCTTTCTAAATTTACATTGCGTCTATTTTAGCTCTTTCTGCAAGTTTCAACACAAGAACCTTGACTTTAAGCCAAATTCTTCCTCTCGGGAACTCAGCCAGAGTGTAGGAAGCAGCGCAGAGAGTCTGCAATGAAACTGAAGGTGTTTCTACAGCAGCTTCAGACGAAATTCTCACTGCAGTTTCTTTAGTTTTTGGTCCCGACAGAGCATGAGGTGCCACCATTTCCCCTGCCAAGTGCCCTCGAGACCCCCAGCTACACGGTAACAGAGTTAACAGATAATCACGTCACAGCACCCTACCTCACCACCATACACACACACACACACTTCATCGCTGTCCTATAATAGATAAATGAGCACCATCAGCCCCCTACCTCCCTGCAAACAGATGAATGTCTGTGTGTATCCCTGGTTTTCCCCTCCTACACATCATTCTCACTTTTATAACACGCACACGTTCACGCATACACACACACACACACACACACACACACACACAAAGCGCCTTATGTCAGCCCAACAGTGAATCTCCCTCCTCTCTAAACACAACAGATGATGCAGGCGATCAACACAAAGCGCGCGCTTACGCACATTAGCAAATCACATATGCACATGCAAAAGCACTCACACTTGCACACCCAACCACACACGGCGTCAGAGGCAGCAGCCGAGATACTACAGGAATCAAGAAGCCTATCATCTGGGGGACACATGTCAAAACAGCAGATGCACACTGTGATGTAGGTGCCCAGTTACACTGATAGATTTTAGGCTCCTATAGGAGATGAGATCCTGGAGCCAGCTGTGCTCCCCATCACCAGCAGCTACTCAAAACTAATGACAGCTCATCGTTATATGGGACAGGTTGGATTTTTTATTTTTTTATTTCCAGTCATCATTTAGCCCAGATAATCTTGAGGGAAACATATTTCACACGCTTTAGTTTTTGATATATAAATAACATATAAAAAAAAAAATTTGGAAATCATGTAAGGTACAAAATCAGTATACAAAGTCAGTAAATTGGGGTCTTATACCAAACCTTTTGTGTTGACAGTTGGGTCTCTGCTGCCTCTATAAACATTCCAAACATGAATAAAAACCATCCGTTCATTTTTATTTTTATTTTGTAGCAACTTTTTTGCAGTCAGAAATCTTGTGCTTCTACAAGCCATTTAAAAAAGTGCCTTATTGTGACATCACAATATGCAAAATAAGCATAGAACCGCCCCTCACCTGTGAAACTCCACCCCTCTGTGACCAAACCACGCCACTCATCTGTCAAATCCCGCCCACTAATTCCAATTTCAAGCCATTTTAGTGTGTGGCAAACCTGTGGCAGCCTTGCAACAAGATGGGCGTGGTCTGCCACCTCTAATTTGCATTAAAGTGACAGAGCCCTTTAAACAGCTCATTCTGAAAGGGACTGAAATTGTGAAGAATTGAGCTGGTGAGATCGCTTTATGCGACAGTGATTTTGTGCAAAGAACTTTATGAACATGTTTTGTACAGAGCATAAAACTATTATAACTTGTTTAAAAAGAGGCATAATATGTCCTCTTTAAATAAATAAAATAAAGTTAAATGTTCTGAAATTAGAGAGACTTCAACCTAAATGAGGGTTATGATAAGACTTGTGTCAGTCGGTGTAAAATCGTCACCAACTAGAAACAATCAATGATGAGAAGAGAAAACCACTAATGTTAGCTTGGAGTAATCCAGACTATTTTGTTTCGTTCTATCTAAATATGCTCACCAGGTTGTAGCATAACTGATAACACATTCCCCCTAGTTGAGGTTCCAAACAAGCTCAGTTGTACCATACCAAACCATTTGATAAATGCCATGTCTGAAAATAGGAATGAAACTTCAAAAATGTTCGTTTCAGCAGCTTTTCCTAAACGTTATTATGCAAGGAACGCATTATAACATTTTCAAAAAGAATGACACTAATAATGTAAGGAAAACTCATCTTTAAGAAGTAATTTTCTTTATAAATTATGCGTTTTTGACAGTGTTCAATAAAAAATAAAATAAAAATGTTCTGAATAAAATTGTTCTTTAAATTAAAAGTCTAAACAATTACTTATAGTAGGTATGAAAAAAAAACATATTGTGCTTTGAAGAGTTACGTTGCTTTTGTGGCTCTAAACAAATGTTATTTACCGGGACCGAAGGCAGAAATGGCTCTCAGGTCTGTAAAGGTCGCTGACCCCTCATTTTCCATACATAGACCCCTAAAGATCTATGTATGAAAAATGAGAATCCTCACCTCTGAAGGTTGATAACAGCATTAATGCAGCAGCAACATTTAGCAGTGGATATCTAAGTCATCCGCATGTCTTATTTTGCATGAATATGTCAAAGGTTTATAAGAAACTCATAGATTCCTGATAATCACCAATCAATAATTAAGCAAATCAACATTTATTTTGTTTGTTAACATGGCTCAGTTAGTGAAATACATTTTGGTACAAATAAAGACATTTTTAAATGCCTTACACAAAGTCCTACATGTGATGCAACTTTCAAACAGCAGCAGAGCTTCGAGAACTTTGCTCAGGAGTCAAAGTGAAAAAAAAACAAAAAACTTCTGCAAAACGTTCTCTAATCTTCATATCTACAAAAATCTACAAACACTATTTTAGTGCCAAACCCAACTAGCACCACTATACTGTAATCTGATGAAAAACTACTGTATGCTCTTAATAAAAGTTCGAATACAAAGTCAAACTTAAATGTTAAACAATGAAAACACCAGAAAGTGTCAGCATCAGCTGTGTGAGAACCATAAGAAGTGTTTATTCTTAAAGGTACACTGCACTCAGAAGCTCTGCACCAAAGTTTTGTTTGTGCATCCTGTACGGTGTCAGCCCAAACACACTGGACCTCTGCACACTTTCCACAAGTGCCTGGAAGTATTTTATCTCTCCAAATAAGACTAGGCGGATGCTGTCAAAGCGACAAGCTCCTTATCTTCCCGCTGAGCGTCTTTCAAACAGACGAGAACGACGCGCCGCTAAGAGGATTTCTGTTTTGGTTGAAATTAATTTCTGAGCAGACAGATGGATTGTAATTTGCTGTTTTCTGTGTGTTTGTTTCTGTAAGCAAGTTTTGTTTTAGTGGAGAATAATTAGAAACTTGAGCAGTGTTTGAACGTGTGTGTTTGTGTGTGTACCTGTGAAGCAGAGAGCAGCGTCTGCTTATACCTGCAGGCTACGGGAGTTTAGCTCCTCTGTGTACTGATAAGCTCTCATCTTATGCAGTGGGCATTCTTGACAGATTTATACTTCAAACTGTGGAGTTTGGCAGTAATACAAATATCTGTTTAGAGGTCATGATATCAGAAAGCTGTTGCAGTGCTGAGGTTCTGGAAATCTACTTCAGCATACAGTCCATCTGCGGTTTGAAACGGTGACTTTGTTTTACCCGTTTCTGTTATCTTTGCGGCGGGATGTTGTTGGATAAACCTGGCGGGTCATGTACCTGTAGTGCCGCGTGTCTCTCAGGGCTCGGTCGCTTGGGATGCGCTCACTCTCTCTCTGGTTGAAGGCGTACAGCGTGTACGGGTCATCGCCGGGCTTCCAGCGCCGAGCGTTCAGGTAACTCCGCTCGTCAAAGCCCTCCAACATGTCCTCCCACTCCGCGTCGGAAATCTGTAAATTAGTCGGCAGGTTAGAGGAAGAGCAGGTAATCATTGTCAGACTTGGCTGAACTCTGGCATTTTTCAACACTTCGGTTAATGACTGCAGAGATGTGTTACAGATGTACAAAAAAATAGTTTGTTTGGATAATTACATTTATTCAGTGATACTAGTCATTCACAAATGAGATTCTTATGGTCTGGCCTTTGAATACAAACTTGTTGACTTTAAAAGGGTTAGCTCTGGTTATACAAGAGCCAGTACACTTGAGAACTCCTCATAGTGGAATTGTTTGTGGCCTCAGCATCATGGAGCTGTAGTTCATATTGGCTACCTTTCCTGCATTCACATATTAAGAATGGAGGGAGAATAAATGACAATTTTTGTTTTCTTAGCATTTCTCCTGCAGGTTTAGGGTCTACTGCCCAGACTCTACGCTCCACATCCCGTTTCGGTTTGTGATTGGTGGCGATGTTAGCGGCTTGCACCTCGTCCTCCTTGATTCAGTCAAGCCGTTTCTCTTTGGGTGGCAATCATTGGGGCTGAGACCAACAGCCATCTTGGCTACTGACTGTTCATTGCTTAACACGGAGGATGTGGCCATATCACAGTAATTGGGCTTCTTGCAATTTTTCTTTATCATCTGGTCAACTCATGTTGCTTCTCACCATTTTGTTTGTGGCGTGAGCAGGGATGGAGTACTCCAGTCATGTTTAAGGGACTCGTGACTCGACTCCAGCAGCACGCCAATGACTTGTACTTGGACTCCAACATGATAAATTGCTATTGTTGGAATTAGCATGTACCCGATGCTAATGTTAGCTTTGTATATTAGGTCAGATTACTGACAAATTTAATAACTTCCCAAAGACTTTGTAAGTGTATGAGTGACATGTTGGTTATTTAGTGTTTTCACATTCATTTTAAGCATGTTTTATTATTTTGCATATGCTACTGCAGGGGTGCCCAATTCCGGTCCTCAATGGCCGGTCTCCAGCCAGTTTTAGATGTGTTTCTGCTCCAACACAGCTGATTCAAATGGTCCAACTACCTCCTCAGCATGTCAAAGTTCTGCAGAGGTCTGCTAATGAGCCATCATTTGATTTAGGTGTGCTGTACCAGGGAAAGAACTAAAACATGCAGGAGACCGGAATTGGGCACCCCTGTGCTACTGTGTTAGCTTGCTAATAGCGTGGGGGCATTGAGTACATTTTCTTTTTAAATAAACTATGTATGGCTGCCAATATTCTAGTCTTAAAATCTACACCCAGCTCTCTTATTTTTGACTTGCTCTCAGGTGATAATGACTGGACTTGGACTGGAAGATTCTTCTTGGCACTTGGCCTGTAGAACCTAGAGACTTGACTTGGACTCCACTTGGAGTAATCCTATGGGACTTGGAATTGAACACTAAGGACTCCAGTGTGACTTGGACTCGAAAGATGGCAATTTGATTACAACACTGGTGCACGGAGACCTCTGGTAATTCATAATACAGACATGCTGGTCACCATTATAAATTCTTTAATACTCCAGTAAGCTGGCTCCACTCTGGCCTCGCTGCAGTGAAACAGGCGTTTAGTATTGGGCTGGTGGGCTGATTATTTTATATCCTGCATGTTGAGCAGAATATAATAAATTCAATGGTTCATTGTGAAAGTTAAATTTGTTTTCTTTTGATTTTATTCTATTTGCCTATGTTCTATAAATAAATGTTTGCTACATACCAATTAAGCAATTGTTGATTCCAGATTTTGTAACTCAAAGCTCTTTGGTCATCTGAAGTTGTTTAAATAAAGCAACTGAATTAAATGTTGACTTGGATTTATCTTAGATTACACATTTCTAATTTATCATTTATAGAACAAACAACAGAGCCATTATCTATTGATAAATATATAGTTTAGATACATTTTCTGCAGTGCATTTGATTATTACCTCAGTGTTTTGCCAAGTATGTTATCTTTACGACCCAGCTCTGTGTATCACTATGAAATAAAACTAGAAAGCAAAAGAATATTTGGGTCGTTTAAAAAAACTGATGGAAAAGTGTTATTTGGTTGAAATATGAAGTATTAACTCTAGCTGTGGAGTGACATTTTCTTTGTATCGTTCATCATCACAGTGGATGGAAAATGTGAGATTTAGTCATAAATGTCAAATTGTGAGAGTCAGATAGTGTGTACAGTATTGGTCCATCTGCTGTTGTTCACAATGAGGAGCCTTTTAAAAGCAACTGAAGCTTTTAGAGGTTGCTTCACTAAAGGATGATACAGGGCAGCTTTTACCTCCAGCTCTTTGGTGTTTAACAAGATGAATGCAGGACTTTAGGTTTTCATCCTCATTGCCCTCTCTGTGTTTTGTGACTAGCTGCTGCAGTTTGTCTCTCAGCAGTGTTTGGTGTTCTCTGCTTCACCAGAGGCTGTACGGTTGTGCTAGCAGAATAATCACCATTGATTGTTTTTCCAATCTCATCTCGTAAACTTTAGGTTAATAGAGAAATCTGATGATTTTCCTGCTTTCGCAGTAGCTCATAGGTAGAAATCAAAGTCAGAACTTGACTAAATGTTTCCTTGAATTAGGCCATCTGTGGCGTCCCATATATACTGGTGCAGATAATGGAAGACTTTTGAAAACAACTGTTAGTCAAACATCAGCTGAACAATTAGTTTGGTTTGAAATTTCAAGCAAGAAATAATAAAAGTGTCCGGCTGGCTGAACAGTAAAAGGTGCCAGAACACAGCGTTGTCAACTACAGTATGAGTGGATGGATGGATGTAATTTAGGTTGTATGATTCCAGTCCTGGTGTTATATTTTTATTATTTATGAGCCTGAAAAAGGATAATGTAGTACTAGATTGTTCCAAGAATGGGGATTTTAAATAATATTCAGTCTTTAGGAAGAATTGGCCCAAATAATCATGTGATAAATAACTTATTGATTGATGAATAAAATGTCCCTTCAGCCTTGTTTCTGAAAAGAATACGACTTCATGCCCCTAAATAGGTTGAGAAATAAAAATTATTATATTTTCCTTCAGTTCTTTATTTAAAAATCATCCTGGTTTTTAAAAAGAAATATGCTTTTGCATCAAATATACCGACTAACCTAAATGGAGAACCCCACAACACAACAACCACACAAGTTTCAAACAGTAAGAACAGCTCTTAGATCCTAATTATAAGCCAGTAATTTAAGCTAATTTCGTCTATGTAAAAAACATTTCCAAACACAAAGTGGAAAACTTCGTCAGACAGCAGCTGATCCATCAAGTTTACTGACGTGTCAGCTTTTACATTCCTTCTAAGATGAACTCTTAAATGCACTGCAATCATAACTTCAAAAAATAAAGCCTGTAAACCTGAATTACTTGCAAATAGTAATTTTTTGCATTATAATATCTTTTTGCCCCTCAGGTGACAGAATATCCTTGAACACAATGTGAATGTTTTCAGCAGTGGCACAAAAGAAAAGTTTTGAAGATAAAGACATTTTGTGTAATCATTCTCAGAGTTCTGATGAGATTGAATTGGTGCCTGGAAGGTTTGGAATCATCCCAGAAACCTGCAGTGTGCTACACTTTGGAAAACAGACCTTGGTAATGAAAAACATATGCAGGGAGTAGTTAATAGGCTGGAGTCTGCGTTTAAAATGCTAATCAGGGAAGCTAGACCACAGTTTTAGCAACAATAAAGTCACTGATTCTGCAGAAGTGCCAAGACGACTTTTTTTCTAGTAGAAGAAAATACAATCAGGAAATAAATCCAGCTCATCTCCACACAGCTGGTTGGCAACAATTAGAAAGTAGAGCCTCGGCTGGACTTTCTCTGCTCTGGGTGGAGTGTGTGTGTGTTAAAATATCATTTACAGGATGATATAGGAGTGTGTTTGCATGCAGGAGATGGAGTGTGTTGTTTAGGAGGCCTGACTGCATAGCTGTGCCTTTGCTCGTTGAAGACTGTGTGTGTGTGTGTGTGTGTGTGTGGGTGGGCGTGTGTGTGTGTTCTTGTATAGCTATCCTATTTAGGACCTATTCTGGCATATTCGCTAACCTTTTGAAGAGGTCTTTATGGGGACCAAAGCCTGGTCCTAATATGGTTGACCCCCTTTTTTAGGGCTTAGGTATATGTTTAGAGGTATGGTGTGAATTATGTTTTGGTTAAGGCTAGGGTTAGACAATAACTGGTAATGGTTAGGGTTAGGGTTAGGGTTTGGGTTAGGCATAAATGCAGCTATTATGAATGAATGGAAGCCAATATAAAGTCCTAATATGGGTAGCATTACAGACTTGTGTGTGTGTGTGTAGGTGTGTGTGTGTGTGTGTGGATGCTATCTTTGACTTGATGGAGAGGAAGTGTGTGTTTCAGTGTGTATTTGTGCAATGCATAAGAGAGAAAAGATGTTTCTGTGAGGGTGAGACATATAAAGAATGTGTTCTCTCCTGCACTTTCCGGATCATAAACACAACACCGGAGCTTCGGCTAAATCCCCCGGAGGCCGTATTTCTCCCCAACGATCACACACACTGGCATATAAAGGAGATGAATGGAAACACACACACATACGCAGGGTCAAAGCTGCGATGGTGTGTCTAACAGAACAACATTTACGGTGAAGCAGCTGTCTGGATGGGGGGGGCAACAAATGACTTTCAGTCCCCGTCTTCTTTATTTTACCATAGTCCTGCTCCTGCTTTTCCTCCGTCTTCTCATTATTCAGCCGTACGACTTGCTGATGCGACACATTGTCTAAATGGGGCCATTAGATGGGCTGAGCCTGTGCGTGTGAAAGTGAATGTGTTATTCCGTGTTGGCGGGTCTTCCCCTGGTGGCTGTAACAACAAAGCATGAAGAACGAGACTAAGAGGGGAGGACAGAAAGAGGAAGACATGGGAAGAGACAGGGTCTAATGAGGAAGAGGAAAGGTGATGGAGGAAGCACATGGGGCGGTTGTGCAGTGGAGTTTCACAGCATGAAAATCCTGGGTTTAGATCTCAGATGCTGTGTTTTGGGTTATAGTTTGTTCCTTTCCATGCATGCATGAGTTTTCTCAGTCTACTAAAAATGTCCCACAGTGATTTGTGTAGAATGGACAACAAGGAAGAAAAAAAAAATCGGTCTCTGCCTCAATTTGGACGTCGAAGTCTAATGCAGGTGTTAAATTATGCTACAGGAGCAAGACATGAGTTTATACGTGTGCTCATTTTAGGCAAAGTGTTCCCAGCACACATTAACAAGCGAAAGATGCAGAACATGAACGAAGTCCTGCAGAAATAAAGGATTACCAACTATAGCCGCACAACAAATGGAGTCACAGTTGTCATTGCAAAGGACAGCTTGGACACAAAATCTGCATGCCATTGATATAGTCTCCCGTTAGATAGACTTCCACTGCCCTCCATGCACACACCTAATGTTTATCTTTAGGGGCCTGAGATGCTAAAGCCACAAATAGGTTGGGACATTGGAGAATTAAAGGGGAATGAAAATATGAGCTGATTCTAATTGGTATCACCATTGTGATATTCACCAACAGTATCATCATACAAATGTTTTCCTAATATCATGCAGCTCTATTATCGGATAAAAGGAAGAAAATAGATACAACAAAGTATCAGGGCCACTATAAATCCAAGTAAACGAATAATGCAGCCACAGAGTACACTCAGAAATTTCTAGATTAATTTTACATATTAACAAGAAAAAACTTAATGTCCTGATGTCAAAAAGTCATAAATTTGCGGAAAAAAACCTTTGATATTTTTCAATGATTAAAGTTATAAACCTAAAATGTTAAAACTAGGATACATACTAGGATGCATTTCCATTCAGAAATTTGTCATAAAAAAGTCCTAGTAAGGTTTAAGTGGTAGATGAGTGTGTGGATATTTTTAAATTGTAAGTGGTAGCCCAGGTCTGTTTTCCTGGATCAGAACAATGCTGTCATGTTGCAGCATCTTCTTCTGTCTCTGGTGTTTATTCTGGATCCTGTTCAAGATGTTTATGGCGAGATTTTCTTCATGCAAATTTCTGACTTTAAAATCATGTCAGAGAACATCTTGTGTATTTTAAAATCGCAAAAGTAAGCCTTTAAACTGGGAAAATCTTCTCTCTTGTGCAATTTAACAACTTTTTCACATCACTGATACAATATCAACTTTTTTCTTGTAAATGTAAGAAATTATTGTTTTTTTAGCTGACATGTTGCCAAATTACTTTTTTTCATCAACAATGGCCCCAATACCCCATAAAAAGGCATTATACAAACTTTTTATAAAGTTGGAAAGAAACCCAGATTTAAAAAAAAGAAAATAGAAATACTAAAATAAACATCCATCTATTATTATTATTAATATTTTTATATGGGTAGGGAGCTGGTGCCGATATCCAGCGGTCATTGGACGAGAGGCGGGGTACACCCTGGACAGGTTAGAGAGACAATTAACCTAACAGTCATGTTTTTGGACTGTGGGAGGAAGCCGGAGTACCCTTAAGGAACCCACGCATACACAGGGAGAACATGCAAACTCCATCCAGAAAGACCCCAGGCCGGGATTCGAACCCAGAACTTTCTCACTGTCAGGCAACAGTGCTACCAACTCTGCAGCTCGAAAATAAACAATTCATTAAAAACAAATTACTAAACAAAAAATAAAACAATCTAAAAAGAAGAAAAAAACAGATTTTACAGGATCTATAGAAGAGAAGAAAAGCAACATGTAGTAAGTGACAAAGGAATTAAATAAAAATAGAAATAACGGGAATAAACAAAAAAGTGAAAATTAATACAGTAAGAAAAGTTGAAGTGGTTATGGGAGAGAGCACCTAACAGGCTGACAGTGAAAGAGGACGATGATGATTAATGAGACGCAGAATGGATTAAATAAAAGGGGAAAAGAGAAAATGAACAAAAAGAAGAAAAGAAAATGGGGAATAATAGTGGCAGATTTGCAGATAATTGGGGAAAAAGATCACTGAAAAAAAACTGTAAAGGAAGGAGAAAGATGAGATGTGGAGAAAGAAGTAAGGGATAAAGAGTGTGATGGAGAATTAATTAAACTGAATCCACATGAGGATTAGGTAACAGGAAGAAGTGAGGGGAAAAACAACTAAAGGAGACTGAAAATGTGGACAAGACATAAAAGGAAGAATGAAGGAAAACAGAACAAAGCAAGGATGAGGAGTAAAAAAGCAGGAAGAGGAGGAGGAGGAAAGAGAAGATGGAAAAACAAGAACAAAGAACGATTAAGCTTCTCTCTATTTAACACACACCTGCGGCCTCCCCGTCACTGCATGATTTGTTTGTGTCTTGTCTCGCTAGGAGCTCAGGAGGATCTGCGTTCAAGGTCCAATCCTATTTACAAGACACGGACACACACACAGCTCGTCTTCTTAATGCGCCGTGGCATCCTCTCACGGCCGCTAACATGAACACAGACATTCAATTAACAGACCCCAGGCACGAACCGCTGGACAAACGGTCTGGGCCTGTGTGTGTGTGTGTGTGTGTGTGTGTTTTACACCACCATGGGAACCTATTAATTCATCCAGACGAGACGGACTGATACATTTAGAATTATAATGAGAAAGTTGAATCCTGAACACCCACACACACAGCCAGGTGTCACGGTCAACGCATTCGCTCTGACAGCTCACAGCGGAGAGAGACAGCGGGGAGGAAGACACAGAGAGGATAGAGAACAGAGAGAAACCTGCAGATTAGAACTCTGCTCGTGGTGGATTCCCATCTGCAACTTTTTAAAAATCAGAGTAAGGAGGGAATATGAGCTGTCAGTGTTCATCTCGGAGAGGGTTCCATTCAAGAGAAAACTTCTGAGGTTGAAAACTATTTCAAATCTCCGGACTAAACAGACTAAAAGGGGCAGGAAATGCAATATTACAAAAAAGAAAAAAAAAGAAAACTGGCAACAGCTCTAAAACAGCACTCACTCACTCAGAAATGTGAGTGTTGTTAAATGTGCCACGCTCTGTGGGTTTCATGGTTCCTACTTGTGCTATGTTTCAGTTTACTGATTTTTAATGTCACACCCTGTGTTATGTGTGTGTTAATCTTGCCTCGTTTCAGTTTTTATTTTATCACCAAGAGCAAGGCTTTCTGGATTAACTGCTTTTGCAGTGTTCTTGATTTCTGAGCAGCACCAGTGGCCTTTATTGACAGCAACCAGTGAGGAAAAGGATAGATAAAACATGTAGCAAAGGTCTTAAGGTAGGGAGTTGAACCCCAGACGGCTGCGTCCAGCAATAACGGTGCGTTCACACCGAACGCGTTTGAAGTTGCAAGGGCGTCAAGGTTTCTGCATCGCATAACGCGCGTCTTTGTGTCACCAAAACGCATTCCTACCTCATTGAATGAGGCATCAGAAAATACGCGCATCATTTTATGTGGTGCATTTTGTGCATTCAAGCGTGAGGCGCGTTTTTGCTTCATGTCCGGGAAAATTCATACATAAAGCATGGAGGAAATACTGATAACAGGCGTGGCTAATCACCCCGAGCTGTACGACACCAGCTGCTTTCTCTACAGAGACAGGAATAAAAAGGAGCTCGCTTGGAGGAATATAAGTGAGGCGATACGGCAACTTGGTAAGTTCATTTCACTTTTGAAAGTTTTCATGTTACTGACCCTGCGAACCTGCGCAGGGTACTCTCCACAGTAAATAGAGAATGGAGACTCTCTCTTCCAACGCTAGATCGGCAGCTGCCATCTTGCAAAAAACACCTCCTGGCACTAGCTCCTCCCACAAGTTGCGTATTTCTGGCTTGACGCACGTCAAGCTGCGAATGTTCAAGCGTCAAACTTTGGCGTGTGGCGCGTTTTTGACGCTTTGGTGTGAACGCACCGTAATAACCTCTATATGTGGGGTGCCCTTCCCATACCTATCCCATGAGACACCCCTAGTTTGTTTTCTTTTAAGCAGAAAATAAAAAGAGCTGGACCCAAGTCACACGTAAGTCACACAAACAAAGACTCCACTTGGACTGTAGGGTTTGGGACTAGAGTTTTTTGAGAACGACCTTTACCCCATGGGTCATTCATGGGTCATAACCTGTTCATGTTGGCTGTAGCTCTATAACAGGAACAGTTCACACTGTGAACTCAGTAGTTCTTAGATATGGAATTTGAACATTTGAACAAAATAAACTCTACAATCCACTTAAACTAGTATCTTCACAGAGATACGTTCAATAAAACCATCTCCAGCTAACTTCATGAAGACATTTGACATTTTCACTCACTCATGTTTTGAAAGAGAAATTTATTGCTCATCTTTTTTGATTCATTTAGATTTGGGTATAATGTAATGTGTCGGCCTACTTCATGATGTCCGACAGGTTCTATTTCAGGGATCAGGTTATTTTGATATTAAAATATGATGCAGGGTGCAAATTAGGGCTGTCACAATTAACCCGTTAACACAGGTTTATTAATTAATTTGTCGAATTAACGCGATTCATTTTTTTTACGCAATTAACGCATCCACAGAAGAACCCGCCCTGTTTATCCCACAATCCAACCTGCAACAATCTCCAGGGACAACTTCACATCAGGAAAGCCTTGGCTAACAAACAAGCTAACATAGCTAACCAAGACTGCAGCTGCAAGATAACGACAATTAATAACAGTGGGAACCAGGGAGTAATGTAAAGGCTCGGTGTCTCACCATTTAATTTCTCTCCTTAATGCTTAAGTCCTCTTGTTGGGGATACAGATGTGGATTTAGCCATTACAAAGTCTGACTATTCTTAGGAATTACAGATTCTCACCGTTGTACTCCTGTCGGCCGTCTCATATTCCCAGTGAGCCTCTGCGTCACAGTGTCACAACGATTCAAGCGCAAAAGGCAAAGAGCTGAAGAATTAAAGAAGAGGGGCGACCGCTACTAATGAGACATTTTTTTCTTTGAAGACGTGTTTGTGCTTGTCTGTGAGTAAAAGGAGCAGAATTAGAGCTTATTGTGCACAATGTGGAACAGCCAAGTGAGCCGCAGCACCAACGCCGGTACTTTTATTAAAAGAGAGATCAAGAAAAAATAAATGTTTCTCTTAAATCCGGTTCCTTCATCACGTTAAAATCTGTACCAGTCAGATGATGGATTACCTATTACATCCCAGGCATAAATCCTGTGTGTCTGTGTCTTTATTATCTCCTGTTCGGCTGCACAGCGTGAACACACAAGCACACATGTGTCATCCCCTCTATTATATTGTGATGAATCACCTTTGTAATGACTGTAATAAAGCATCAAAACAAGTCTTATTTCCATTAGCTTGCTTCTGTTTGCTTAAAGGCAAATTAAACTCAGAGAGATGGTGGTTATCAGGAGCATTTTAGAAGAGGGGGAGGAGAAATTTCCTCTTTGTCATGTACGGTACTCAAAAATGATCAGACAATACAGCAACCTCTGCTCTCATTGGTACTCCGGATACAAATGGGTACAAACCCTTAAAATAAGTGAATATTTTATCACAGCAGCATATATAATTGATTCAAGTAAATCTATTCCACTGGAAATAAACCACCTTTTGTGCCAACAGGACAGGGCTTATTTTTCCTAAAACGTTTAAAAAGTTTGCATCGTACTGTTGGGCCTCCAGCCATGAAGGACTGAACTGCAGGGAAAAAGCCACCCAGATACCCCACACTCCCACAGCAACCCTGAGCAACAAAATACCTCAGGAGATTCAGTAAGAAGTTTCTTCAGAGCTTAACAAAAAAAGAAAGGATGGGATTAAAGCTGCTCATTCCACCCCCTAACAATATACTGAGTCCAGGTCCACGGTTTCCCCAACCCATACACATCTTGGGATAGTCCTCGTTTCTCCTCTCGGATTTTCTTAACATTTTTTGCAGGATTTCCTTGAAGCCAACCAAACGTCTCCTTTCAGAACCTCTCTGAACTCTTCCCATGCCCGAATATTTGTAACTGCAACCACAGAAGCTGCGGTCCATCTACTCACTCAGTATTCGTCAGCTGCTTTGTTAGTCCATAAGGACAACAGTGCTCGAAAGGCCTCCTTCTTCAGCCTGGTGTCATAGTTCTTAGGTGTTTGTGTTTTGCTATTTCTTTTCCTTATTTACTTCTATAATCATGTTAGGTTATTCCTTGTCTTTATTAGTTATTTCTGGCACTTTCTTGTTTCTGTATTTCTCCTTGCTCTTAGATGTTTTCACCCTTTGCTTCTGTGTCCACCTTCTTATTTGCATTTCTCGTTAGATAGTTTCCTTATTTATTTCTCCTTTCTGTTCAGTGTTTCCTCAAAGATTCCTCCCCAGACATATTATCTTTGCTTTATAGTTTCTTTAGAGTTTTCTGTCTCCCTAGCCATTCTACCTTCTGTCCCAGTTATTGATTATTTCCACCTGCTCTCTCCCTCTCACCTGTATCTGCTCTCACTAATTGGTCATTGGTCTTCTCTGTCACTTCCTCATTCCCTCCTCAGTATATATTCAGCTCTCATTCAGTCACTAGTCGCTGGTTCGTTGTCATTTCTTCCCTTCCTGGTTTCGGCCTTCCCTGTTGCCTTTTATTCATCCCTGGTCTGTCTTCCCGCGTTTCCTGGTCTCCATGTTCCCTGGTTTCGTTGTGATTATTGCAAGTGTGCAGTTTATTATTTAATTATATCCGAGTTTCTTTACTTTCTGCATTTGGGTCCTCTTTCAAACCGCTAACCTGACACCTGGTTGCATCATCAACCATTGGCCCTAAGCCAAGGCCTGGTACCAGATACACTTCTGAACCACCTTGTGTTCAAACATGGTGAGATGGGCCTCTGTGTCACATATTTCTACCAAAGGCAAAAAGGAAATCAGAGATGACCAACTGAAGGTCCCTCGCCACTTAGTCATCCAGGGAGAAGCTGAAAGTAGAGCCGCTGCTTCTCCGCATCGAACAGCAGTCAGTTGAGGTGAATTGGGCATCTGATAAGGATGCCCCCTGGGTGCTTTCCTTTTGAGGTTTTTCTGGGCACGTCCCAGTGGGAGGAGAACCCAGGGAAGACCCAGAACTCCATGGAGGTACCATGTATCCAGTCTGGCCTGGGAACACCTTGGGATCCCCCAGAAGGAACTGAAGGATTTCGCTGGGTAGAGGGACCTCCTGGACTTATTGCTCCCACGACCAGATCTCGGACAGACGTAGTGATGGATGGTCACTTTAATTTTACCGGACCTTCACGGTATGCGCCTGTCTCCACTGTAACAGCAGGGCAGTTTTCGGGGCCATTTCAGGAACCAACAGAGTACCAGTCTTGGGGTATGTACTCGTAAACAGTCAGGTAGAGACGCTGGGCGGGAGCTGCGGTTAACTCATGCTGATTGGTTGTAACTCAGAGGGAAATTATATCAACAGACGTCGCCAAACAACCGGGATTTGTACAATTGGAAGAGTTGCTGACGAAGCAGTTTATAACATGATTGCTAGATCTGATCAGAACCGTCTTGTGATCCCTAAAACGGAACTGAAGTCTCGGGGATATAGGGCCTTTTCTGTAGCGGGTCCCAGGCTATGAAATAGTCTTCCTGCCAACATTAGGGCTGCTCAAACTCTGAGTAATTTTAAGACGTTTTGAGAGACCCAATTTTATGAGTTGGCTTTTAACTTAGAGTACAATAAGTATTTTGTTATACTGTTCTATATTTTGTACTTTTCGGTTGTTTTGGTTTATTGTTGTTTTTAATCTGTTTTCCCTACCGTGTGAAGCACGTTGGTCAGCAATTGCTTTGTAAATGTGCTATATAAATAAATTTGACATTTAATATAGCAACCAGAGACGCGGCAACCATCTCTGCTTCTGTCATGTCGATCTCCTGCTATTCTCTGCTGCTGTGGGCGCCTTTTGGTGCTGATCTGTGATGCCTCCCACTGCAGAAACTGTCGTGATGTGCTGACGTCTTAGCTAATTCCTTAAAAAAGCCAATTTTGTATGGAGACAACGGCTGAGAAGACCAGGCCAGAGAATTTTTCCAGTCACCTTCCCTCCTTTCAAATATGTCCAGGAACTCATCTAGTGAAAATGGGTCACATCTATCCTGTCTGGCCTGGAAATGCATTGGGATCCCCTAGAATGAGCTGGACAGCTTTGCAGGGGAAAGGGATGTCTGGAGTTCGTTCCTGGACCTGTTGCCCCTACAACAAGATCTCAGATAGACGGATGGATGTGGCACCAGTGTTTTTCTTATTAAACATTTCTTAATGCAGGATTTTTCCTCCAAGTGAATAGATTTACTCAAATTAAATGTTCTAGATTTTTTCAGTGTGAAATTATACCCCTGCAATGAACCAGGAATTCATTAAAAGATTTTTTCCTATACGTTTAGCAGCAATGCCAAATAATTTGGAGGGTGCTTTAAATGAGTCAGGGAGATGGTATTAGGTATTTGATTTCTGAATTACATGGGTTTGCTTCTTATAACAGTTTTTAAGCCACTATGACCACAAGAAAAGAGATCCTTAAGGGTTGTTTCATATAAAAATGGCAAAGAAAAAAATCATGCTGAGATGCTAAATATATTTTGAGGCTTTAGTTGTGCAAAAAGCACAAGCAAAAAGGAAGACGCTCTACAGAAATGAGGCAAACACATGAATATGGATTTTTAGCTGCGGATTAAGCATTATGTGGCACAAGCTGGAAGTGAAATCCTTAATTCAAAAAGCGCACAGAGATAAGAATCCGGAAGACAGATTATACAGGCAAAGGAAATAAACAAAAGAAAACAGAGATGGGTGGGATTAGTCACACCGGGGTCAGAAGATGAACAAAACATCAGAGCTGGATGCAAATCACAGCACGACAACTAATTTACTCAGTTTTTCCTCCTAAACCTGTTCTTTGTTTGCCAATTAATTCTCGTTTTTTTTTTATGACTATCTTGTTATCCCAGAATACAGCAGACTGCTGTGTAAGATAACTTTAGATCTTTAGATTAGTGTCAGAGCGGTGCCATTGCTCTTTGTAGTTCAGCTCACTGAAGAGATGCCAAAGAAGCAAAGATGCAGTCGTAGGAAATGGCGAATTACTGATTCACGTCGCATCTAATCAGGCTGCAGGAAGTAGAACACAAAAAAAGTTTATTTTACAAGGAAACGCTGTAACTTAAAAACCCAATTTTTCACCTTTCTGTATCGTTACATCTCTTTCTATAAGAGTCTACTCGACAATTTTATTCAAAGTTTTAGTCCTACTTGTTCAACAATGCCAATTATTACAGCCAACATTTAGACTTTCGATCTATAGTCAAACATTTGTCTTTCCTGCAACCCAGGCGTACAATTGTTCCCAACTCTTTGGAACCATAGAGGTACATAAAAAACTGGTCAGTTTTCAATATTTCAGGGAAAAAGCACACTTTCTGGTCAGATGCATACATGCAAACAAATTCCATATAAACAGGTCCTACGCATGGTGAAATATTTAATTCAAGTCATTCCAGTGGAAGTGTTTGTCGAAATGTTATCCAGGAAACTGAGGTTTAGATCTTAGGTTTAATGAAGGAGTATTTGGGCGGTTTTGTTTGTTTGTAGGCTCGTTTCCATTCTCCCCTCAGTGCTGGGTTGAGCTGAGGCAAAAGTACAGTTTCCTCCTAAATTACAGCCCGTTTCTAGCCATGTTGGCTTTTTCCCCCCCTTTCAGAAACACAGAGATTGCAGAAATCTGTTGTTTGCTGAAACACTGGTAATTATTTCCTACTCAAGTCAACAACAGAGAATGCTGGTGCCTTCACTAATTCGTTCATACTGTTTTAACGTCCTCCATCGAGAAATTACTCACTTTCATGCCTTATTTGGTCTGTTTTCTTTGAAAGCTATTTTATTTTATATTTTAAAATCTTATTTGCAACTAACTAAAAATGAAACATTTCAAACTATTCGGTATTTCTGTGATTTCAGGCTCTCTCCTTTGTTGAACATTTTGGTTATAAATGTCACTAAAGAAAACCTTTTTTCATGTTAGCTTAATCTTAAAATCATGCAGCTGCAGGTAAATAAGACGGAGTTTGAATTCAGACGTGTAAAAGACCCAATATTTGCTCTTTGGGAACTAGAAGTTACAGATACTGGAGGGAAATTGACCTTTTCTCTCTGTTCTTCATTGTTTTAAAGCTACTGATGTGTTTATTTTAACTTTGCTTTCAGTTAGGAGGTGTACTATTATTTTCTCAGCTCCATGTTGTGGAGACGATGCTCAAGTCTTTCTGGGTAACTTAAAGCATAAAGTTACACTAATTTGACTTGAAGACAATGTTTCTGATCTAAAAACAGAAATCAAAGCCTTGGTTGCATCATCAACAGGAGTTGGAGCGTTTTGTTCCCCTTTTATGTTTCTCATTTTCCCATTTGTTTCCATTCGTCTGTTTAAACTCTTTCCTTTCGTCCACTTTCATGTTTCTACTCCTGATTTCTCCCCATCTCTTCTTCTTCTCTGTTATTTTATGCGGCCAGACTCCCCCAGCTTATTTTCCTGCCCCCTCTCCTTTATCTTCATTTATTTTTCACCTCTTCGTTCTTTCTCCTCTCCTCCCTGGGTGAAGAGGCTGCTGTTTGTTTGAAGTCAGGGCTTATTGAGCTCAGGTCTGGGGAGAGTAACCCAACATCAATACTGCTACACAAAAGCACAGAATATACACAGTAAGACAAACACCACCTCATCCATTTTCTCTCTCATCGTCCTTCTTCAACGCCGTTTCACCCAGCAGAAACCAGGAAAATACACTTCTACATTCAGAAGCATCTCTGTCAATAATTTAAGGCTGAGTATAGATCCCTTCCTGAAGCAGCAGAGCTTGCTTGGTTTCTACATTATTTTCTGGTCCAGCTCATATCACACATTCACACACACCCAAATAGCTGAGCAAAAACCTTCAGCTTGAGAGTATCTGCATTTTGATTAGAGGAAGTGTGGTCTCAAATCGAGCTTTAAGATGTTCATATGGACCTTTAAAAAAATGCTAAAATGCTAAATCAAATAAAAAATAACTAGTCATTCTGAGCCTTAAAAACCTCAGAAATATTGTCTTTAATTCCAAGTGAAATCTGTCTGCATTCTCAGGTCTTTTGCAGTATTAAGTTTAGTGTTTTATTCACAGATCAGGACATCAGGGACACTATAAGAGAGACATGCACATCAACATTCCTGATGATTGGGAAGTCCTAAGAAAGAAAGAAATGTACCAAACAAATTGTAATCCTTCTGCTTTATATTAGCTTCTAGCAATCCTGGGAATGATCTACTGGAAAGGAGTGAACACACCAGAGCATCCTTTCCTCATAGCCTTAACTTTAAAACTATCTACAGTGCAATAAATGACTGGACAAAATGTTGATAAAGTTGTGCATATCAAGATTACCATTTTTTTGTATCCAAATGTAAAATAGGTTCTTTTTTTCTGTAGGGAGTCAATAAAGTGCATAAAAGATAATAAAACATCCAATCATGATGTAAGTTTCACATTAACTCTCCACCATCAAAATAAATTCTGACAAGATTACAGATTTTGCTTATTATTGGGTAAGCAAATTATTAAATATATAACTGGTTAGAAATGTAAGAATTAATAATAAACCACTACATCTTCTATTTCAATGGTAGCCTATGAACTACAGAGTTTTTAGTCATGCTTTTCATCTATAATATAAAGAAACAAACATGAACGTAAAGTGATACAAATACCCACTTTTAATAAAGAACTAATGATACAATTATATGATACGAGGTTGTTGGAAGTGTTGGTGAGAAGACAGCAGAAGGAAGTCTGTTTTCATTAATTTAACAGAACTAAAGTGCTGCTGAAACAGGGCATCAAGCAAATGGGAAATCATAAAAAGCCGTGAAACCACTGTGGCACCTGTTCCTGCCCCAGACATCCTACCACAATGCTACCACCATAGGCATCACATCTGCAGAGGAATCCTTCTCTAAAAACAGGAGGTTTCTGAACCTCCACCATCAGTTTCAGCATTGCTGAAGCATCATCTGTGTTTTCATCAGTTTGTCTAGAAGCTGGTGGAGGTTCTTTTGTGGACATGCTGCTGTTTGCCACTAAGTGTACCATCCTATGCAACAGCTTAAATCTGGCACCAATGTCAAAGGTCATGCACACCAAATTCAAAATCTGTGTTTTTCCACTGATCACTATGAGTCGGTCCAAACAACACATAGAAGTCTAAAGCTGTTTTTGTTGGTCATGCTTGTAACATGATATAACAAAGCCTTTAAAAATGGTTCATTATCTTAATTAGCTGAAGTATCTTGCATTTCAATGGAACTCTTACGTGGTCATAATAAGTCGCATTCACGTTTTTCTTTTTTTAGTACAGAATGGTTCGACATACCATTCATAGGGCTATTCTACCGAGGAAAAAAAGGAACCGGTGATAGTTTGGTGCTGGTGCCAGAGCCAGTGCTTAGTTGGATCTTTCAAAGTAATAATAATAATAATAATAATAATAATGCATTTTATTTAAAAGAGCCTTTCAAGAAACTCAAAGACACTGTACATTAAAATTACATATAAAAGCACAACAAAACACCAAAATATAACAATAAAACAATAAAATCAACAGACGGATGACAGGGTATTGTGGTTAGGGAAAGCTGACCTGAACAGAAAGGTTTTGAGTCTGGTTTTAAAAAGTGAAAGAGAGTGGACGTTACGGAGGTCAGGTGGTAGAGTATTCCAAAGCCGGGGAGCCGAGCGACTGAAGGCTTGGCTCCCCGAAGTGACCAGGCGGGCCGGAGGGACGGAAAGCAGGAGGGAGGAAGAGGACCAGAGAGAGCGAGAAGGAGTATGGACGTGAAGTGACCAGACTGTGAACCAGGATGGAAGTGGAGTGGACAGTGATGGAGGGTCGGAGGCGATTAATGTTACGTAGGTGAAAGTAGGCAGACCGAGTAATGCTATTGATATGAGATTGAAAGGATAATGAACTATCGAAACGAAACTGAGAACAAGAAACATACTAAAACAGATACAGAGATTTTAACAACGGAGGAGTTCATTGTGCCCTTAGAAATGCTGCTTTTGTGCTTCCACATTTTGCTGGATTTCCAAAGATGCAACAGTGTCTTCACAGTTCTGCTTAAAAAGTCAATCAGACAGCTGCAGCTGATCCAGAACGCTGCTGCTCGTGTTCCTCACTAGAACCAGGAAAGTAGAGCACATCACTCCAGTTCTAAAGTCCTTACACTAGATCCCTGTAGCTCAGAGAATAGACAAGGCAAGGCAATTTTATTTGTATTGCACACTTTCAACAA
The DNA here is from genome assembly GCA_963556495.2 of Valencia hispanica. Lineage (NCBI taxonomy): Eukaryota > Metazoa > Chordata > Actinopteri > Cyprinodontiformes > Valenciidae > Valencia > Valencia hispanica. The sequence goes on along the minus strand of OY747719.1, from coordinate 43,060,802 downwards.
CAAGGTTATTCAAGGTGCTTTACATGATTAAGGGGTAAAATAAAAGTAGCAGTTAAACACAGAGCATATAAAGTAAAAAATAGCAATAAAGCAAGAAGCATACACAAAACATGACACATGAAAGCATTATTCCAAGGCAGCTCTAAACAGATACATTTTTTGTTGTGATTTAAAAGAACTCAGTGTTTCAGCAGCTTTGCAGTTGTCTGGAAGTTTGTTCCAGATTAGAGGAGCATAGAAACTGAAAGCTGCTTCTCCATGTATGGTTCTAATTCTAGGGATGTTGAGTCGACTGGAATTAGAGGACCTGAGTGGTCTGGTGGGTTGGTATAGAAACAGTAGATCTTCAACATACTTTGGTGCTAAGCCATTAAATGATTTATCAACTAGTAGAAGTATTTAGAAGTCTATTCTCTGAGCTACAGGGAGCCAGTGTAAGGACTGTAGAACTGGGGTGATGTACTCTACTTTCCTGGTTCTAGTGAGGAACACGAGCAGCAGCGTTCTGGATCAGCTGCAGCTGTCTGATTGACTTTTTAGGTAGACCTGTCTAAATACTTTTACTAGTTTATAAATCATTGAATGGCTTAGCACCAAAGTATGTTAAATAATCTACTGTCACTATACCAACCCCCACCAGACCACTCAGGTCCTCTAATCCCAGTCTACTCAACATCCCTAGAATCAGAACCAAACAAGGAGAAGCAGCTTTCAGGTTCTAATTTCCTCTAATCTGGAACAAACTTCCAGAAAACTGCAAAGCTGCTGAAATACTGAGTTCTTTTAAATCACAACTAAAAACGTATCTGTTTAGAGCTGCCTTTGAGTAATGCCTTTGAGTATCATGTTTTGTGTGCTTCTTGCTTTATTGCTATTTTTTACTTTATTTGCGTTGTCTGTGTTTTACTGCTACTTTTATTTTACCACTTAATCATGTAAAGCCCCTTGAATTACCTTGTTGTTGAAAGCATGGTATACAAATAAAATTGCCTTGCCATGCCTAGTGGTTGTGTGCATTCCCTAACTACGCTAAGCTTTTGTAATCCCGCCCCCACACCTTGGATACATCACTATGGGGGCGGGCAGAAAGCGGCCTATAGCAAGGACCAGCTTTAGTCCAGCAAGGAGTTGGTGTTAGGATAAGCTCCGGTTTGGAACCGAGAAACGATGCTTTAGCAGTGGAAAACCAAAGAACAGAAGCCAAGTCAGGCTCTAGCACTGGAACAGGTCGGTGGGAAAAGCTTGGTGACGAACTCATGGGTTTTTGATCTGACCTCACACACCTTCAACCTGATGATTGGTGTGTTTATTCCTTTGTGAAGGAGGGTGGGTATTACACTCCTTTGTGTGTGTGTGTAACTGTTGGTGTTGCTACACCTTGGTGTAGGAGGGGGTTTGCTTCCTGTTATCCCCCCTTTGTGAAGGCGGCAGGTGGCTTTGGTACTTTTGGTTTAGAGGAGGCATGTGTGGTTGAGTTTAGTAAACTTTTACTTTCTACAAGCATTTTCATACTCAACTTATTCCATTTTGGGGAGTGAGGATTCTTAGTCAACTTGTTCTGCTTTTTTCCCCCAGGGAGCTAAAGCAGCATTATTTTTTCCTTTATCAATAAAGCCTCTGACTTCTGACCTCCGTCTGTAGGCTGCGGAGCTGAGATGAGGTGGAGAGTCCCAATAGGGATCAAGACAGGATCAAATTGCATACTTATGGTACAGGAAAGTGCCAGGCACTATATGAAAAATAGCTATAGCTAGTGAACCAGATGAACAGATACGAGCTTATGCACGTTTTCACTTCAAATTGGCCTCATATTTACAGCATTTTTTCCAGCGAACCTGCAAGACTTAAAATCTCTGTTCAATCCATTTAAGAACGTTGAAGAAAAACAACCAAGGCTGATTTTCTGTGTGTGTGTGTGTTTCTAGGCATGTGTGTGTCTGCATGCATATTTATGAGGCGACAGATGGGAAGTGATTTAAAAGTTACCTTGTACAGATGCAGGTTTTACCCTTCACATATGTATATAAAAATAGAAAACAGTTCAAAACTACATGAAGATGCTCTAAAATGTGGCTTTACTGTGAGCTATTAAAAGCCTTCAGTTTAGAATAATCATTTATTTTACTATATTTGTAAAAATGCTATTTCAAAGTCTGACTCGTCACTGACAACCGTCAATGTTATGCTTCAAAGAGGCAACTTTAATTTTGTGTTTCCTGATAGATATTGCATATTTTTGGACCAATCACCAGCATTTCTCTGCGTGCTGCAGGAGGCACATTTCTTCTTCAGCTCCATTCAGTCAGCAGCAGAGAAGAGTGAGCAGCAGCTCCTATTAATCAGCGCTTTGCACATGTGCGGGGTTGATCTTCTGGGTGTTTTTCTTCCCAATGGAGTGTCTGCGCTGTGTGAGCGAAAACACAGAACAAAACATTCTGTCTTTTTTTTTTCTCTGTGTGATTATTTCACTTGTAAATACAGCCAAAAATCACAGCCCATCCATTGTCTTTATTTTCTAAGTGTGAGGATTTGTGTCAGGAGACGCCGGGGGTATAAAATAAGCCTTTTAAAAATTGTGCATTTTCAACTAAACAGAACATGCGTTGCTCCCAAAACTTTCAATATTTATCTGTGTTTACGCTCAAAGACCTGACACTATGCACTCAACAGAAAATAGATTATTAAATATCGGCCTACATGAATCATAAAAGGTATACAGTGCTGGCAACATTTACTGCCACACTGTGTAAAGATTATTAAAGCACCTTCGAGTAAATTGATCTTTAATTGGAGTTACATGGTGTGAAAATTTGAATTGTTTTTAATAAAATCACGATAGACCAAATTATTGGTAAGCCTTTCTTATTGAACAGGACCGCCCTCACTCTTCTTCTCTAGTATTTCACAAGTTCGGATCACAGAGACGGGGATCTTTGAACAGTCTTTCAAGATGATCCAGTGGGATTTTATTTCTGGAGAACCGTTTCTGTTGAATCGGCCATAGGTTTGGGACCCAAAGACGACCCGCTGTCAAATTACTGGTAAGATTTATCAGATTTTTGTTTTTAACATCTTCAAATTACTTCAAAGACTCCAAAATGCCCTGTTTTCTAACACGGTTAACCGAGGGTTTGGAAAAGAAACAGGCCCACAGAATCACAGGACCTCCACCATAACCAACAGTGGATTACCTTTTTGTATATTTCATACAATCCTGATAGCCTTGCATAGCGGCAAGAGAAAAATGGGTTCTTCTCACTCCTAGCCTCTAGAGGCTAGGAGAAATCAGCTATAGTTTATTCTCATATTATTCAATTTCATATTACCCAAGGTAAACTAGAAGTCATAAGTTGCTGATTAAATCTTTCTTAAAAGTCTGTTAAATTTAAAAAAGAACTATAAATAAAACAAAGCTTTAGCCACATTTATTTTGTCTACAAAATGCTGCTGTGTGCAAAAAGAAATAAAAATAAATCCAGCTGAAACACTTAACATTAAATAAATATAGGCGGAGGTTTAAACCTCTTGGGGGAAATCCTTAATATATTAAGGTTTTTTCAACAACAATGTACAAACTTTTACTGGAAAATTATGGTGGAAAATAATTTATGAAAGGCAACTATCAAGGGTACTAACCTGTGAAAACTCTGAGGTATTTGAGGGCATCATTGTATCTGCAGAAAATGTATTTTAAGCAATTTAAAAACTTTAGGTTTTCCTATTTTGAGTAATAAAACCTATATCGTCTTTAAGCAGATTTTGGGATAATGTTGGTGAAAAGGTATGAAGTAAAATTCTGTTAATGTAATGATGTGACTCCAGGATGAGTCCAGCCAATCAGCTCTTCCTCCTCCTTAATTTCCTCCCTCTTCACTTTAAGCTTTGACCAGCAAACTGTAAATCTTCACTTTCACTGAAAGCCGACAGAAATCCAAAACCACTGTTAACACAAACCTGAGTTCCCCGTCTTCCCTGGGAAAATCTGATCAGTTTTATGGCCTTGATTTCCATGTTTCAGCCAAGGGTGCATTCACCGACCCAATACGGATGTACACTCCTATAAATGTAGGAGGTTTTCTTTCTTTTCTGCATGATAAAACTTCCTACATCTATAATTCAGGAGACATTCCTGCCCTGCCACATTCTCTCTAATCCACAAACATCCAGGCAGCAATCTGCAGAAATGCTTATCGAATCATAGCTGTTCGAAACTCCTCATCCTCTCAACAAAAAACCCCCCCAAAAATAAACTCCCTTCACTGTGTGCGTATATAGAAATGCTCAGGACTGGGTATGTGTCAGATGAAGAGGGCAGGTCAGCAAACACTGCAGAGCAGCTTGCAAGCAGGGCAATAATTCACCCTCAGCGAAAGGCATTCATAAAAACAAACTTAACAGAAGAGACAACATACATCATGTATTTGTTCTTTCTCTCCATTTTTTCCTCTCACATCCCATCTTTCATCCAGAAACACAAATCCAGCACCTCTATAGCTCACCTTTAGCCTTCATCAAGCCTTTTACAAAGAAACATGATGATAAATGTCACGCAAATTAAAGAAACAGTCTTAGAGTTGAAGGAACAAGAATAAAATTCATTACTAAAGGTTTTGACAGCAGCTGTACGAAGCTTTTTAAAGGGCTGTGTAGTCGTGTACATCTGGGAATCCACAGTAATATCTGTGAGGACAAATGGAGAAGGAAATCATTTCAGAGGAGAGCTGAGGAAGAGGAGGAGGTTGGACATATCAGTGCTCCTTGAAACCGTTCTGGTAATATTGCTTTCTTCACACTCTTGGTGAAGAGATTAACAGCTAATGGAGCGGATATATCTGCTATTAGCCCCAGCAAGCACAACAATAACAACTTTGACAACGCTGGCAGCTTAGGGCGTACACTGCTTAAGATGACGGCAACAACAACGGCATTACATACGCCAGAAACATTTCTTCTTCTTCTTCTTCTTCTTCTTCTTCTTCTTCTTCTTCTTCTTCTTCTTCTCAGCCTCGTGGCTTATTGTTGGGAAATAAAACACAGAAGTGGGATTATTAGCATCTGTCCTGAGACGAAGAAGATGAGCAGAAGTCCTGAAACACAAACAAACTTTAGAGGCTCAAGGAGCTTAGTTTACCTAAAAAACGTAAACTGTTGTATAAAACTGTAATATTGTCACGTTTCAGTAATTTGGATAATTAATATGAGCCTTAAAAGGAATATACATCAGAAGAACCTTATTAGGATTTGAAATGAAAGCAACAATTTGGGTTATTTAGCCTGTCATAAGAGAAATAAAATGGGAGTTCATTTTTCAAAATCCTAGATCCTAGATAAGTTTTTCTTTTATAAATGTCATAGTTTCAAACTAAATATTTAGCTTACAAATTAAATATTTAGCTTTAAACTGGTACGGATGGACGGACGGAAAGTAATTTTTTATTAGAGCTGTGCAAACATTTGAAAATAAAACTGTGGCGTTGTTCTCATATACAGACAGTCCAGTGTAACAGATGTACTTGAACGCACCACAAAAGTGTGCAGCTGTTTTGAAGACTGACTTATCAGGAGAGTACCAACGTGTTGTCACATCTCTCATGCGATGCAGCGTTTTGGACTGGTTGGATGCTGCATGCAGCTGGATTTGGACTTTAGCTGATTTTTCTCCAGTACGAGTGATGTTTACATTCAGCTGGTCATTCAGTTAAATGTAGAGTGAGATTATTGTTGTTGGAAGATGCATTTGCTGACAAAGTTCTGGCTTGATCCACCTTTCTTTCTCCACTGTATGCACGAGAAACCTTAATGCTTCTAAATAGTTTAGTGATAGCTGGGAGTCCTCTTCATTTTATTTTAAAGTTGCCCTTTGGGACTGTCTTATGTGCAGGTTAAGCTGCTATGATCTACCAGTGGACCTTTGAATGATGTTATTTATATCTTTGATAACGAGGCTTCTTCGCAGTAACTGGATACAATGTCCTTCAGTGTTGAGGAAAACGGCAGTCGTGTTCTAGAAGATCATCTTAATTTGTGAAACAAGTGGAAGAACTGGACCCAAAGACAGAGGCCTGCATGGCCACCCTACTGCTTACTGATTTCTGACGTGTTTTAAATAATAACCTGCCAGGAAATGCTGTGAATGTATTGCTAAAAGCTTGGCTTGAAGCAGGAGAAGCTGGCTGTGACTGGCACTGAATGGAGAAATGACACGTGGAGCACAAATGACTGGCGACAGTGAAAACAGCTTGTACCCTGTCTGCTCTGAACCAGTTCATTTGCTCCCTGTCGACTCGCTGTTGTTCCTCTAGTTGTAGGTGATTCTGCTCCTTAGCTCTTCATCTCTTTTTCCCTCTTCTCCTCCCGCTCATATATTTCTAAACGATCTAATTTTCCTTCATCCTTTTCTGGAATTAAACATTAAAAAAGATGTGGTTTTATCCTTTTGTGTCACTTCTCTCTTTCACTCCTACAATCCCATTCTGTCCAATTTCCTTTTTACTGAACTCTGCCTCTTTTTCTTCGACTTTCCGCACAAGTTACCTTCACATTTTTGCTCCAAATGTCTCTGTTATCCTTCTTTCCAACTCTCTTTATCCTCCTGTTCCACTCCACTCTCTATAAAGTAGATTGATAGCTCAATCCTTCTTACATCAAGGTGAGAATTACAATTTTCACACCAGCACGCACAAATGTCAGCAGACAATTACCAACTATTCACACAGCCTTTGCCCACGCACACACACACGCGCACACACACATACACACCCACACACACCGTACTTTCCTCTATCAAACCGTTCTGACATTTTACAAAGCAGCCCAGATATTGCTGAAAATGACTTTTGAAGTAGAAAATTCAGTGGGAACAGGAACATAAAGCTGACCAGTTATCAGAAATCTTTCTGGAAACCACCATGTTTTCAACAAAGCCAGACACATTTTAAATGTCACTCTAATTTCAAACCAGACAAGTATTTAGAGCAAGATTTTTATTTAGGAATGATTAAAACGTAGATCCTTAATTCCTGCAAGATTTGGAGCCTAGTCGGTATAACATTTACCAGCAAAGACAGAATAACATCATATGAGCCTTTAACTTGTTTAACCAATCAGCTTGAGGTATTTTTCAGGACAAAACTGTGGAAGCCTGGCGCCAATGGGGGGGCCTGGGGGGCCCAAGACAGATTACAATACTCGTTTAAATGAAGTTGCAACCATGCAATGCATTAACTCAAGACAACCAACAGAGGGTGCTGTAGGCTATGATAGGGATTTTTGGAGGGAGTAAAGAAGATACTTTGATACGGTTGTATGCCAAAATGGACATTAGAGCTTGGCTTAATGAAAACAAGAGCAAAGCTAGCACAAGCAGGGACGATGCGAATACATCACCAGTTTTAGAGAGGCAAGTCCAACATTCAGAGACATTGTGGTCCACACTCCATGACCTGTTGGTGGCGCCAATGCACCAATTGGTTGTTTGCCAACCACTAATAACATCACAAAGAATAAGAAGAGCATGGAGTTATTTTTAGGCCAATATGAGCATGATAATGGTAGTTATGATAAAAATCTAGTGAAAGGAAAATAATTACCAAGGTTTTGAGCGACAGATTATGTTGGATTGTGGACGTCAGACTTGTTGTGGATTAGATATTTTACTGAAGGTAAATAATTGGACCCTTGTGGACATAAAACGTCCATTTTTGTTCTGTCAATGCATATGTGGCTTCGAACCGTGAGTTGCATATTATCTTGCTTTGAGTGGGTTGACAGAAGCGTTTGCTGTTTTCACAGTTATGATTATATACTTGATTGTCATACATCATTGGAATCTCAGGGATCTTAGCTTTCAAATGGTGTATATGGTGGGCTCCCCCTGAATAACCCCCCCCCCCCCCCCCTCAATCCCCCTGGTGCCGGTTCTAGTACTGCTCTCGATGTGGAGAAGCAGCGGCTCTACTCTGAGCCCCCTCCGGATGACTGAGCTTCTCACCCTATCTCTAAGGGACAGCCCAGACACTCTGCAGAGAAAACTCATTTCAGCCGCTTGTATCCGTGATCTCGTTCTTTCGGTCACCACCCAGAGTTCGTGACCGTAGATGAAGGTTGGAACGTAGATCGACCGGTAAATCGAGAGCTTCGCCTTTCGGCTCAGCTCTCTCTTCACCACGACAGACCGATAGAGCGCCTGCATAACTGCAGATGCCCCACCAATCCGTCTATCGATCTCCCGCTCCATTTTTCCCTCATTCGTGAACAAGACCCCAAGACACTTAAACTCTTCCACTTGGGGAAGGACCCCATCCCCGACCCGGAGGAGGCACCCCACCCTTTTCCGGCTCAAGACCATGGCCTCGGATTTGGAGGTGCTGATTCTCATCCCAGCCGCTTCACACTCGGCTGCGAACAGCTCCAGCAAAAGCTGTAGATCACGCTCCGATGAAGCCAACAGGACCACATCATCTGCAAAAAGCAGAGACCCGATCCTGAGGCCACCAAAACGGATCCCCTAAACGCCTTGGCTGTGCCTAGAGATCCTGTCCATAAAAGTTAGGAACAGGATCGGTGACAAAGGGCAACCTTGGCGGAGTCCAACTCTCACTGGAAACAAGCCCGACTTACTGCCGGCAATGCGGACCCTCCTCTCCAGAACCCCTGAATAGACCTTACCAGGGAGGCTCAGAAGTGTGATCCCCCTGTAGTTGGAACACACCCTTTGGTCCCCCTTTTTAAACAGGGGGACCACCACCCCGGTCTGCCAATCCAAGAGAACTGCCCCCGATGTCCACGCAATATTGCAGAGCCGCGTTAACCAACACAGCCCCACAACATCCAGAGCCTTGAGGAACTCCGGTCGAATCTCATCCACCCCCGGAGCCCTGCCACCGAGGAGCTTTTTAACGACCTCGGTGACCTCAGCACCAGATATTGGAGAGCCCAACCCCAAGTCCCCAAACCCTGCTTCCAGATTGGAAGGCGTGCTGGTGGGATTGAGGAGGTCTTCGAAGTATTCCATCCACCGACCCAAAACGTCCCGCGTCGAGGTCAGCAGCACACCATCCCCACTGTAAACAGTGTTGGTGGCAGACCGCTTTCCCCCCCTGAGACGCCGGATGGTGGACCAGAATCGCTTCGAAGCCGTACGGAAGTTGTTTTCCATGGTCTCTCCAAACTCCTCCCACGCCCGAGTTTTCGCCTCAGCAACCATCCGAGCCGCATCCCGCTTGGCCTGTCGGTACCTATCAGCTGCTTCAGGGGTCCCACAAGCCAAAAAGACCCGGTAGGACTCCTTCTTCAGCCTGACAGCATCCCTTACCGCCGGTGTCCACCAGCGGGTTCGGGGGTTGCCGCCGTGACAGGCACCGACCACCTTGCGGCCACAGCTTCGGTCAGCCGCCTCGGCAATGGAGGCTCGGAACATGGTCCACTCGGACTCGATGTCCCCCGCCTCCCCCGGGACGTGTTCAAAGTTCTGCCGGAGGTGTGAGTTAAAGCTCCTTCTCACAGGAGACTCTGACAGACGTTCCCAGCAGACCCTCACAACACGTTTGGGCCTTCCAGGTCTCTCCGGCGTCCTCCCCCCCCATCGGAGCCGACTCACCACCAGGTAGTGGTCAGTGGACAGCTCTGCCCCTCTCTTCACCCGAGTGTCCAAAACATGTGGCCGCAGATCAGATGAGACGACAACCAAGTCGATCATTGAGCTGCGGCCTAAGGTGTCCTGGTGCCAAGTGCACATGTGGACACCTTTATGCTTGAACATGGTGTTTGTTATGGACAATCCATGACGAGCACAGAAGTCCAATAACAAGACACCACTCGGGTTTAGATCGGGGGGGCCATTCCGCCCAACCACACCCCTCCAGGTCTCACTGTCATTGCCCACGTGAGCGTTGAAGTCCCCCAGCAGAACAAGGGAGTCCCCAGGAGGAGCACTCTCCAGCACCCCCTCCAAAGACTCCAAGAAGGGTGGGTAATCTAATCTGCTGTTTGGCGCGTAAGCACAAACAACAGTCAGGACAAGTCCCCCCACCCGAAGGCGGAGGGAGGCTACCCTCTCGTTCACCGGGGTAAACCCCAACGTACAGGCGCCGAGATGGGGGGCAACAAGTATGCCCACCCCAGCTCGGCGCCTCTCAGCGGGGGCAACTCCAGAGTGGAAGAGAGTCCAACCCCTCTCGAGGAGACGGGTTCCAGAGCCAGAGCCGTGCGCCGAGGTGAGTCCGACGATGTCCAGTCGGAACCTCTCAACCTCGCACACCAGCTCCGGCTCCTTCCCCACCAGAGAGGTGACGTTCCACGTCCCGAGAGCCAGCTTCTGCAGCCGAGGATCGGACCGCCAAGGTCCCCGCCTTTGGCCGCCGCCCATCCTGCACAGCACCCGACCCCTATGGCCCCTCCCACAGTTGGTGAGCTCATGGGAAGGGGGGCCCATGTTACCTCTTTGGGCTAAGCCCGACCGGGCCCCATGGTTAAAGGCCCGGCCACCAGGCGCTCGCCAACGTGCCCCACCTCCAGGCCTGGCTCCAGAGGGGGGCCCCGGTGACCCGCGTCTGGGCGAGGGAACACTGAGTCCATCTGTCATTTTCATCATAGGGGTCTTTTGGGCTGCACTTTGTCTGATCCCTCACCTAGAACCAAATTGCCATGGGTGACCCTACCAGGAGCAAAAGCCCCCGACAACATAGCTCCTAGGATCATTGGGACACTCAAACCCCTCCACCACGATAAGGTGGCAGCCCAGGGAGGGGCATATTTCATACAAATATGAAAATTCATGGAATTTTATTTTTTGAAAACCTTCTTTGTTTAGAACTGTTCCAACAGACAGAAATTAGGAGGATAATGAGATGGCAGAAAACTGAAGTCCGCCCTGCTCAGTGCCATGGCTGCTCTAAAGCTCTTTTATTATCACAAGATCACCGTGTCCAATATCAATATTGCAAAGAATTGCTTTGAATGCAATAAATATGAGCTATTAAAAAAATGAGTAACTGTTACATAATAGGTGTTGCTGATCATTTAAAGGGGGTGGCACGTTCTTCTTATGCAGAAATAGCAATTCTGAGGTCCAGTACATCAATAATTTTACCTGAAATAGATCTGTAAGATCAATAAATGATTTAAACTACCAATTTGAAATGTTGCACTCACAGCATGTCCGCTCTGAACGCCTCAAAATTAGCTGCATGTCTCTTTAAGAGTCTCGGACACGCCCCCTTCAACACGCTGTCGTCAACGTCATCACAACATTCTCCAGTCGCATGGGGACGAAGCATTACAGCACCGTAGCATCGGTGCGCCGGACTTTTGGAAGACAGGCAAATCTTTCGGTTTACTATGGCCACGCAGGACATTGTACAAGCATTTGCATTTGATCCCGTCTCTGACCCTGAAAGTGAAATATTGGATGAACCGGAGCGCGTTCAGTGGCTCGTTCAAGAGCTACTACTTTCCACAGGTGCTACATGATTGCTGCTGACGACGCTCTGCTTTAGTGCTCTGGGAGCGGGGGAGGGAGGGCTGTGGAGAGACGTGGGCGGTAATCAAAATTTAAGGGCGTTGCTGGGAGGATCCTGGCATTCAGTGCTCAACATGGTGGCCGCGAGATTTTATGGATATTACTCAAACATACATAAATTAACCTAAGAAACACTTTAGGCATGTTTTTAAGGAGGGAATGGCATAAGATTGTGATGAAAAGCTTTAAAAAGTGGATTTTAGATGCCACCCCTCCTTCAATACAGGGGGCTTTATGAAGGTCCCATTCACTGAGAAACTGTGAAATACTAGTTCGTTTTGAAAAACGATCGGTCACGGTGAGCTGCATATGCATGACCATTTTCTCCAAACCCCGCTGCCTGCATTAGCCACAGAAAGGAAATAGATGGCAAAAATGAGCAAATCAGAAAAAGACAGTCTCTTCTACATCACAGGGAAAGTTGGTATTCATGGCCCCGCCCACCTTGGCTTGCGACCGCCCACGGGAAGGCTGTATTGATTTTGCGGCAAGGAGAGAGCAGAGCGTGTCTCTGCTAGTAGAAGCTAACTGTTAGCAACTCCACAGCATGGCAGAACACGTTGGGGCTTTTGTCATTTGTGGACATAGACATCAGAGTTGCATTATTTTTTTTACCTTAGAACAGGGGTGTCAAACTCATTTCCATTTTGGGCCACATCAAGATCATAAATGTCCTTAAAAGGGCCGGTTGTGGCAGAAAGTATTGATAAACAAAGTTTAACACTTCTTTAACAAAGTGTTGAAATATTAATAAATAAATATAAATATTAATAAAGTACTTCTTAAAATAAAATAATACTGAACATCTTTTCACAATGATGTGATTTAGGACTATTCAAATAAACACTGATTTGATTTGATGGATAAAATTGTATTTAGGTCCACATATATTTAATTTAAAGGTTCTATTTATATAGTCCTCTAGGGCTTAGAGGGCCACATAAATGGCTATGGCGGGCCGGATATGGCCCCCGGGCCTTGAGTTTGACATATGTGCCTTAGAAGGACAAGCTAAGAAAGAAACTGTAGAAATTTGTCTTTGGAACACCTCCAGCGAAGTAAGTTAAGTTGGTTATTTGTTCGGAGGCAGCATAAAAGTCCCATTGTTGTTAGCCAATCAGAGGCGAGACGTTTGCATATCATAGATATTAATGGGTAAGACTCGTAATCCTGTCGTTTTCCCCCACCCACTCCTACGACAAACTGCAACCTCCAGAAACAAGAGCGATAGAGCATTTTTCCACAGAAAACGATTTACAAGGCATTCATCCAAACTAGAGACCACAGCCAATTTATTGGGGGAAAAAAACGAGTGAATGAGACCTTTAAAGTGAATAACTACAATTAAACAGCAGATGTACACAGACGCAACATTGTCAATAAAACTATGATTTTAAAATGTGTGTGTGTGTTCATTCACTAGCACCCTAAGTAGAAAAACATTAACACTATCTAGTCAAATATTTGTTAACCTAAAGTTTTCTGCATGTTTTTTATTTATCATGGAGGACTACTCAGTCCCCTCTGGTTGCAGTCAGGGTGATTTTTTTCTGCAGAAATATGTGTAAGCCTTTATTATGGGCTGCATCTATGATTTTGAAGTAAGAAAGGAAGTAGTTCTTGCGGTGCGCTGTTGGTGGAGGCTCAGGTGGGCCAACCACTCTGTTACATCAGCACTAAAGAAGCTCCAAATGCTTTTAAACGGTTTAATAGCATTATGGTAAAAAGAAATGATGACAGAGAGACAGACAGGACTCTATCAATGCGGTGTCACTGTAGAAATACAGAAACTTTCTTTTAATATACTCCCTTTTTGTAGAAAGCACTTTGAATCCCAATATGTGTGAACAGCGCTACACAAGTAAATCTTCTTTGCTTTACAAGAGAAAGACAGGGTGACAAAACTTCTCCACAGCTATTTTATGGGTAACAATTTTTAAAAGTTTGGGAACTACCAGTTAAAGTCAAGTTCTAATCCTTTCTGGGAGTCAAATAGTTTTTATAAAGATGGAAATACTTCTTAATTTAGATCAAACTTAGCTTTTACAATAGTTATAGAAAGAACTGCCTTAAAACACAGCTTAAAGTTGATTCTTTCCAAGGTTTTCAGTGATGGGTCGACACAATAATGGTTTATGCCTACAGTTTTGGAGGATTTTTGTGCCCAACTATTTCATAGGTCAGAATTAAAGAGCATACGATTTTTTTTAAACCTTGAAAATGTCCTGGCGTATGGCTGAATGGTATATTAATGGCTTCAGACGGTAAAATCTTGTTTCATAACCAACATTATACAAATATATAATATTGAGATTAAATTTAACAAGTTGATTTATAGACTATAACCAAAACTAGAAGTATCGCCTTTTTCAGCCTTTCCTGCCTGTGTTTATGTGAAGGAGACAAATGCAAACACTGTAGACTCGGATAATTCTGCAGTCAAAGATGTTTGACTGTGCCGCATCCTCAACTTTGAAAAATCCCAATTATGCTGATTCTTGCAGGTTTTTTATTATTTATTTTTGAATTGGCTGAATCATTTATGAAAGATGAAGGAAGGAGCCAGGCTACAAAATGCAAAACATCCTTTTCTTACGCTTTTGTGGGGAAGCACACTTTGCTCATGCAGGAATGGGACAGTGATTGCAAATTGGCTGTCTGTGTGTAATATACAAGCGACCGAATGTTCATTTAGCTGAAACCTGCGGGAGCAAAACAAGAAATCAATGCAGTTCTAAAACATCTCACTTACTTATCTGTAATTTTCTCAATGTGTTCTTTCATAGCAGTCCAACACGGTGAGAGGAAGCATTGATCTTTGATCTCTGGATTAGCCAGAATATCAGAATTAAACTGCACTCTGCATGTATGATGGACTTCATTGGTATTTAATGCAAACCTATTCAAACCCACACTGAACTATAGAGAGGATCCAGACAGGGACAAGTTGTCAACCTAACATGAAGCAAACGCCAAACTTTGGATACACGTCTACTAGGTGTGGGACTAAAACACATGCAGGCAGAACGTTTATGAACAAACTCCATTCAGAAATATTAGAGCCTAATTCTGAATGAGGAACCTTGCTGTTTATGAGGTGCTGTTTGTAAAGTTACAGTCAAAATTTTGGGATGTTTTAGCCTGTGATAAGAGAAAATAACGGGGATCCGTTTTTCAGTATCCTCTTATTTATTCATTTATAAATGTCACTTTAAATATATATTTAAAAAATAGGTATAATATTTAGTTAAGCTAAATATTTAGTTTAGAAGCTAAATGTTTATTTTATTAACTAAATATTTAGTTAGTAAGCTAAACTGGCTAGCTAAACATTTTAGCTCAGAGCTAATGTAACTTTACTGAGAAATAAAACACAAAAATCTGACAAGATGAAAGCAAAGAAGGTACATACGGAAATATATGAGAACTATTAAATATTTAAGATATTCTTTCTCTTTTCTCCAGACTGTAATGTTCCGGTTCAGTAAAAGAGCCAAACCGTCGGGTGAGTTCTGGGATTTATCATCCCCTGAAGCTTTTGAACGACGGGAAGGTTTGTTACCCATGTGATAACACTTTTACACAAACACGGCCCCTCGGTGCCAGAGGCCAGTTTAGTTAGCCAACCTGTGTGGCCCACTGCGCTACGAGCTTCATATAAAACATTATTACCATTATTCCCACCCTGGGAGCCGGTTATGGCTCCTCTGAAAACTCATTTCCCTCTCCTCTTGTCCATGTGAATACCTCCTGATAGGGAGAGGGAAGGAGAAAGGAACAATAACCGCATTTCATATGGGGAAATGAATAATTTCAACTGCGAACGCGCCTCCCGTTTGTGTATGTGTGTAATTGTGTCATTTACTGTAGTGTAAGGGGGTATTGTGTTTGTGTCTTGTCCTATTGTGGAGCGGCTGAGCGTCGTGATGCACAAGGCGAAGCACAATGATTGGAGCATCGATCATGTTTTTCTTGAGGAACGACAGACAGAAACCTGTCAGAGACGGACAACATCCCGTCTGCGGAGAGAATTTCAATGAGATCCAACATCTCAAAGTTCAACAGCCATGAGGGTTACTGGTGTAAACGTGAAGGAGAAAAGACGGAGTAGAAGCTATTTGATTCCAGTATAAAAGTAGGCATGACGTCTGTATTAGAGCACCAATGAGATCCGCTTTTCATACACAAGGGGAACGCAGAGGGTTTTACAAAAGATAACAAAAATATAAGGAAACAAAACAACTAAGGAGCTAAACGAGGCTAAGCTTGGAGATTATGTGTAGCATTGAGAGTCTAACAGGAGATGCTGATGGGAAGGAGTGAGGAAGCATGAGAAGCACCGACTCTAAAAACCTTTGGGAGACTGTTAAACCTAAAATCATGAATAAAAAAAGGAATAAAGAAAATTCCTCTTGTCAAAAATTCAAAACTTTTAATGTCACTAAATGAAGCATTATTGTTATGTTATCAGCAGGAAGAAAACTCAAAATGAGCCCTTTCTAGTACAGTGGGGCAAAAAAGTATTTGGCAGCCACCGATTGCGCAAGTTGTCCCACTTTAAAAGGTGAGAGGGCTTTACTTTTCATCATAAGTGCACTTCAACTGTGAGCAACGAAATAACGAAAACTAGAAGTAAAAAAAACAATTTTCCCTAACTGAAATAAAAATAAAAACGAGACTTTGCAACAAAACTGACTGAAACTGTAATGAGTGTTCAATAAACTCACTAAAATTAACTGAATTCATTGAGAAAGTATGTTTAGTTTTTTTCGTTTCTGTGTCTCATGCAGTAGTATAAAGTCTAGAAGGGTCCCTGCTCTACTGCGCGCCTTGTCTGCAGAAAGAGATGCGATCATGTCTTATTGTGATGTTGGTAACACAAATCACTTTGATTAAAAACAACTAAATGGGGGCGTCGCCTAGCAGAGGGGTTAAGACGGGCACCCCATGTGTAGAGGCCTCAGTCTTCAGCGCGGTTTTCCGGGGGTTTGATTGTGATAAAGTTCATTCTTTTCCATAATGTAATGATAAAAATTTAACTTTCATATATTTTAGATTCATTGCACACCAACGGAAATATTTCAGGTCTTTTATTGTTTTAAAACGGATTATTTTGGCATACAGCTCATGAAAACCCAAAATTCCTATCTCAAAAAATTAGCATATTTCATCCGAACAATAAAAGAAAAGTGTTTTTAATATAAAAAAAGTCAACCTTCAAATAATTATGTTCAGTTTTGCACTCATTACTTGGTCGGGAATCCTTTTGCACAAATGACTGCTTCAATGCGGCGTGGCATGGAGGCAATCAGCCTGTGGCACTGCTGAGGTGTTATGGAGGCCCAGGATGCTTCGATAGCGGCCTTAAGCTCATCCAGAGTGTTGGGTCTTGCGTCTCTCAACTTCCTCTTCACAATATCCCACAGATTCTCTATGGGGTTCAGGTCAGGAGAGTTGGCAGGCCAATTGAGCACAGTAATACCATGGTCAGTAAACCATTTACCAGTGGTTTTGGCACTGTGAGCAGGTGCCAGGTCGTCTTCATCTCCATAAAGCTTTTCAGCAGATGGAAGCATGAAGTGCTCCAAAATCTCCTGATAGCTAGCTGCATTGACCCTGCCCTTGATTAAACACAGTGGACCAACACCAGCAGCTGACATGGCACCCCAGACCATCACTGACTGTGGGTACTTGACACTGGACTTCAGGCATTTTGGCATTTCCTTCTCCCCAGTCTTCCTCCAGACTCTGGCACCTTGATTTCCGAATGACATGCAAAATTTGCTTTCATCCGAAAAAAGTACTTTGGACCACTGAGCAACAGTCCAGTGCTGCTTCTCTGTAGCCCAGGTCAGGCGCTTGTGCCGCTGTTTCTGGTTCAAAAGTGGCTTGACCTGGGGAATGCGGCACCTGTAGCCCATTTCCTGCACACGCCTGTGCACGGTGGCTCTGGATGTTTCTACTCCAGACTCAGTCCACTGCTTCCGCAGGTCCCCCAAGGTCTGGAATCGGTCCTTCTCCACAATCTTCCTCAGGGTCCGGTCACCTCTTCTCGTTGTGCAGCGTTGTCTGCCATACTTTTTCCTTCCCACTGAGGTGCCTTGATACAGCACTCTGGGAACAGCCTATTCGTTCAGAAATTTCTTTCTGTGTCTTACCCTCTTGCTTGAGGGTGTCAATGATGGCCTTCTGGGCAGCAGTCAGGTCGGCAGTCTTACCCATGATTGCGGTTTTGAGTAATGAACCAGGCTGGGAGTTTTTAAAAGCCTCAGGAATCTTTTGCAGGTGTTTAGAGTTAATTAGTTGATTCAGATGATTAGGTTAATAGCTCGTTTAGAGAACCTTTTCATGATATGCTAATTTTTTTAGATAGGAATTTGGGGTTTTCATGAGCTGTATGCCAAAATCCTCAGTTTTAAAACAATAAAAGACCTGAAATATTTCAGTTGGTGTGCAATGAATCTAAAATATATGAAAGTTGAATTTTTATCATTACATTATGGAAAAGAATGAACTTTATCACAATATGCAAATTTTTTGAGAAGGACCTGTAGAGTTCCGTCGACTTGCACCTCCTTCAAGGCACACAAAAGACATCTTTGGTTGCAATGATTAAACGATGATTAAACATGCAAGAGGTAAGCCTTAGCTAACAAACAAGCTAACATTGCTAACCAACACTACAACTGCGATTAATAACAGTGGGGACCGGAGTGATGTAAAGGGCTGGTGTAGGTCGTGTGTGTATCCGCAACAACCAGAAACTCTCTAGTTTCTGGTTGTTGTTGTTTTTTTTTACTTGCTGTACTGCACTATGCCAACATGGCAGATACATCAGTCAAGTCGTCTGCGTTGCCACGGTCCATCCACACCTAGTATCATGTCAGCAAAGGTTGGGAGAAAGCGCCAAAGTCCAATTTGGGAGTACTTACCACCAGAATATGTGCAAAAATGATCAAAAGCTTTATTGTACTCATGATGCCTTGGTTTTTGTTTTGTAGGGTTACTAGTCAGTTTCAATGTTTATTTTTTTCAGAACTTTAGCAACTGCATTTATTGTCGGGCTTTCTAATGTACAGTTGCTGTTATTGTGTTTACAGAACTTTTGAATGTTATTCTGCCATATATGCCTTTTATACTTGCCTGATATGTATTATTGTTCATCTGCACCAAGTCAACCCATATTTTGAAAAGTATAATTTTCTGAGATTATGTTACACATTTCTTCTTTTTTTTGTCTTTCCTCTGGTATGCAGCTTGTAATACAAAAAGACAAACTATAACTGAAACTAATAAAAACTCAACTGAAACTAAGCATTTTCTAAAAAATGTAAATTAAACTAAGAAATGGTAAAAACTAATTGAAACTAAAATAGAACTGAAAATCTTAATTCAAAACTAAATAAAAACTAAAACTAATGACTTTTTAAGGGAGAAGGCAAGGAACTTTTATTTGTATAGCACACTTTCAACAACAAGGTAATTCGAGGTGCTTATTTGGGTTAGCTAATTACGTCTACGCTATTCTACAATCATCCTTAACATAAATGGGAGCAGTTTTTTTAGAACACAAAAAAGAAGAAGAGAAAAGAAACATCAGAGATATGACTCATACAGAATGCAATAATAGGTGCAGATCATCTCACAGAAGCATAAAATCTCAGCTTGTTGTTTGTTTACTGCTTAAATCTACATGGTGAAGACGACTGTCTTACAGTTTTTCAGTCTGGTTTCCGTGCTCACCACAGCACTGAGACTGCCCTCGTCAAAGTATTCAATGACATCAGCATAACTACAGACTGTGGTAGAACCAGAGTGCTGGTTCTGTTGGACCTCAGTGCAGCATTTGACACTGTTGATCATGATATTTTATTGGAACGACTGGAGAGCTGGGTCGGACTCTCTGGTACAGTACTTGGCTGGTTTGAGTCTTACCTAAAGAACAGGGACTTCTGTTTCAATAGGAAACTTTTCATCAGAACGAACAGAAATCAAATGTGGGGTGCCCCAGGGCTCCATCCTGGGGCCCCATCTATTTAATATCTACATGCTCCCACTAGGCAAGATTATAGCAACCAATAAGATTAGCTACCATAACTACGCGGATGACACTCAGCTCTACCTTACAATGTCACCAGGTGAATCTGAACCCATTCAAGCCCTAAATCAATGCATTGACCAAATAAATGGATGGATGTGCCATAACTTTCTCCAGCTGAATAGAAACAAAACTGAAGTAATTATCTTTGGACCCAAAGAGGAACGATCAACAGTCAGCACACAGCTTCAATTAATACAGCTAGAAACTACTGATCAGGCTCGAAACCTAGGTGTAGTAATGGACTCAGACCTGAACCTCCTGGGTCACATAAAGGCAATAACAAGGTCAACCTTCTATCACCTGAAGAACATTTCTAGAATTAAAGGACTAATGTCACCACAGGACCTAGAAAAACTCATCCATGCGTTTATCTTAGTCGGATTGATTACTGCAACAGGATCTTCACAGGTCTGCCTAAAAAGTCAATCAGACAGCTGCAGCTGATCCAGAATGCTGCTGGTCGTGTTCCTCACTAGAACCAGGAAAGTAGAGCACATCACCCCAGTTCTAAAGTCCTTACACTGGCTCCCTGTAGCTCAGAGAATAGACGACAAAATACTCCTACTAGTTTATAAATCATTACATGGCTTAGCACCAAAATATGTGGAAGACCTGTTGTCACGGTACCAACCACCAAGACCACTCAGGTCCTCCAACTCTAGCCTACTAAACATCCCTAGACTCAGAACTAAACATGGAGAAGCAGCTTTCAGTTTCTATGCTCCCCTTATCTGGAACAGACTTCCTGACGAGTGTAGAGCTGCTGAAACTCTGAACTGCTTTAAATTGAGACTAAAAAACCATCTGTTTAGAATTGCCTTTGAGTAAATGCTTGATGTCATTTGTATGAAATGTGTTCATGCTCTCTTGCTTTATTGATCTTTCTCTTGCTTTATTGTGTATCATGTGTAATGTGTGTTTCTTTTACTTTTAATTTCCAATGTTATATTCCATGTCTGTTTGGTTTTTTTGGTTTTTTTTTATCACCAAATCATGTAAAGCACCTTGAATTACCCTGCTGTTGAAAGTGTGCTATACAAATAAAATTGCCTTGCCCTTGCCTTACAGTTAGTCAACTCGGTTCCTGCAAATTTCTACTTGTTTTTTTAAATCCGACAACCTCTGAACACAGAAAGAAGATTTATTTCTAATACTCACACACAAACACATTATATTATAAAGTTTATTCAAAGCCAAAAATTAGGGATTTTAATGTAAAATAGATTTTTTAGAACAAATAATAAAGCTGCTGATTGTTTAACCACAGGAAGTTTCTGACCTGCTGCATGTTGATATTCCTCTGCACTGTTCCTACTGTTAGTTACACAACCCCAACACTGCCTGCATTTACATATACACCAACAATGCGATTAACATGTAATTAAGGCGATAATGTGGTAAAGAGACTGTGTAAACAACATCTGATTACATGCAAAGCATGCAAATGAATTTAGCGAGAACAGAATTAGGAGTTTTAATCCTGAGTAACAAAAAAAAACCCTAAAACATTTCCACAAAATTCACAAAAAGTCAAAATAAAGAATCTTAATTCTGAAACTTTAAGTTTACCTTTAACTAAAGCAGTGTTTCTCAAACTTTTTTTATCATTCCCCACTTTGGACAAAGGAGCATACACAAGTCCCCCATGCTTTTATCGCCCCAACAGAATGGTGACCACGCCTGATTTTTTAAGTGTTTTACTTATTTAAATAGCCGAGTTAGTCTACAAGTTAAGGGTATAAATTAGTTGGAAAAAGGGGTTGTGCACTGGTATGAAACCGGCTCAGAAATATATGCTGTCAGTAGTTGCTACATGTAGAACTTCAGCTCACAGTTGGAGAAAATAAAAGTTGTAGTTTTATCAAATTTACAAAGCTTTCAAAAGTACAAAATTAAAAATAAATAAATAAATAAATAAATAAATAAATAAATAAATAAATAAATAAAGAGCAAGATACTCCTCCCTGTATTTCCTCCGTGGTTGACCGTGTGACTTCTCTGACTCTGAAACGTTCCCTGATCTTTTTAGATATTTGTACATTTTGTAGATGGAATCTCTGATAATGTGGCTACTTCAGCTCGTTTTGTTCTGCTGCAATATATTCCAACGTCAAACTCCCAGCCCGATGTTCTGTTTACAATGATGATCACAATTGCTAATTTATTTGGGTGTGTTTAATTTTGTGAGAGGGGGAGCTGGTTGATTTAATTTACAGTGCAGTGAAACATTCACAACGACAGAATCTAGGGGGGGAAACTATTTAAATCCCATTGATGTCACGCCCCACCTGCAATACCTCTGCGCCCAACTGGTGGGGCTCGCCCCATAGTTTGAGAAACACTGAACTAAAGCAAGGCTTCTGGATGCTCAAAGGTCTAAATATGATTTCTAAATGAGCTCAAAGGTCCAGAAAAAACAACTTTTTTTATTTTTACAATTTACCACTTTTTAGCACTTAAACCATTGTTTGTTTCTGACTCTAAACTGATCTTATTTTTGACAGTAAAGTATAATGAAAACGAATTCTATAAGACATTTTAACTTAAACTTGATCAACTAAATTCAATGTTATGCTTTAATAAACAAGTCTGTTCTTATTAGGGATGCCCTGAGCCGTAATTTTTAAAGGATGGGAATCAGGTGGAAATGATCGGATATAACCTTGTGAAACAACAAGCGTGACGTTTAAAATTCATCCTGAGACAATGATTATCAAACAGAACGACAGTGGCTTAGTTCAACTACATCAATATTCACTGTTGTATTGACAACAACAACACAGTAACGTCACCCAATTTACAGCAGGCGTGGAATTCAGACTAGTGGTGTGTGATACTGCATATTTTGGTATCGATCCGAAACCAAGTAAATACGGCCCAGTATCACTGATACCGATACCTTTCAATAAATAAGGTGGATGCGTCATTGAATTGCTACATCTCAATTAATTTTCATGACCTCACGTGGTTTTTTGTGATGTTTCCTTTTCTATTTTTTAATAGTTAAAACCCAGGACAGAATTAGGGAGAGAACGTTTATAATTAAAATGCTTTATTATCACATTTTTTAAGCTGAAATAAAAAGCGCACGGAAAACCAGTGAACAAATTAAAACGAACAAGTACTGTTGAGAAACTATGATACAAACATTTAATTAAAATTCTCAACAACAAAAACAACAGCTGGTGAAAATCTAAATATTATGTAAACAACAATCCCCAATGCCTGTATATAATCTGTGCAGAACAACGGTTTGACAAAGGTGACTCGCGCAACATCTAAACTCAAGAGGAGGGGGAGTATGTGCGTGCCTGCTCTGCGCAGACACAGGAGCGGAGAGTCCGCGAGACCTACACGGTACGTTGTTTTGTGTCAATTATAATGACAGAGAGACGGGCTCTGATAATCCATCGCTAATGTTAGCAATGACGACTCGCCGTTTTTATTTCCCAAACAATTCCTGACCTTTCCAATTCGATGACCCTCCTCCTAACGTAACGTTACTTTGCACGAACAAGCATAACTTTGTTTTACTGTCATGAATATTTGTAATGTCCCTTTACATGAAGTACAATTTAGCCAAACATAAACTCAGCAAAAAAAGAAACGTCCCTTTTTCAGGACTGTGTATTTCAACAATAATGTTGTAAAAATCCAAATAACTTTGCAGATCTTTATTTTAAAGGGTTTAAACAATGTTTTCCATGCATGTTCAATTAACCATAATCAATGAATTTACATGCACCTGTGGAATGGTCGTTAAGACCATAACAGCTTACAGAAAGTCGGCATTTAAGGTCACAGTTCTAGAAACGCAGGACACTAAAGAGACTTGTCTGCCGACTGTGAAAAACACCCAAAGAAAGATGCCCAGGGTCCCTGCTCATCTGCGTGAACGTGCATTAGGCATGCTGCGGGGAGGCATGAGGACTGCTGATGTGGCTAATGTCCGCACTGTGAGACGCCTAAGACAGCGCTACAGGGAGACAGGAAGGACAGCTGATCATCTCGCAGTGGAAGACCACGTGTAACAACACCTGCACAGGATCGGTACATCCGACTATCACACCTGCGTGACAGATACAGGATGGTCACAACAACTGCCCGAGTCACACCAGGAACACACAATCCCTCCATCAGTGCTCAGACTGTCCACAATAGGCTGAGAGAGGCTGGACTGAGGGCTTGTAGGCCTGTTGTAAGGCAGGTCCTTACCAGACATCACCAGCAACAACGCCGCCTATGGGCACAAACCCACCTTCGCTGGACCAGACAGGAGTGGCAAAAAGTGCTCTTCACTAATGAGTCACGGTTTTGTCTCACCAGGGGTGATGGACGGATTCGTGTTTATCGTAGAAGGAATGAGCGTTACACCGAGGCCTGCACCCTGGAGCGGGATGGATTTGGAGGTGGGGGGTCCGTCATGGTCTGGGGCGGTATATCACATCACCATCGGACTGAGCTTGTTGTCATTGCAGGCAATCTCAATGCCTTGCGGTACAGGGAAGACATCCTCCTCCCTCATGTGGTACCCTTTATGCATGCTCATCCGAACATGATCCTCCAGCAGGACAATGCCACCAGCCATACTGCTCGTTCTGTGCGTGAGTTTCTGCATGACAGCAATGTCAGTGTTCTGCCATGGCCAGCGAAGAGCCTGGATCGCAATCCCATTGAGCACGTCTGGATCGCAGGGTGAGGGCTAGGGCCATTCCCCCCAGAAATGTCCAGGAACTAGCAAGTGCCTTGGTGGAAGAGTGGGGTAACATCTCACAGCAAGAACTGACAAATCTGGTCCAGTCCATGAGGAGGAGATGCACTGCAGTACTTCAAGCAGCTGGTGGCCACACCAGATACTGACTGGTACTTTTGATTTTGAGCCTCCCTTCATTCAAGGACACATTATTCTATTTCTGTTAGTCACATGTCTGTGAAACATTTTTAGTTTATGTCTTATGGTGTTGACTCTTTTAGTGTTCATACAAATATTTACACATATTAATTTTACTGAAAGTAAAAACAGTTGAAAGTCAGAGGACGTTTCTTTTTTTGCTGAGTTTAGATGGATCTTACCTGTCCAGGATTAAATTAGCAACGTTGGCGTCTGTCTTCAGATTCTTCTCTGTTTTCAGCCGTCTCCATTTTGCAAAGGCATCTCCTATACAAATCCTTGTTTTATTTGGGACTTTGTCACAACGTATTACTGAATGATAACGAGGTCTTTTAGGTGTAGTAACGGAACACTTTTGTAGCTGCAGCTGTAGTAACTAGAGCAGAGCTGGAAACCCCGATGTTGAAACACTACTGACTTTGTGATTGGTAGATAGGTGGAGGGCGGAGCTTCAGGCCAAAACAGAAGATATCAACATCAGTTGAGGGCTGCAACTTCACTTTTTAAATGACAATATCCTGGCTGTACTACTGTTGTCAGTGATATAAGTATTTGAAATGAATATGATTTCTTAATGTCTAGTGACATATCAGGGCCATTTTATCATTAATTGAAATACATTTCTTACATACAGGTCCTTTTGAAGTAAAGAATCGATCTCACTAGGTTAGGATCGATCCGATACTGACTTGGTATCGATACTATCGATATTTGGAGCGATCCGCCCACCACTAATTCAGACAACAGTGAGCTGTTAGCTAGTAGGCCAATGCAGACCAAACGTTGCATTTCGCATTCTCCAGTAGCATCTGGAGCCACAGTATGAGCTGCTTTCTTATCACCACTTTACAGACACAGATCTGCGCCTGGCTATGACGTCCCATTACACGATTGGCCGGACGCGGACATTACACTACACGATTGGCTGGACATTAGCAGGCTGACGTAGTGTCCAGTTTTTTTTTAAAGAACTTTATTGAAAAGATAGCAAGTATACAACACGTGAACAAATGAAGTATACAGAAGAATTCAACAGATACAAATAGCCAGGGGTGTTATATAGATTCTGTACATGCAAAAATGTACGTATATGAAATGTTTTGAGAGCCTTTTTCGTGATAGTCTATTGATTTAATGTATAGTTAAACATGTATCATCTTTTTGGGGTATTCTAAAAAAACAAAACAGAATAAAACATATTTCCATCATAAGGGAAAATCCATCAAAATACGGTTAACAACAACCTACTAAACTCTTTCCAAAGCCCAAGTGTGAAAGAGCCGTACCAGAAAAGAGGCGTCACGTTTTCTTGATGATTCCCACAGGAGCTGTTATTAACATTTATGTCTCTTTTTAATTTTAACATATAGTGCTTAGCAGGGTTAAAAATGAGGCGCAATGTAGTTTGTGCGAGTGGCGTTGCCGTAGTGTGACGTTATCGGCAAGCGCATGGCCTCGGGGATCTGCTAAGCTTTACTGCACACAGGGTCGACTCAAGTTTTATTTACAAAGTTTTTACATGAGTTATCATGGTCTCATTCTTTCTGTCATAAAAATTTAGCATTTTAACTGGGGTGTGTTTGTTGACTTTTTATATGAACTGGGGTCATTCAAACTGGAATTTATTTGCACCATTTTGAACCGGGTTCTGAACGTTTTAGCAAAACCTAGAAAAAAGTTAATAATTCCAGAGGAGAGAGCTGACTTTACTGGACCAAGAACCGACCCAGCAGTCAGTCACCCAAACATTCACAGACACTTCGGGCTCTGTCCAAAGTTTCTCCAGCTCCAGTTTGGACTTGTTTTCAGATAATATGCCTTCACAGCAGATGAAACCCAATTAGCTCCTCCTATTTCTGTAGCAGAAGCCGAGTGTGCGCGCCGTGATGATCACAGGAGGCCACCGTTACCTGCTGACAAATCCGACAGCTTTACGCTGGCTGTGAAATTCTCTGGGATTAAGTTGGCAGGTCTGTATCTGGCACAATTATTAGCAGAGATGCGCTAAAGCATGTGTGTTGTGACTTGAAAAGCTCCACACATACACATATACACACACACACTCCTGCAGAATGAGCAGAGATTCACTCATTAGCACAGAGCTTGCAGAACAAGTCCACACAAGGTTTTTTTTCTCCCCTCGTTTCTGTTCCTGATGGGCCAAAGTGGTTGCATCTGTTTCTATCTCTCCGACTGAAGCAGTTTAATTACACTTCAAGTTTCATACCGAGACATTTAGCAGAGGAATGTATTCAGGTCAACCTGCAGTGAGAGCAACAGAAAATTGAGCTTCAGCGTCTGAAAAACGAACCATCTGAAAACACGTCCAACCCACACGAGCCTTAAATTAAGACAAGAGTTCTCCAAAGAGGTTTTTATTTTAATACAGGATCAGACTGAAGGTTTTTGTCGTGCCAACAAGCTGAAGACTGTCAGGTATAAAAAGGAGAATCTGGATGAGAGCTCCATGATATTAGAAAACATGTGATCATTAAAAAAACAATTAAAAAGTGGAACTTGATTCCTGCATTAGGCCAATAGCAAACATAGACCGCAGATTGTCAGTGGTCTGCCTAGCAACAAGAAAAAAAAAAAATTTCATTATCAGAGTTACAAACAACTTCTATTAACTAATAATAAAGCTTAAATGGCTACAGACATAAACAGAAGTAAAACGCCCAAATGACTTAAATGGAAAATTTAAATTTATAGTAATCTCACAGGCAAATTAATACTAGTTTGGACAGGAGATGAATCACATATTGTTTGGGAATCATTCTCTTGTCAGATTTCTGTAGGTTATGCAAGCAGGGACACGATGCTCATCAGGCTGACCTGTCAAATCTGCCCAAGACACAGTCACACACATTCGGCGTGTGGAATTGTTTAAACAGGCATAAAAATGAGCTTTAAACGTTCATTTAAGCAGTGAACGTTTTAACATTTTAACAGCGAGTCTGACCTGACTCTGCCTCTCTCACGCCTCATTCTAACGGGCTGGGTTATCCTGAGCTATATCTGTAGTTACGCTGCTATAGGCTAAGATTGTTGGAGGACAAACTGACCACTTTTCATTTCTACTACTCTTTAATTTGCATCATTTTCTATTATTTCACCTGTTAAACCTATGTTTTCTCTCCGTTTTTTTCTCTCCATAGAAGCTACAGCTGGTCTGGCGTTCTGTTTAGCTGAAGGGCGGCCTCAGCTGAGATCCTGCAGCCAACAACTAAACTGTCTCCCTCTCCTGCTATTCATTTTTTATTTTCTTTAACAAAGTACTCCTGGATCAGTTCTTCTGTTGTGTTTTTTTGTGTCTTCGGTCGTGGCAGATGGCCGCTCGTACCGAGCCTGGTTCTGGTTCCGGTTCTTCTGGTAATGGGGACTTTTTCCTCTCCACTCTCTCTACATGCATGCTCAGTATGAGGGACTGCTGTGAAGTCAACGACTCGATGCAATCTGCTGGGTTTCCTTAGAAGGTAATCTTTTAAACTGATTGGATTGTATGCATGATTGAACTGAAATGACTTTGCTTGAAAAGTGCCATATATTGTGAACTGGCGCTATATAAATAAATTGAATTGAATATTTGTCAGCCAATAGGGTCTACTCTTAAAACTCTAATAGAATCTGTGTCAAAGTCACCTGATAGAATATGCAATATGTCCAGATAGACAGCTAAACAAACATTTTTATGGATATCTTAGCACCGATTAGGTAAACCAGCTGGACGACAGCTCTAACAGCACAGCTGCTAACTTTTACCTCACTATATTTGAATACTGACAGACTATGGTTGGGTCCAGCATGCTGAGGCCATATCCACAGCCATAATGGAGCCAAGCTCAGTTGAGTTTAATAACTGCTTTACCGCTGCGGGACTGTGTGGAGCAAAAGTTGGCTTCCCCGTTTAAAGCTGCAGTTTAGCTCGTTGCAACACGAGATGTGAAAACTGATTTCCTCCTGAAACGGCTCTCGCTTTATAGCTTCCACTTCAGTGCATCGGATCATCACAGAAACATAAACACAGAGAAAATGTGCCTCCATGCCCAGACCTCTATGAAATCAGCCACTTGGATCCCGGTTTGCATTTACAGCTCAGTCATATATCCTGCGCCCAGATGGGGTTTCCATCAAGCATCCGAGGGAAACCACAACTATGAGTTCATCAGATCATTGCAGGATGTGATATTTAAATCTTAAAAAATGTATATTTAAAAAAGAATTAAGGACATACACAGTGATGCTAAAACTAATATCTCTGCAGCATTTTTTCCCTCCATAGATTCATACTTCTCACAACAAAAGACGAAGACGGGTGAAACCCCAGCAAACGATGAAGGAGCTCGATGCGCCGCATCCCTTCCACACAAACATCAATAAAACAACATTTCCCTCTGAAAAACTGTCATCTCAGTGTAGCAGGCAGTCATTAAATCCCAGCCATACAGCACCGCTGACCGCCTGCTTCTGATGGACAGCAGATCTTCAGACAAACAGAAACACGAAGAAACTCTTTATAAAAAAACGCTTTAAGTGAGAAACAAACTATGATTTTATATGGTTAGAAATTCACACTTAATGATGTTGCATTTATGTATTGTTCTCCCACTGTTCCACAGGATCCCGTTAACAGGATCAACACATTTATCCCACAGATTACAGAGACAGCAGATCCTGCAGACACAAAGTCAGTCTGAAAACCTCAAAGGGTTCTCTTCAAATGGTTTATAATAAACTTTAACGACAGAAATAATTCCTGTATTAGACACCGAAGCAGGTCAGTGGGAGCGGAAGAATCTTAAATTGGAAATAAAATGGTTTGCAAAAACTGTTCTGCTGGAAACCGGACTTTTCCCGAGGAATTAATGAAGTCCCATCCATCCATCCATCCATCCATCTATCCATCTATCCATCTATCTTTACCCTTGCAGGGTGGCAGGGGACCTGGTGCCTATCTCCGGCAGGAGGTGGGGTACACAACATAGGGACAAACAACCATGCACATCATCACAACTAAGCACAATTAAAAGGGACAAATTAATCTCACAGTCATGTTTTTTTTGTTTTGTTTTGTTTTACTGTGGCAGGAGGCCGGAGTACCTGGCGAGAACTTAGGCATGCACAGGCAGAACATGCAAACTTCATTCAAACCCAGGACCTTCTTTCTGCAAGGCATCAGCTCTATCAACTGTGCTCTCTCTCTCTCTCTGATAAATTATGACAAATATATATATCTTAGAATATAAAAAGGCTTAAAAAGATGGAAAAATCAGTAAGGTGATATGGATTGAATGTTAAAAGAGCCTGACTCTGGGAGCCATCTGAGGGGAAGGAAAGTGGATGTTTGGTTACATTTAGTCCTCCAGCTTTATGTGACCAATTTGTTTTAACCAGCACACATAAAGGGGATCTTTACTTTACTTAATGTCCAAAGCAATCTATAGTTCAATCAACTGCCCTGGAAAAATACAGTATAAAAAAAACAAGCTGTAAGTTTTAACTCCTTCTCAGTTTCTACCTGGGTCAAATTCAATATTTACAGCATTATTACTCATAATAATAATTTTATAGTTCAAGTTTATTTTACTGACAATCAAACTAAATGAGTTCAATTATGTCTTTTTAACTTAAAACTCTACACCTATCAATAAGAAGTTCTGTTGTTATGATGTGTCAGCGTGCAAACGGCATGAAACGACTAAAACCAAACATGGAGAAACTTGTCGGCGCCGTCATTTATCACTTTCAGTCTGTTTTATCCGCACAGTGACAACGTGTCTGTGTCCGTCCTTCACCTGCTTGTTCCCCGTCTCTCCTCCGCCTCCACCTCCACCTCCGCCTGCAGCTCCTCCAGCTCCGGCTCCGAGCTCCGGTAACTTCCTCCGACTCAGCACCAGCAGGTAAACCAGCGCTCCCAGCCACACCAGCACCGCCACGGCCACCGCCAGCCTCCGACAGAGACGCTTCATTTTCCGGTCAGGAGGAGCCGACGGCGCCCGCAGCCCGGCTCCTGTCAGAATCCCATTTTATAAACCCGATAGAATCTAATTTAAAAAGATTAAATAATAAATAAAAGGAAGAAAAAAAAGAGAGGAGCGGATAAAGCAGCGGAGCTCCTCCAGCTGAGATGACACGAGCCCGTCCGGGTCCCGCCGACTGTTAAACACCGTGCGCGCGCGGGGGTGGGGGGGGGCGTGCGCGTGCTCCCTGTCTCGCTTTCAACTCTCTCCGGAGCTCGAGCGCTCCTGTGGAACACACCGGCCGCGTGTCCACGTGCGAGCGAGGTCGACGCGCGAGTGCGTAGTGAGCGGATGAGCGTGTTTCCAGTGAGGTAGACGATAGTCCCGGACCCTCCTGGAGGGTCGGAACGGGATGGTGGAGCTCCACCTGCCGATACCCACACGGCTGCTCCACCGGCCTTCATCTGAACGCCCAGGTGTGAAAACCTGTCAGTGTGGGAGCGCAGAGCAGCTTTTACCGAATGTTTTCACTTTTAGTCACGTTAGAAGAGGAATGCTTGGTCTGCATGTTGTTTTATGAATAATTGTACCGCAGAGCAGGGCTGGCCCAAGGTTGGATGGGGTCTTTGGTGGAGTTTAATTTGAGCCCCCTCTTCCTGTCAAGGTGGAAAGTTTAATTGGATGAGTTTAAGACCATGTAAACAAGTAGCCGGGTTGTTTTAAAAACAAATATTTTCACTACCTCGTTTTAGAAAAAATCTCCGTCCACAGCTAACGCCATGGGCGGTTCTAGACCTGTTCTACAGGGGCCAGTGCCCCTGTAGAACAGGTCTTGGCCCCTGTACAGATGAGATAATACTAAATTAGCTTCTTATCATGAAATGCACTGGGACAAAAACCATAGCTAACAGGTACCTTGGACCAATTAAATGTTTTACCTTTACAATTTTAATTTGTCAATGAATTAAAAAATTGAGTTGCAGTATTGAGATAGGATCGCTGTTTCCATCTGCTAGATCAAGGGTCTGCAACTTTGGAACCGTATATGGCTCTCTGGCACACTTAATAAATTAAACGGTGAAATATTGCCTTGTTTTTAGTTTGTTTGTTTTTAGTTTTGTGCCCCCATGAAAAAACACCGGCCCCACCTTGGCCCCCCTGGTGAATTTGGTCTAGAACCGCCACTGCCTAACCATAAGCGTGTTGTTACCTGACATGCCAAACCTGTAGGGGGCAGTAGTTCCCCCAAATCCCATCCACTCAGAGTAACTTTCTATGTTCTAACTTCTACATAGAGCAGTAACTGAGCTTGCAAAAACAAGCAAGCAAAAAGCGCTTGGACAATCGATGATGCCGACACGTCTCTGAGGGAATAAATGCTGTTTCTGAGCGTAAACACAGGTCGCACAAATGATGTCGGAGCATTTTTGTCGCGGAAAGTGACGTGGAGCCGAAAACTGGTTATTTCTGTCCACAACTAAACACTTAAAACGCATCTTCACTTTGGTCGGAGCTTTTAAAAAGCTTTGTTTTCGGTGCCGTAAATCTGCGTTTTTGTGTGGATGACAGGCCAAACCGTAGAAAAATGTCTTCGTTTTGTGGGATACCCGGCTACGTGTGGACAAGGCATAAAAGCAATCACTGATAATTGATTATTTGCTGAGATTTATGAACAAAGAAGAAATGATTCAACTGGTGTCATCAGATTATTGCATTGTTAACACGACAAACCAGAGGTGTGGACTCGAGTCAGACTCGCTCATTGATTTTGTGACTATAGACTCGACTTAAACATTGTTTTTAAAGACTTGTGACCTGAATTGGACTCTTGAACCTGTTTACTTGAAAAGACTTGATATTTTGACCCAAAGTCTGCGCGAGAGCTATGGCACAGCCAATCAAGATAACCAGATTTTTTTTACTTAACAAATTCTAATTTTAAGAAGAATAAACGGTCTCTGATTTACATTGAACATACAATTGCATTGTTGTTTGAAGAAATGACTTGAAAATCAAAGTTTCAGACTTGGGTCTTGACTTTAGACTTATAAAACAATGATTTTGGTCCCACCTCTGCAACAAACCGTGAGTATTTTTTTTTTTTTACACACATCATTTCATAACTCTTGCCACACAGCAGGATTTAACACATGAATATGATCTGAAGCTGTGGCTGTATGTTTAGGGTGGCTGTCCTGCTGGATGCTGAACCTTCAGTCTGCTCTCAGGTCTTCTTTTATTCTCCAACATGTTTTCTTCCAGGATTCCTCTTTATTTAGCTCCATCCTCCCTGTCCCTGCTATAGAAAAGCTCCCCCACATGATGATTCTGCCACCACTGTGTTTTGCAATAAATCCGACCAAAGCACCATCTTTCACACGTTTGCTCGATCCCCTCCATGAATTGTAATAAACCGTAAATTGGACTTCTTTTCTTTTTGCCGCTCCTCCTCTTAAAACAATCTTCAGATGATTAAGCAGAGCAATGGGAGGTGTTCAAAGATTGGGATTTTACAACCTAATCCTGCTTTAATTAATTTCTTCATAACTTTCACCCTGACCTGTCTGCTGGGTTCTTTGGTCTTCATGGTGTATTTTGTTCTCTAAAGAACCTCTGAGACCTTCACAGAACAGCTGCACTTATGCTGAGATTGAATAACACACAGCTGGGCTCTTGTTTCCTAGGTGACTTCTGAAGGCAGCTGGATTTACATGCTTTTATTTAGGGGTATTAGAATAGGGGGGTGAATACAAATTTACACTACACTTTACTGATTTTATTTTTTATATATATTTTTTCGGAAATCACATGTTTCACATAAAACCCTATTAAAAGATGTTGAAATATGTCTTTTTTTATTGGACTTCAATTTTGATTTCAGCCATTGCAACATATCTTAATAAAAACTTTATATATTTTAGTTTTAGTGGGCCCTCCCAAGTATTAATGTCCCAAATTTGGTCAGCACTTCCTATAGGCAATCCTGGTCCAATGTTTGCTCCCTAAATGATGACTTCAGCTATGAATACTATAGCCAAATATACATTTATCCAAAACTGGAAAATGATTATGATGTAAAATCATTTAATTTGAGTTAAAGATGAAAATATGGACACACTGAGAGTATTGGTGTAAAATAAGTAGGGCTGCACTTGCATAAAATGTCTGCATTGTCTTTAAAGTTAGGACTGCTCATCATCATTAAGGCAAAAAGAAAAAAAAAACAGCAGCAGAACTGCAAATGTTAAGAATATTTATAAATGTCACTTTTTTTTTGTTTTATGGAAAATCCATCCGTCAGATACAAACGCAGCACATCCGTGTAGGTTGACCACTCATCAGCAAGCGTGTGTTTCTGAAGCTTGAAGTACATTTCACTGCCGAGTCACAGGTTCAGTATATAACAGCAGAGCATGGCGGACGTGAGGTCAAAGTGAGATTGAACTTTGATCACAGAAATCTATCCAGCTCCTCCGTGAGCAGCTCCAGGGACGATGGTGCTGAGAAATATGAAGAAAAAAAAAATGATTCTAGGTGCAGAACAACAGCTGCTCAAGATGGGGAAATAGGAAACAGAAGTAAGAGAAGAAAAAGACACGTAGAAAAACATGAGATAAACATGGTGAAAAGAAGGTGAGATTTACTGGAGTGGCAGAGAGACACAGAGGAGAGGAAGAACGCGATTTTTCTTTTTATATCTGCAGTCAAATTAACATCGAGTCAGTTATCCCACGTTTTATTTCAATAAATTATCAGACATCCCACCGAGGATAAAGCTCTGTCTTAGAGTTCATGAATAAAACATGTGGAGCAAAATAGAAAAAAAATTATCCCATTTAGATCAGAAAGGAGCTGGAAAGAAAAAGCTCCTTTAACTATCATGGTGCGTCATCTAGTGGTTGTGTAAAGCAACTGTTTCTAATTTGCGGAGTAAAAACCAAAACTTCCACAAAAGCTTGAAAAAACAAGACTAAGACAGTAAGTTATAAGAAGGTACACTTACACATGTAAAAAGAAAAAAAGATATTCAATATGAAAACTGAACCCAGGCACTAAACTGGACATGAAAAACCCAGGAGAACCTAAATGTGTATGCAGATTCATGTTACTTACATAATGTTGTTAGTCTGTATTTCAAATGTGGCGCTTTAGACATGACGTCACTGCTAAATTAGCTTTTTCAGACACCGTTTTCTTTACTAACCCGCATTTTTCTACTTTACAGGGAAAAAAAACCTTCTAGCTAAACAATGAAAGCGTGGGACCACACTGTGTCCTGCAGGCAGAGGAGGATAGTAAATAGTTACATTCACTTGAGTAAGATTTTTACTTTTAAGTTTTACTTGAGTAATATTATTCTAAAGTAATGCTACTCTTACTTGAGTAAGATTTTTTCTTTTAAGTTTTACTTGAGTAATATTATTCTAAAGTAATGCTCCTCTTACTTGAGTATGATTTTTGGATGCTCTACCCACCTCTGCCTACAGGTGGCGTTTGACCACTGTTTTTTTGACCACAGCAGGACAGATCAAATTAAATCATTAATTATTATTTTTTTTTGCCGCTGCCCTTTCTAAGACTCTAGCTAGGAGTCCCCACTGTTGCAGGACAGTAATTCAAGTCATTTGTTGCGCGACTGAAAGCAG
The DNA here is from genome assembly GCA_963556495.2 of Valencia hispanica. Lineage (NCBI taxonomy): Eukaryota > Metazoa > Chordata > Actinopteri > Cyprinodontiformes > Valenciidae > Valencia > Valencia hispanica. The sequence continues at coordinate 43,025,686 of OY747719.1, read as the reverse complement.
ATTTTAAACGTTTTGCGTTGCATGCACTAAAAAATCCTACAAAAAGCCATGTTGCTGTTGCCCTTTCTTCATGTTGCACCCTAACTGCACATTCTGAAGGAAAGAATCTTCAGGTAAAAATCTGCACCAACTTCTTTTGCAAAATTGTCTTATTTCTCTGGGCACATTATGTGCTCATTAAAAAAATATGCTCAGCACACTTTGTATTTTCCTGTTTCTGGTGTAAACTGTTCAAAATCGGAACATATTTAGCTTGAAGTAGCTTAACTTGATCTATATTTTGACTTAATTCTTAAGTAATCAAGTCCATGATAATGTGTTCATGCAACAAAATATAAATGTTTACATTGATTAAATGCTCCTTATTCGAAGCTTTACCAACTTGTGCACAGATAAGGAAAGGAGAATTTAGTCACACCTGGTCAGATGTGGAGCTGATGCTCAATCAGCTGGAGGTCAGGTTTTACTAAAGGTCACTAGATGCTGGCTTCTAAACACCTCTGACTGGAATGCATTAGTATTTATAATATGTTGACTTGAAAATTAACACATTTTACCAACAGGGACGTCGATATTTCTGTAGTTATATTAATCAGTGCGCTGGTAGAGTCAAACGCTGCTAAAACAAAGTCCAATAAAAACAACCAAGACTTCAGAACATCAGTTTGGAAATCAGTGAATGACGTTTAGGAAGAGAAGGACGGCTTATACCAACTGACTGTTGGGTGTAGTTTTTGTTTTTGACCATTTTTATTTGTGTTTGATGTTATAAAGATTATGGAAAAGTTAACCTTTTTGGTTTAGAAACACAATGTGTTCAGCTTGATGGCTATTCCTCTCGGTGTTAAAAGGCGTACCCCAGGGCTCCGTACTCGGACCTCTTCTTTTCACCATTTGCATCAATAACATCGGTGATCATGTATCAAATGCTGCTCTTCATTAGTGATGAACAGATGGATAAACCGGTTCTAATCATTTGCCATAACCTAGCTGTGACTGAATAAATAGTATAACTGAGCCATCAAAGTTAAATGAGTTTAGCAGCTATACTGAGTTAACTGGAATGGTAGTAAATCTGAAATACATGAAATTACGCATCAATATATGCCTTCACCATCCTACCAGGTGGCTTCACCGTCCTTCAGATTCTACTGAGCTCTCAGTCAGTGTCCCAAAAGCAGATCTAACTGAAGTACCTGCCTAGTGAAGCTCTGCTGAAACATTTTAGAAGCTAATTTGGCAGACAAGCAATGTTCTCACATTTTTGCTCCACTTTTAAATGAGAAAATATCGCTTCAAATCTAGAATTAAATTCAAAAATCATGTTGAACCTCATTAATTTCTGCTGTGTTTCAGGGAGGTTCTGATCCGCTGCATCTTCACATGGAGTTCCTGTTCTCAGCTTCACCTGAAATGGCAGCGGTGCAGGCAAACGTTCCAGCTAAAGCTACGTCTGGTGTGGGTCTGTGCGAACAGGACTTTTAGATCCTTAGAACATCCCAACAGCAAAATTAAGAAGGATAAACCTGAAAGTTAGAGCTGGTAAAACTAAACATGTTAAACTTTTAAGTGCAGATGCGAGGAAGCAGTTTAAGAGCCTGAATTCCCAGAAAGCCCCCCAGCCCAGACGGTGTGTCTCCGTGCAAACGAGCTGCCCTCAGTGTTTCCTCCTCCCTGGAGTCATGTGCCTGCCTGCTTCAAGACCTCCACCATAGTCCCTGTCCCCAATAAGCCAAGGATCACCGGACTAAATGACTACAGACCTGTGGCTCTGAGAACTCTGGTCATGAAGTCATTTGAGCGCCTGGTTCTCTCCTACCTCAGGCCCCCCTGCAGTTTGCCTACAATGCCATCAGGTCTGTAGACGACGCCATCAACATGGCTCTACACTTCATCCTGCAGCATCTGGACTCCCTGGGAACCTACACCAGGATCCTGTTTATGGACTTTAGCTCTGCTTTCAACACCATCCTCCCAGCCCTTCTCCAAGGCAACCTGTCCCATCTGCAGGTGGATCACTCACTTCCTGGCTGACAGGAAGCAGCATGTGAGGCTGGGGAAGAATGTCTCAGACTCCCGGACCATCAGCACCGACTCCCCTTCAGGGCTGTGTTCTTTCTCCTCTGCTCTTCTCCCTGTACACCAACTGCTGCACCGCTGATCCCCAGTCTATCAAGGTAACGAAGTTTGCAGACAACGCCACCGTTACTGGACTCTTCTCGGATGGGGATGAGTCTGCCTACAGGATGGAGGCTGAACGTCTGGTGTCCTGGTGCTGAACTGGACCATTCAGACCGGAACCTCTCGACATAACAGTTTCTTCCCCTCTGCTGTTTGACTCACGAACAATAACCCTAAGACTGTTTCCACCACCTGCTCTGTTTCAGTCACATGACCCTGTGTTGTGTTTTTGCACCTGACTGTTTCCACTAATAACCTTCACTCATGTATGTATTAATCTGTTTATCCCATTTTATTTTTATTCATTGCATGCTTAGAAGTGCTTATTTTGTTTGCACAAAGTACTGCAGCAATTTCCCAATGTTAACTTGTTCACACATGTGGCAATAAAACCTTTCTGATTCTGATCCTAATAAATCAGATCATTATCTAGAGTTAAACTTTACTAATTGTTTATTTCTGGTCATTTGGACGATTATGGCCTATAGCTAGAGAACAGGTAAGAGTTAGTTTAACTGAAAAGTAGAATTCTGCATCAGACCAATAAAATTATTTGTATACAAAAAGGTTATGTTCCAGGATACATAATAGTGGGGAAAAAAGCTGGCTTAACAGTTCTACAGCAGACGCCCCTCACAGGAAGGCGGAATCGGTTGTTGCTACAGAAGCTGACTGTTCACAGATTGCTGTTTTTAAGAATATTAATGGAAATTTAAGTGGAAAGAAGAAGTGTGGTAGAAAAAGGTGCCAAAAACTATGTTCAAATGTTCAGAGAAACTGGATTTTAGTTTACATTTGTTGAGGAGCTGCCCAACATAACGATTCCTATTCCTTTAGCAAAATGTCATGGTTTGCAAATTTGTTAGTTGAGGCGTATGCTGTGCAGCTGGAAGGACGTTTGCTCTTACATTTCTAGTTTTGGACAGTTATGATGCGCAACTTGGCAACAAGGTATTGTTTTAACAACTGGGATCTGCTGATTAGCATCTGAAAAGCTCAAATAATACCTGAACTACAACACCAAATCCCAGAGTAGTGGAAAAGAAGCCTTTGTGGATGCAGAGCAGGACCAAAGAGCAGAGGGAGGAGGAGGAAGTTCAAACTACCTCTTCCATCAATCACATCCCCGACTTCAACAACTCTCTGCCCGGCTTTCTCACCATATGTCCAGAAAGAGATTTAAACAGGAGTGGCAAACGCAAACGAGGTGGATTAGCAGTGCTTGCCAACAACTGATGGAACATCATCATCATATCCAGGACGTGTTACAATGGAATATAGTCTCTGCTGCCCAGATATTGAGCCGTTAGCATGTCATGATGGTCATGAGACTGTCATACAGCAACAGTCTTCTATCAGAGGCCTCTTCAGATTTGTTGCAAGACTGACTGCTACCAGATATCATTCCCACTCACAATAACTCTTTTAGGATATTTGGATTATATATAAACATTTAACTTCCCTTTGGGATAAATAAAGTAGTTTTGAACTGAATTGCCCCCAAAAACACCTAAAACAAAAAAAGTGTCAGTATAATGGGGATTAATCATTAATGGATGCAATCATCACAATAACATCACGATTACACTTTTTCATGCAGCCCTGATTAGCAGTAAACCACAATCATCACCCCTAACGGAGAACTCTGGACATATTTGCAAAACATCTGTATGCATGTTGCACATTTTTAACTCAATCATTGAAATCAATAAATTTTTGGTCAAATTCTGATTCCTGGTTAAATTTGCATTTTTAAAAACATGGAAATAAAGCGACACAAACACAAATCCAACATCCTCTAATCCAGTTTAATTTCCTCAGCAGAAAAAAAAAAGGAACATGATCAAAATAAAAGAGGGAAAAAAAGGATAGAATTATGTTCTTGCTTTACACATTTAACTAAATATGCCACTCTATGCTAGGGTGTAAGTAACTCAAACTGATATAAGGTTAAATAATTTTCTTCTTTAAAAAAAAAAAAAAAAAGTACAGAAAGATAATCTTTTTTTCCGTTTCTCATCAACACTCAAAGAAAAAGAAACATCGAAACGAGAACCAGTCGCAGAACTTTTCCAGAACCTTCTTCCACTCTGCTGCGTTCCGAGAAGACGGCGAGGCGAAGGAGGGAAGAAATAACGGCGTTTTGCAAGAGGATTAGCATAGTAAAGTGGTGTTCAACAGGTTTTCAACCCGAGTCAAGTTCTATGAAGTCAAGCTGCAGAAGGAGGTCCTGTTCTGCTTCGTGTTTCACTCCTCCGAATCTTAAAAACAACAAAAACGCACAGTCCAACAGTCCCGCGCTGCATTGTGGGAAACCCTACGCTCATTCCAAGCCTGTTTTTAAACAGACTGCTACTTCAAACTTTTGCACTCACGCTGGTGCCGAATGCCCAAATCAAACATGAAAGCGGAGGAAGAAGAAAACTCCTGCGATGCCACAAAAACGGAAACATGTTAGAAGACTTTCTGAGGAACAACAGGTGTGAATAACTGAACAATACGCACGGCACAGAGTCCAAGCGGGCGGGCCCAATCAGAGCGACGAACCGGAACCGAGGAAAGGAAGAGGGGAAACCACCACATTTAGGAATTCACGTCGTTTCTGCAGCCAAAACCGACAGAAACACAGCGGAGACGGTTTAAATCGGTGACGTTCGCTGGAAAGGGCTCAGCCAATCACGGCCGCTCGCTGTGCCGAAGCGAGGAGCTTAGACTTTCAACGCGCTTTCAGTCAATGCTCGAAACGTCACGGGTTTAAAACTGAGATTTTCTTTGATTAGGTGAACGCTCGCAAGCAGAAAAAGTGACTTATGCGAAAAATCGATATAAAAATCAAAATAAGATGCTAGTTATTACATTCCAAACAGCTTTCTCGCAGTCCCAAACATAATTTTCAATTCAGTTTAGCACTAATGAACTTCAGAGGTCGTTTTGGTGTCGAACGCTTTCAGTAAAAACAAAAATGAAGTTGTGTTCCCCTCTTGGTACCACTCAGCAAAATAAGGAGGAACGGTGGGAGAAGATGAGCTGCTACAGAGGATTCATCTGAGGGACTCTTGTCCATTAGTGTTTTTTTCCCCCCTCACTAATATTTATATTTATCGTTTCGTCCATGTGAGCGGAGGCAGGGAGTGGCTGGATCGTCCTCTATGCTACTGTGGTGGAGCAGGAAAAACAGAGCGAATCGCCGTGACGGCATCCTTCGACTTCAGACCTGCACAATATGCTGCTGGAAGCATGCAGAGGAAAACCCCTCGCTCTGATGCTGAGCACGGACCTAAACGTTACGGAAGGAAAAGAAGAAGAAGAAGAAATAAGGAAGAGGAAGGTGGGGTTGCAGGTTTTATACTCCAACCCCCCCACCCCCCGATGGTGACCTGAGGAGCGGCCGCAGGGCGGAGCCGAAGCCCCTTCGCCCGCGGCAGTCATGAAAACAAAAAAAAGGAAGAATAACTGAAACTCTGCTGAATCCAAATGCGCCGGAACAGTTCCTTCTAACTGGCTGTGATGAACGGAGAAACGGAGATGAGAGGAGGAAACCATGGCGACATACAGCAGAGCTGTGCGTGATCTATGTCTGACTGAATCCGTCTCCGGGTCCTTCCTCTCGGGGATGGGAGGCTGGGGTTAAGGCTGTGTGAGTGTGAACATGCGATGCTGGCCCCCATGTGGCCCCAGAACAGAGCAGAGTGTGAACAGACGCTCCAGGCAGGAAACCAGGACTTCAACAGGGCAGCGACAAGCTTGGATCCAGATTTATTGGGTCAGATGCAGGATGATACAACCTAGACCTGCCCCGCCCCTCCCCTCCCCTCCCCTCCTCTTCCTTTTTAAACCACCCCTCCCTTCCCTTTCCCACCCGTCACCCAATCTTCCTCCTCCTCTTCTTTATAGTAAGTGCCTCATCTCTTTAACGGGATGGCTGGTCAGCGCCTGGCCAATCAGGAGCACTCCTCCCCGATGCGTTGGCACGAGCGGCCCACCTTACGGTCCAGCTTCACCATCTTGAGCACGGCCTCCTCGCGCCCGCGGCCCAGATGGTCGAACAGGCAGTCGTGCTGCTCGGGGAGACGGTGTAGCATGCAGAAGACGTAGCCTGGAAGGCAACCAGAAACAGCAGTGAGGCGGGAGGACGAGCTGGGGGACAAAAACCACAAAATCCAGATTATTCCGCTGGGATTTTATGGGACGAAACAACAAAACAGAGCAAAGTGCTGAAGTGGGGGGACATGCTGCGTGTTATTAAACAAATGAGAAAGGTAGGAAAACGAGTCTTTGGGATACGTCTCTCTCTACTAGCTGCTGACGGCTCTAACTTCGTGAGGCTGGATGGATGAAGAGCATCTCTGATCATCGGTTTTTAGGTCAGATTCTCAATCAGATTGAGGTGTGGCCTTTGACTGGACCATTTTAACACATCCAGTGTGTAGCTCTGACTCGTCATCCTGGTGGAAGGTGAACCTCTACCAGGATGGTTCTGTAGTCGGCTCCATTTGTTCTGACCTGGTAAAGACAGGCACTCCCCACAGCATAATGCTGTCACCCCCATGCTCTACTGTGGGAATGGTGTGGTTTGGTTGATGCACAGTGATTATTTTCTGCCAGTAGGCTGGTCTCATCTGACCGGAGCACCTTCCTCTACCAGGGTATAAGCAGGGATCTCAAAATATAATTCAATTCCTTTTCAAGACTTTAAGACCATGTAAAATAAGGTTACGACTTTATCGCAATGCACTAGTAAATTATAAAATTATTAATGCTAAACTATGTAATTTTTTATTATTATTTTGTAATAACCGGATGAGGAAACAGCCCGGAAAGTTCCATTAATTCCATCGTTACAGTTCAGCGAGTGGTCACCTCAGCCCGCTAGCGCCACTCTGAGGTCAGATGCGGCAGACGATGGGGCGGGAGCCGTTACTGTGGAGGCGCTGGCGTTGGGGCGTGGTGTCCTCACAGGTGTTGCAGGTGCCAAAGATACGCCCGCTGCCTCAGTTGTAACTTCAGAACGCAGATGGATCGCCGCGGATGTTCACAGTGGCGGATGTTTTGTGGCTAGCTCCATTCATGTTGATGCCCACAGAGGCAACCCTGGTCTTTTAACAGAACGCACAGTAAGCCTCCCGGTTGTTTTTGACCATTTAAAATCCTCAACTTCTGGCCAAGAGTCAGCAAATTGACACCATTTCCGGAAGCACTCCATCGCTTTGCTTAGTTAGAAATTAGCAGGAGACGTCACGTCGGCAAACAGCCGCCATAAAAGAACTAGTAATTATTTTATTTGTTCACGTGTGTCTGTTTCTGATAGAGAAACTCATTTTAAAACATGTCAATACTAACATAATTTTATACTAAACCGATTTAAGACTTTTTAATAGAGTCTTCATTTTCCTTAGATCAATTTATTAACTATAAATACTTTTCAAGATCCAGCGGATACCCTGTCTATTTTTGTCTTTTTGTGGCAAAATGGCAACAGGATTTCTCCAGGCTTTGATTAAACAATGTGGTCCTTCTCGTCTCTTCTATAAAAAGGCATCAGTGGTTCCTTTAACAACAGATAATACCACCTGAGCTGGGGTTCCCTGCAGCTCAACCAAAGTCCCCAGGAGCCTCTGGGCTGCTTCACCAGCTCTGTGAGAGTATTTAGAACCTAACCCTGCTTTAAACCTCCCCAGAACGTAGTCCGTGACCCGGTGTTCCCTAATGAACCTCTGAGGCCAGAAACAGAACAGCTGCATCCATACCGATGTTAAATAACACCCAGGTGAACTCTGTTAATCGGTTAGGTTACTTCTGAAGGCAGCTGATTGCACAGGATTTTATTTAGGGGTATCAGAGTAAAGGCGCAACACACACATGAAAAATGCGAGTAATAAAAGTAAAAAAAACTAATATTTGATCTACAACGTTGAGGACCAAAGTGGAGGAAATGTGTGTGTACTGACCACAGCGACATGAGCCCAGCTCCTGCTGCACCAGCTCTAGTTTGGTTTGGCAGCGATAGCAGCGCCGGCGGTTCTTCTGTTTGGGCGTCCCGCGGGCCTCCTCGCCGCTCCCCTCCTTCTCGTCTGTCCGTGGCCGTTTCTCTGGCGTGGCCTCGCTCTCTGGGCCGGAGGCTGGGAACAGAACCAGCGGGATGAAGGGTGGGGGGGTTACATGTTGGAGCTCATAAAATGGGGCAGATGACGCGGGGCCGCTGGCAGCGAGGAGCGGGAGAACGTACCTGATTCGCGCGGACGTTTTGTGGGCGTGCAGAGTGTGCCTTGGGCTGTTTCTGTGGATGTCACGCCTGCAGATGGAGAAGTACAGGATGAGTGATACATGAGGAGAAATGACCTCCTTTCCACGGCCAACAGCCTGTTTGAGGGGAAAAGGTTAGAAATAATAAAGATCCACAGCATAAAATCATAGTTTGTAAAAGGAAAAACAAACAAAAAACATCACATGTTTTTAACTGTGTTATCAAGGCAGAAGATGTTACCTTCAGAGATCTGAGGAGTCGTGTTGGACATGAGAGCGAAGCAGGAAACAACTACTCTTCATTACAGTAATGATTGGATGCACAACTCAGCAAGTCTAGATCATTCTCCTAACCTGATGCAGTCAAAGATGCATTAAAGGTCCATTCTGAGCAGTGGAGTGCCCTCTAGTGGCAGAAAATTAAACTGGAAACAACCTTTGACCCATTTTTTGGGAGACAATGAAGACGCCTCGGCAACTTTCAGAGATTATCTTCGAATCAAAGAGACATTTTTGAGCTTAGTTTAGAATCCTGGATACTGACAGAACATCTACCTGCTGGTTTTTATTTTATTTTAATAGTTACATAATTTAATCTCTTTCCAATTTTCATCAACATAATTTCAGGTGGATTTCACACAAACAGATTATGCAGAGCGCCACTGGTCAGCTGCAGCTTCTGTTTGCCTGATGAAAATGCCTGAAAATGGATCCAGTTGAAACGTGAGAATCCTTGAGGAGACTCCTCTCACAACAAGGGTGAGTTCAAATTCAGGGGTCGCATCCTTCCCAGGACCCTTAGACCGGGTCCTTTGTGAAGACTTGAGGTGAGCGTATGGGGTAAGGACACTTAACAAAATAAAAGCGTATTCACAGGTTACAATGTGTGCATATTGGTCAATAGTTGTGCATAACTACAAATTTAAACAATTGAATGAACCAAGCTTGAGCTGCAATAGCGCCACCTGGAGTGTGGGCTGATACTGTGTTCATTGACTTATCTAAGCTCCATGATTGAACCCATGCTCCCGGTTGTAAATGCGTTGCTCCTCGTGTTCTTATGGACAAAACAACAAACTGTAAACATGCAGTTTGTATTTGTGATTCATTTTTATGTGTAACGTTTGAAGCGGCATTCTTACAGGGAAAGTCTACACTTCTGTTTTTATGCGTGATTTGGTTTATTCTATAGTTAGCAAATTTGTAGTTATGCACAACTTTTGACCAATATGCAAACATCTTAACCTGAGATAAAATTATTTATCTAATCCTTTTTGATTAAATAAATTAAGGAATTAAATAAATAGCTTGCTTTTGTGCAAAAGTTAAGTTGAGAAACACGTTTAGCCTTTAAGCTCTGAATTGTACCGATGTAGGTACCACATCTGCTCGAGGGCCCTGCACTCGCCGAAACAGTCACTACGGCAACATCACCGGGACAAACTACAATGCACCCCATCTTTAACCCTGCCAAGCACTAGATGGTAAAATCTAAGAGTCATTAACAGTTCCAGTGGGGACCATCAAGAAAAAGTGACGCATCTTTTCTGGTTCTGCTCTTATGCTTTGAAGAGTTTAGCAGGTTTTTATTAACCATAATTTGTCAGATTTTACTATAGGAAGGAAAAATGTTTTATTCTGTTATTTTAGAATACCAAAAAAAGGAACAAAAAAGATAATAAATATTTAACAATACATAAAATCAATACCAGAGTAGCAACAAAAAGGCTTTGAAACAGCTCTGACACACTAGTTGTTTCGGTTGAATTCTTTTGTTTAATTGATTTGTCTTATGTTGTATACTTGCCATTTGTTCAGTAAAGGTTTTATTATTTTTTTAAACTGAGAACTACATCAACGTCCTGCCAATCATTCAATTCGACCCCACAGGAAGGCGAAGGGCCCCCGGGCAGATCTGGTACCTCCACCGCCAACGTTTTATATACTCAGGTTTAAAGCTGCGCTCCTCTCCCGCTTTGTCGCCATGGTTACGAGAACAAAAATCTCCCGTTTGGCCCGCAGTGAATCCTGGGATAGGCTGGGTTGCGAAGGATCCACCACACTTGTCCTTCCAATCCGGGGGGGGAAGAAAGACGAATATCTGGGATGCAGCGCCTGAACCTGGACACACCCCGAGTGTTTTCAGACCGATTTCCAGTCACACATGTTTCTACTGAGGCCATGATGTCAACGTTTCCACCCACAGGCCTCTCATAGGTTTGCTTTTAAAGCTAATTTTACATGCAACCCAATTAGCATCAGACAATAAAACGAACATTTATCAGGATAAACTCATGATGTGATCCCCTGAGTTCAACATTTGGCTCATCTGACCTTTAAGATTAGCATAAAGAAGGAAGACAGGTTGCTGCTGAGGTAGCGCTGTTTGTGTGGAATGCTGCAGATATGAACCCAGCTAAATACTTGGGACTTAAATTGAGCTCTTTCTGTTTGAATGCTTCAAAGATTCGGAGCCGCACCATCTTGTGTCCAGTCAGAGTTTTACATCCTAGGTCAGCCATGCTTTATATCTCTCTGTACCTTCCCACTAGATACAAGACAAAAAGAACATCAAGTCCAATGTTTCTTCAACACGTTGCAGCAGACAAAAATCACTTACGAAGCTGTTAGTTCAACATTAGACACCAACATTTAGTCAGATTTCACCTCTGGAATTATTGTTCCATGGCAAAGCAGACTTCTATGTTACCCAGTGTTTTAGGACCTTTAAAAATAACTTGTTAAAATAAGAGAAATGAATGACCGTGATGATCCTTACCTTCTGTCCGGCTGGAGAACATGGCCGACGACTCGCCGGTGGACGGCGGCTCCGAGCTGGACGGCGGCGACAACGATAGGGACTGGCTACTGCTACTGCTCGTCTCGCTGCCGAAGACGGATGATTGGCTACTCCCGGTACTTTGGATTGGCTTGGAGGTGCAGTCGTCCTCTGGCTGCTTCTTCTGGACATCTGAGGCCGCAGAGAAAGTGTCACAACACTCTAGTCTGAACTGTTAATCAGCTGCATTTATCCTGCTCTAGAAAAATGATTTATGGAGTAATTAAAAAGGAAAAAATAAAGTGCAAGGAGAAATTTGCACAATTGTTCATGCAGTTTGCTAACTTTGCTTCTTTTGCCTGCTGAGGAAAAGATCAAGTCGTCGCTCTCTTTGAGGCCGATAATGACCTTTCACCCAGCAGACCTGAACCTTTCATTCTGCAGCCACTGAAGCTTCACATTAGACTATATCAAAATCTGATTTTTATTGAAGGTTGAAAAATCAAATGACCTAAAGCAAATACACATTCCTGCAGTCGGAATAATTCGTTAATTGACAGGAAAACTGATCATATTTGGATAATAATCAATATTTCGAGATGATTTTCCCAGTTTTAGCTCGTCATACCGATGAGTTTTAGGGAATTAAGAGCAACTTTTAACGTTACTCATCACCTCACACGCTTTTATATTTTGTATAAAAATGAACCTGTTGGTAAAAGCGTGTTAAAAATCACTTGACAGTACATGAACTGAGGAAGAAAAGAAAGAAAATCAGATGCAGACCAGATTTAGTTGATTTTTAGTTTGATCGGCTGCAAGGAAACTCAAAAATCTGATATTTTAGTGATCATCGAATGCCACATGTAAAGTCCCTGAAGTCATGGGAACAGCAACTCTCTTCAGTGAAGATGCTACTACTAAGGTGCTACAAAGTTAGCCGTTTTCAAGTTCAGTAAGGGTTTTAAAAACGGCGTCAGAGGAAGCAGAGAGTTAGAAGACGCAACATGTCCACAACTCATTCAGGCTTCAAGTGAGAGAAAGAGAGTTCAGCAGATAACAGGAAGGCTAGCTGATTTTTCTTTTTTAACAATTTAAACCCTAATCTGGAAAATGCTTGATTTGGGAATGTTAGCGTTAAAGAGAAGGATCTTCATCCTCTGGGGACAGTGGTCCCCAAACTTTTTTTCCACCACGGACCGGTTTAATATCAAACATTATTCACACAGACCGGCGGATAAATGCAAAAAATAAAAATAAACTACCGGCATTTAAAAAAAAGGCAGTTCTTTTTAAATAATAAATGTAATTTCAATCAGTACTCGTAACGTTATTAACGTTTCTGTAACACGCCGCCAACGACAACATGAGTAACATCCTCTCTGCCCCCTTGACGCTCTCTGGTTGCTATGGTAACGTTTAAACATGCCTTTAAGATAAGCTCTACCACAAAAACAAATATAAAGTGCATGAAAAATACAGTTGACCAGAACGCTGAATCGGTGGGATCCCCGTGGCGGTTTCTCTGCAACGAGACGGTCGGTCTGCGGCAGTTTTAAAGGTTTCACTGCCTCATTAGAGAGCCGTGGTTGCTGCATTTTAAGTAGAGCGGGGCGGGGGCTTGGTGAGTGGAAAACGATAAATGCACATTTTAAGTAGGACTCCTTTTTCTTGAAAGTTGTGGGCTTTTCCCTGGACCTTTTCTCCTTTGCAAAAAACTTTTTAGAGGCCTCTGTTTTTAATCATTTAGCTAGCTTGTGGGTTCGTTTCTAGCGGTGAAGTGTCACATGACCATGGCAAGAGTCAATAGTGAGTTATAGCCGGTCATTATAAAAAAAAACATTGTTTAGACTAAAATGGAAACGGTGAATAACATTTATTTTTTTTGCACGGCCCAGTTTGTGGCCTGGGGCGTCTTGGGGACCTCTGCTCTAGGGAACAGGCATTAGGTCTGTGGATTTAATGTTAGCCATGCTAACCTGAATTCAAATGGCTGATTTCCCTCCTCAATATTCAGTCATCCAGCTCTGCAGAGGCTTGGTGTTGAACCGTTCATTAGACTCAGGTGTGCTAGAGAGAGAATGCATGTAAAAGGTGCAGGATGGACCTGGTCACCCCTGCTGTAGGCAATTACTGACCAATCACCAGGAAAAACACTAGGAATTGTGTTTTTATATCATCTAATATTTTTGCTCTTAAAAAGATCCAGAATCAGCTACAAATGGGGTCACTAATTCAAAGGTTCACAAAGCTCTGAACTTTATCAGAGCATCTCCACACTTTGGTTTTCACAGTTTCCAGGTGCAGATGTGCAACAAATTAAAAAAGTTTCCCTCATTTCAAAGTAATTTTTGGCCTAATAGGAGAAGCCGTTTTGGTCACCTTGGACATCAGAGCTTCACCTCAGACTCTACAGAACCAGGCAGATGTTTTTAGTCGGGCCGATGAAAGTCAGAGGGGGTTTTTGGTCTGCAACAACCCACTTCTGATCAGCCTCTACACTCGTGTGTATTGAGTCTATTCTGAGCATCTGCACTGTCTCTGATGGTAGACTCAGAGTCGGGCCCTTAGGTCTCCTCTCCGTCTGCAGTACCCGGTGGTTGCCATGGCCACAGACAGGGCTGCAGTGCATCCTCCATCCATCCACCGGAGCCAGACCAGGGATGTTGTTGGGAAAACTTCATGTACTTCTTAACATGTTTAAACTTTAAAACGGGGAATGCTACCCCCCCCCCCCCCCCAGAAGCCAGGAAATTATTCCTGCACTAGGTCATATTTCATTTTCAAACCAGTTTTAATATAAACTACATGAGTCACAAAACATTTGTTTTTCCTTCAATCAACTGATTTATGAGTCAACTTCCTCCTTCGGTGACTTTGTTTTACAGGAGTGGCTCTCTGTGAGAACGAGTTAAAAAAAACCCCAAACAGGAATCCGTCTCGTCTCACGCATTAATGGAGATGTGCTCTGGTGCAGGAGCCCTGAAACGGCCCCAGGCCACCTGAGACGCCTCCGTGCATGCAGGGATTTTAATCTCTGTAGTCAAATATGGCGACTGTAGTCAAGCAACAAGTGTTCAGGCGAACCGCTGGAGAGAAACCGACTTTTTCAAACACAAAGAGGAACTAACTAGCTTTGTTTTATTTAGGTAGTTAATAATTATGCATATTTAAATTAAAAACTGTGCTGAGAAGGTTTTAAAATTTTAAAGAAGGTTTTAAATTTTAAAACCCTCTCAGCAGTTTTTCGAATCCTAATCTTTGTTTTAAAATTTAAAACAGAGATTAGGATTCTGCGCAGACATCTTGATGTAATCCACATCATGCAAAAAAAACAGCAGGAAAGGGCCCGAGAGAACATGAACATTTACATAGAGCTAATTTGATCTAAACGGTTTTAACCGTTTTCCATTTGAACCCAAAACATATGTAGGGTTTGAGGAAAGGAAACCAAGCATTTCTGTGCCATTTGTAGCCAACTTTAGCATTAACCAATTCATTCGGGCACTTCTTCGGTAGCCCCTACACATCATATGCAGAAATGTTTTGGGCCACATGTAAACAAAATGCTGCATTTACTCCCACCAGACCTGTAGGTGGCGCCAAACATGGAGTATAAAGCCCCCACAACAACAAAGCGCGGGCGGAAAAGACGTCGAAATCAAGCTTCCCCCCGGTGTCACGTTGGATAATAAAACTAATAAACTACAGGACCAACATGTAATCAACCACCGTTGTTATGTACCATGTGTTTGGGATTATAGGTCAGCAGACATGTTTAGGCTCCCTTAAAAAGGCCTTTTCTGTGTGGACGCAACATTCCGGTTCTATGAAAAAGGAAAAAAGAAAAACGTCTAAATGGAAAGTAAACCTTCCATAAAGAAAAGGACGAATCAGAGGATCCTAAATAAGTGAAAATCATCATTTGTTTCCCACAAACTCGACTTGATAGATCTGCTTCGGCTGCCGTCCTCCATTGCCGAACTGCGACCTTTACCGTGCAACGATACGCGGGTATAATCTGGAAAGGATCAAAGTTTTTACAAAGACTCACCGGCAAAACACTTGGAGCACAGGTTCATGGTTTTACTGGACCTGGAGGAACAGATGAAACGGTAAAAGTTACTCAACAGCTGTTTCTGCCTCTGTGGTAAACTTTTAAAGGACAAAATGATGGCAACTCATTATTTAGATGATAATTATCAATTCATAAAAAACGTCAATTCACAGCAGGATAATAAACAAGCATCTCTGAAACATAATTATCTCACATCCTGGGTGACAGCTTTCATAACCTCATCTAGAGCCAGGAAGCTTTATTCATCATCAAGCAACATTATTTTGGAAACGGGGTCCTTTAAGTCGCAGTAGACCAGAGACAGGCAGACAAACACAGAAACAGAAAACTGCTGTTATAAAACAGACCCATACGGCTGGATTTACTTTCGTTAAGTCACAGTTGGGTGTAGCGGATTATTTTCAGTTGCTTTATTCAAGATAAGTTAGAAAATGGGTTTAAATTCCCATCTTTTGAATTTCTAATGCCTCAGACGTCTGCAGATCCGATATTCTGATGTACTGTCGCTGTTTTAACCGGGTAGCAGCGTTAAAAGCCCTGCTGTTAAAGTGATGATGGTTGTTTGCATTGAACCTCCATGTTAGGCCTCCATCTTCCCTCTGCGTCACAACGAGGAGCCGTTCCCGTCATCTGTCGGTCCTCTCAGCGGTATTCTTCCTCTAACATGGGACTAATGCTGCAGGACCAGTATGAACAGTTTTATGTCCCTGTAACTAGACTTAATTAAATATTTTACCGCCGCATGCCACCAAGCACAACGTCAATTCTCAAACCTGGCTCGAGAGGCTTCGCCTGTCAAGTTCAGGAAGGAATGAAAACTATTTTAAAGCGTTGCCCTCTTCAGACCCATGTGTCGCCATTTTTAGATGACATAACTCCTCTTTGTACCCATAAAACTAGTTTATTTTATGCATTTAATTATCTTGTTAATGTTTTTAAGGAATTATGGAGAAATATTTGTTTAAATCTCACGTTTATTTAATTGTAAAATATTTTCTGATTGTTATGTCTCGCCTGATTTACATTATTTGATGTCATACGACTCGTGCTGGGTTTGGGGGAAAAAAAAAAAAAAAAAAAAAAAAATCGATTCTCTGATTCCGAATAGATTCTTATAAAAAAAGTCGAAAAAAAAAAAATCTATTTAATCGTTTAACATAGTTTGCCACTTCTTAAAAGCTAAAATAGGAGGAAAAAGTCCAGACGGCAATTTTAAGGCTTAGGTTGGACATGGTTAATACAGTTTCCACCCAGCGTTGGCTCACTGAATTACAGTCATGCGGTTAAGGTAAAAAAAATTTAATAGCACTGACCCATATCAATGTCAAACTGGAACAGATCGGATTTTGATAATTGATTCCAACTCCCGGATCGGAATCCATTTCTGAAATTTGAATCGATACCCAGCACTACATACGACATAAAATACAATATATCACGACTCCTGATTAAACCACTATGAGCAGAATAATAATAAAAAGACATTAATATTAATGGTTTTCTAAGTGGACACCAGACTGGATCAGAAATGTAAGCTTCACGCTTCCTACTGTAACCACCAAAGGTCAGGAAAAGACAACCGAAACAGCCTGTTTTAGATCAGTACTTTAATCTAAAAACAACTTAAAAAGTAAAGAAGAAAAACAACTAATTAGACCACAAAGACTAATGATCAATGACATTTAAAATTATACAATAAATTGATTTACGGTTTAACAAGCTTTCATTTTACCCAGCAACTTAGAAAAAAACGTAACTTTGGGTCATTCATAAAAATAAAAAAAGATCAGTAGGAAATGTTCTTGAAAATAAATAAGGTTTTTAAGTTAGCAGTTTCCTAATAAAGTGGCACACCAATAAGTCGGCCATTTTCCCTCTTTAGGTCAAATTGTGAAAATCTGATTTTTCCCCTCAGTTAATTAAATGCAGAATAAATTCAATCATCTGCGTGATTTCTGAACTCATCAACAGCATGTTTCATGATTTCACTTCATTTTGACTTTTATAAACAACTCGATAAATGTAACACACTCACGCTTTGATGCGTAGGGGTCACATTTTTTATTTAGTGTTTGCTTTTAGCTATGACGTCCATCGAGAATGCAGAGTAGGTTTTTTTTCTTCCTTTTGTGGTTTGTTTGATTTATTTGTTGGAATTAAACCAAAGTTCACACAAATGAGTTCTAATCTGATACCGTTCCTTGGACAGAAAACCAGAATCGGAAGCTCAGATCTAAAAAGAAAAGCGGAATTCAAAAGCCTGATTGGTTATTGGTTATATTTACCCACATGATGAGAATCAAGTAGTTAGTTTTTAATTAACTTTGCATCTAGAACAAGCTGATAAAAAACTTCTTTTTTGGGCGGGAGCAAAAATATGCAATACTCAGCAAAACTTTCAATAAAATTAGGCAGCTTTAAGTAACAAAACAAAAGAATCAATGGGTAACACACATAACTGTCTGTTTTAAGACTGGAATATTGTAATGTTTTTAGTGTTTTTATCCGTTTTATTTTGTTCTGGGCTGCTGGACACGTGAATTTTGCTCAGGGGACGGATCAAATGTTTATCCATCTGTCTGAATCTATCCAACACTGGTTATTGAGATCACACAGATCATCTTTTCTTAAGATTCAACAATAATACAATTCACACATCTGGTATTGTCACACTGCACCTATTATGTGCAAAGCAAAAAAGGAAAATCCACACGGATAATATTCAAAACTTTTTTTTTTTTTCAAATTGAGATGGAGGTCATGAAGTGAGGAGGAAGACTAAAATAAAACCTTTCTGTTAGGGATGTAAGAAAATATATATCGCGATATATTATGTCAAGATATTCAAAACGAAATTTATCAGTTTTTATTTTTTAAGAATTTTAATGGAGGCATTAATGATGACAGCAATTTCTGTAGCAAAAATTAAAAGTACCTTATTCGTTCCAGTGGATCAACTAGATGTGGTAATAAAACTGGATGTTAAACTATTAAACAGGTTGGAGTGTTTACAACGTTGGTCTTTCCAACAGCTAAAGTCAGTTTTATAAATTACATTATATATTCTTACTCATAGTACCGCAATATACCGTATGGTGTATTGTGATACATATCGTATCGCCAGATTCTTGGAAATATACACCACTAGTTTCAGTATGTGGAATGGCTTCAAAGCTGAGGATGACTCTGTCAAAAAAATACAAATCCATGAATAAAATTTGTTTTGTTCACAAGTTACAAATAGGAAAACCATAAATGTTCGTTTAGAGGTGTAAATGCTCCTTTTTCTTTTAGCCATTTGGGTCTTTAGGAACTCATTCTAAGCTTTCTAAAAACAAGCCGCTCAACTTGATTTACCATTTTTTTGAGTAAAAAGTTAGAAGGTTAAAAAAATCCCATTCCTGTAAGGAAAGGTGAAACAGTGACATGTAATGTAGCAGAAAGGTCAGGTGGGACAGGTGGAGGCGGCTCCATCTGGGTCACCTGACACTGACAGGTGGGGCTCCAGAACACGGGGAATAGGGCATATTTGGTGACCAGATGACGAGTCATATGACACAACATCGATAACAGCTCAGAACATGGGGAGAATACTCCTCCTGTGTGGAGGTGGCCGCCATTAATCAGGGCTAAACGCGTTTCTGTGCCGAGTAATGAAACAGAGATAAGCTGAGCACACTCGGTTCCTATCCGGGGTGTTATTACAGTGAGTTGCGTAATGGCGGAGGGAAACAAACTCTCAATCGGTTTTTTATTTTATTTTATTAAAAGATAATATGAAGTAATTTCTCCTCTGGGGTGACACGGCAGACATGAGTGAATCACATCCGGAATGCAACACACATCCTCTAGTTTTGACACAGAAAAAAAAAAAGGTGAAAAATACTTCGAATCTGTTTGGAAATGTGGCGATAATTTAGCGTGTAGACAGCAGCGCCTGTTAATGGTTTTTGTTTTGATTCAAATAAAGAGCATTAACGATTAAAAAAAGAAAGAAAGAAAAGGTTTTGTTTAAAAGAGAAACCTGCTGGCAATAAATCATTCCCCCTTTCGGGTACGTCACCTCCTGGCTTCACAAACCGATTAAAAAACCTCCATCTTTCAGAGGCTAAAACTCAAAAACCAGCCCCGCCGTCACCTCCATCCATCTGCTATCCACACGTTTAAGGAAATTCTGGTGCGTTTTTATCCCTTCTTAAAAGCAATAACGTGCATTTCAACGAGCCAACTTCCCCACCCCCAACCCTCGGCCTGCTCGACAGAACAACAACAATGGGTTCGAACCCGCTGAGAACATTTCATCCGGATTTACTTTTCCGTCAAATAGATGATTTAAAAAACACAACACTTACCCCCAAAATCCACAGGGACACCGGGGAGGCAGGGTGGAAGCTTTGCTCCGTTCACTTGTGTCTCCCATGACTTCTAACAACCCCCTTTCAAAAAAAAGAAGAAAAAAAAAGAAGAAGAAGAAGCAGCCCCCAATATGGATACGCGAGGCCGGGGATGAGTCCGGGGCCTGGTCCTTGAACGAGACAAACGGTCCGACAACCAAGTTGAACAAAAACAAAAACAAAGAAAGAGCGTTAATTTCCTTTTAAACTCCACAATCCGGAGAGGAAGGGCGGCGGAGGTGGTCCGTTTTCGGCCGCTGGGGGGGGAACAAATGGCTCGGTTTGAAGTGACGGTACTCGAAGCAATCAGCTGGACGTTTCGATCGGGAAAGGGAGGGGGGGAAGTCCCGGTGCTTTACGCCGCACCGAAAACCGGGAAAAAAGCCACCAGCCGTCCGGTGAAACAGATAAAACACAACTATGGCGACGTTAAATAGGTGGGAGGGTGAGATTATAAAGAAAGAGGAAAAATAAATAGAGACCGAGGCCTTCCCCTCCGAGCGGCTCAGGACCACCCCCCCATTCACGCGTCGCCGCTACGTCGCGTTCAGGCCGGAAACGCGTCCGTCAAAAACCACAAATGTCAATAATCGGCCGAAACAAAAGCAGAACGAACCACGAACCAGCAGGGTGAATATAAAACGACCAAAAGCCAAAAATCGGTGTGAAATAAAATGAGAAATGTCGAGATTTTCTCCGCAGTTTTGACGTTAAAACAGTGAGAATGTTGTCCAGGCCGCGATTATTGGCTTTGCTGTAATCTGTCGAGCTGATTAAAACTCAGACAGCCAAGTGAGAAAGTTTTAATCTACTAAATCAAACTAATTTAACAACATTAAGACAATAAACAAACACTATGTCACGGGGACAAGCGTTTAGTGTATTTTTGTGTAGTTTTAATAAATAAATAATATATAGCATTGTCAGCTTTTTTTTTTTTTTTTAAAGGGGTTAAAATCCAATTTTAAATCTTTCCTGAAGAATGATGCAACATAATCAAAGTTTTTATCATTTGAAGTGAGGAGGAAATATAAATGTGGTAAAAATTCATGTTGCCAAAGATACAGTTATGGTTCTGATTGGGTCTATGGCGCAAATGGCGGACAGTACATTGACTTACAGCTCTTTGCAAATGTGTGTGACAAACTTGATTTTGCGTAACTAGAATTGCAAGATAGTTGCTACACTTTCCAGTCAGTCACCCTCATCCAACATTTGCATAAAGGCCCCTTATAAGTAAGAAATGGGCTGAAGTCTGGAGATCACACATTGGAAACACCCTAGTCGTCTTTATAAGTTTGTTAGAGGATACTTCTGGGTAAAAAGTGGGACCCATATAGGCCCAAAATGTGTTGTGCAATAACAAAAAAAAAGAACAGTCTTAATTTGGGATGTAAGAAAATATATTGTGATATTTTATTTCCCGATATTGTATCGATACTCAAAAGCAAAGTGTCATTTTTTTCTGTTTTCAAGATTTGAATGGAACCATTAATGATGACAGTCATTTTTGTAGTAAAATTAAAAATATGACTGGTAGTTTGTGGCAGTTTTCACCTTCTTCGTTCCAGTGGATCAACTTGATCTAGTAATAAAACTGAATGTGTTAAAAGTATGAAACAGGTCGGAGTGTTTAGAATGCTGTGTGTGTTTTACAGTTAAATTCAGTTTTAAAAATCACAATATATTGTCTTACTCATAGTATCGCGATACACATCGTATCGCCAGATTTTTACCATAACATTTCCCTAGTCTTAATACAGGAGATCTAGTTAAGAGGATGGAGAGGCTGGTTTTGCCAATATGAGTTGCATTAAGTCCCATTGAATGAGCCATCATGGTTAAATTCATGAATTCTATTCAATTCAGTTTATTTACATAGCGCCGATTCACATCAGATGTCATCTCAAGGCACTTTATAAGAAAAGTCCTTTCAATACAAACATTCCAATCCGTTTAAAGGTTCAGCTAGTTTCCTATGTAAGGAATCCCAGCAGATTGCATGGAGTCACTGACTGGCGCCCCGTTGAATGAGGGAAATATGGAGCTGGAGACCCAGAGGAAGACCCAGGACACGCTGGAAGGACTTTGTTTCTCGGCTGGCCTGGGAACGTTTTGGCATTCCCCTCGGAGGAGCAGGCCCAAGCAACTGAGGAGAGGGAAGTCTGAGCGTCTCTGCTTATAGGCTGACCCGACCCCAGATTAGGTAGAATAGATGAATATATGGATAAAAAAAAAGGACACTGTGAACCATTCAAGTTTAAAAATGAAAGCTTGGTAAAAGTTTAATGACAACCTCTTATCGGTTAGCATCAACGCTGTCCCAACGAGCTAACAGAGCATTAGTGCCTGGAGCAGGATGAACACCACAGCAGCTGATCAATCAGCAGTTTGTTCTGTAACAGAAGCTTTGAGGACTCAGAAGATGGAGGTCGCTGTGATGCTTGTATGACGAACCTACGGTTAACAGCAGCAGCTCACACAAGCAGATCAGAGTGACCCCTTCACAGAAATCATAACCAGCACTGTCAGTTGTTCTGATAAAACAAAAACAAAAAAATGTCACATTACTGAGAAGCAGGATGTAGAACGACGAGTGCAGAAACACAATCAGCATCACTGATCTGAAGCGATACATGTAAAAAGGTAAACTAGGAATATTAATAAGGTTATGGGGTATTGTCTCTATGATTATAACATGAATAAAGCCCTATTTCGTTTAGTTACTTAGGAAGACTTGAACCAACTAATCAATAATCATACACAGAAGAAGGTATACCTAAAGAAACTAATTACTTTATTTCTCCTAATGCAACACTGAACAAATCTAATAAGATTTTATTTTTTACTCAAAAGTGCAAAACTTCAATGCACACAAGAAAAAAAAATCAACACAGAACTAACAGCTTATTTAAATAAAAACTCAAAACAGCAAAAATAAATCTTACATCCCCCAGAAGCCAGTTTAAATTCCTTGTTCTGACACACAGAAATACACCCAATGAGCACTCTAGAGCTGCGATTCAGTCAGAAAACCCAATCTGCAAACTTTATTTCTGTTCACTAAAATAAAAGTGCCAAACGGCAGCTGCTCGTGTATAAACTCGAGATCAGGCAGCAATAGTGCATATGTTGATTTGGTCCGAGCTTCTGAGCCCTGATTTGTCCTTAAACAAAAATTATCCCCAATTATTCATATTAAGCGCCTTAAATGCTTAAAATACTCCTCTAGTGTGAATTCTTATCAAAAAAATGGCACCAGATATCAGCACACGCCTGATATTTAAATCTCAATATGCAAACGCATAACAGGAGTAAGTTTGAGTTTTATTTGCACCCAGAAAGCAACAGGATGCGCTTCCTCCCCTGCTCCGCTGGGTTTATTTAAGAACGAGCTTTCAAACTGAAAAATATACGACTGCAACTCTGTTCTCTTTGTGGTATGAAAAGTCAGCTTGATCTGTTTTTCTTTAAGACAAATTCTTAAAAAATAGCTTCATAAGGATTGAATCCTGTTTGTTCTTCAAAAGGTATTAGTATGAATTTATCAAATTCACAGCTTCTCCCTTCCCCTACCTGGTCTGACTGCCTGTTTTTTTTTTTTTTTTTGTAGTACGGTAAAATCATGTCAGTGTCTCATCGTTGAGGGAAAACAAAAAGTATTATCGGACTTCAAGATTCAGAGAGGATAAAACCCGACCGAGTGGCTAAAAAGTACCTTCATAAAATGTACACGTCAGTACATTTAAACCATGTTTCAGTCAAAAAACTGGGAAGACAGGAGATATAAATAAAGTACGCTGCCACGGATACGGAGGTCTCTACTGCTGCACACATGACGGAGGGATGATGGACTGTAACTACATGACAATCGACCTTAGCAGCAATTGGAGCGGTGCAGTCTGGATGGTGAAAGCTGTGCAAAATGGCATTTTGTAGGTCTCAGAGAGCTTTTAATGGTGGGATTGTGAGGAAGAGGATGCGGATGAGGAGGAGGAGGGCTGGGTGGGAAGCAGGCTGTGCGTGCGTGAAGGCCGCTGGGGTCGCTGCTGCGGGCTGGCGGCGCCGGAATCGTGCGGATCCAAAACCGGGCTGCCCTCTGCGACCTTTATGTCCAGCTGGGCGGGGCACTCGAAGTGGACGCAGTGGAAAACCTGCGGAGAGACCCAGACGGAGGTCAAATCCACAGCAAACGTACCGAGGTCCGACACTACAACAGGATCGACCGACAGCCCAGCTGGTAGGAGACGTCTGAGTGAAGAAAAAAAAACCTGCTTTAAAACGTTGAAAACGGCAGATATGCAGCTCGTTTCCGTACCTCGTTAGCCGTATTGTGGGTCCCGACGATTCGGACGAAGGAGGCAGGCTGATTGTCAAACTTCAAAGTCTGCCATGATCTGCAACGGATGTCAAAACAATGTCAGCTTTAGTTCCTCAGGCTTGAGTCACAGTGCATGGAGAACAGGACACAAACATGTTTTCTTTCAGTTATTTATGCTTATGTATGCAGAGGAAAAACAAGCAGGCTGATACAGTTTATGGGGGCAAACGGTATTTAATTTCTGATATACAATCCAAGCAATCCTCAGCACCCTTATCTTCCCAGGAAGACGGCACACATCTGTAATCGATAACTAAGCTCCATTTGTTTTAATTCTATGATCACACTTCCACACGGCCCTTTTAACCTATTCATCCTTTAGCCAGTTGCTAAGGCAAACCAACTGGTTAACATTTTCTGAATGTAAAGGTGATTGTTTATTATTAATTTTGGACAGCCCTGAGCGTCTTCTTCATGAGGCCATATCTTACAACAACAGATTGTCTTCGGTCAGCGGCTTAAACAGGTTCGCTGCAACACAGACTGCTACAGGAGATCCTTCCTGCCCAGAGCCATCAGGATCTACAACAAATCCTTGAAGAAACTTGATTAGTATGAGCTACAACAACACTTAATTTTTCTCTGGGGTCTCTGGGGTATTTTTCTGGACAATAGAGGGATTATTTGTTTATCAACACCACCACGAGTGCGCAAATGGTTTGACACCGAACCTTTACATTACTCCCTGGTTCCCACTGTTATTATTTGCAGCTATCTTGCAGCTGCAGAGTTGGTTAGCTATGTTAGCTTGTTTGTTAGCCCAGGCTTACCTGATGTGAAGTGATCGCTGCAGATTGTTGCATTTTTATTCGTCTGCTCGTTCCAATCACTCCTCCCGATCGCTTGCAACCAAAAACGTCTTTTGTTTGGCTTGAAAGGGGCGAGTAGATGGGATGCACATTTGCTGTTTTTAATCAAAGCGAGCAACAGCACAAGATATAATCGAGTCTCTTTCTGCAGACAACACGCGCAGGAGAGCAGGTAGTGATGCCCTTGCTGAAGAAGAGCAATTTAGATTTTAATGATTTTAATAATTTTAGACCGGTATCTAACTTACCATTTTTAAGCAAGGTTTTAGAAAAGCTAGTTTTAATTCAACTTAATGATTTTATTAATGAGCACAATGTCCTGGAGAAATTTCAGTCTGGTTTTAGGGTGAACCACAGCACAGAGACGGCCCTTCTGAAGATTTTAAATGATTTTAGAATAAATTATGACGCTCAGAAGGTGACAGTGTTGGTTCTACTGGATCTAAGCGCTGCCTTCGATACAGTAGACCACACTATTCTTTTAACCCGTTTAAAACAGATCGGCCTCTCTGGTGCTGTTCACAAATGGTTCACATCCTATCTCAAGGACAGGACTTTTATGGTAAGTTTAGATACCTGCTCCTCTAGGGTCCATAGGATTACATGTGGTGTGCCCCAGGGTTCAATTTTAGGCCCAGTGCTTTTTAACCTTTATATGCTCCCTCTTGGCAGCGTCATCAGGAGACATGGAGTTAACTTCCACAGTTATGCTGATGATACACAGTTATACATCTCCATGTCTCCCGATGACACACGGCCAATGGATGCACTTTTTAACTGCATTTTAGACATTAAATCCTGGATGGCAGAAAACTTTCTCCAGCTCAACCAGGACAAAACTGAAGTTTTAGTCATCGGTCCTGAGGCTCAGAGAGAGAAACTTTTACCAAAACTACAATCACTGTCTTTTAATCTCTCTTTACAAGTGAAGAACCTGGGCGTGATTTTTGACTCTGAGCTGACTTTTATTCCTCACATAAAAAATATCACTAAAATAGGTTTTTATCAACTAAAGAACATCGCCAGAGTCCGCCCCATTCTGTCTCGGGCCAATACGGAGACACTGATGCATGCTTTTATCTCCAGTAGAATTGATTACTGTAATGCCCTGCTTTCTGGTCTTCCCAAAAAGAGTATATCAGGTTTACAACTACTACAAAATTCAGCAGCACGTGTCCTGACGAAGACCAGGAGGCGGGAGCACATTACACCGGTCTTAAAATCATTGCATTGGCTCCCCGTACATTTCAGGATCGACTTTAAGGTTCTTTTAATGGTTTTTAAGTGTCTTAATGGTCTTGGGCCTTCTTATCTCTCTGAACTGCTTTTACCATATAAACCTTCGCGGTCTCTGCGCTCCTCTGCAGCCGTCTCCTTGTCACCCCAAAAGTCAGGACACACAAGCATGGCGAGGCGTCTTTCCAGTTTTATGGCCCTCACCTCTGGAACAGGCTGCCAGAGAACCTCAGGGCTGCAGAGAATATTCATGTTTTTAAGAGCAGGCTCAAGACTCACCTTTTTAGCTTAGCTTTTAACTGATTATTATTTATCACTGTTTGTTTAATTGCTTTGGATGTTTCATATGATTATATTTTTATCAGTTTTACTTTTCAATCTTAGCACATTAATTTACCGTTTCTTTTTATACTTTAATTTATCTTAATCCCCGTTCCAGTGTTTCCTCTGTGGGAGCCCTCTGCCCCGGGAGCGGTGGTCGGCTGTAGCTGCCTGGTTGCTCTCTAGGTGGAGCTTGGGTGGAGGTGGGGGTCTTGGCCTTGCCTCCACTGGGTGCCCTGTGTCGGTGCCTCGGCTGCTGCTGTTAATCTACTGCTGCCGCGGCATATGGCTCCTCTGATGGCGTTTCCTTGCATGGTTCATCTGCACTCGGCCCAATGTCCTTTTTTACCTTTTCTTTTAACTGTGTGTGTGCATGGGAGATGGGTTGGGGGGAGGGGGGTATAACTGTGACCATGCTATTAAATCTGTGGGGGAGGGAAGGGAAGGTGGTTTTATGTGGGGTCATTTTAATCTGTAAAGCACTTTGTGATGCAACTTCTTGTATGAAAAGCGCTTCATAAATAAAGTTTGATTTGATTTGATTTGATGCAGACCGATAATCACTACGGTCCGCGACAGAGAAGAGACGTTCACATGGAACCGCGGATGCAGTTTGCGTCTGCCATGGTGTATATGCGACGAGCGAGCACTGAAAGAAGCACGGGTTGAAATGGGGGATAAACAGGACGGGTCGTTCTGTGCATGCGTCAAATGCATTTTTATAAATGTACCGCTTTAATTCTACAAATTAATTGACCTGCGTTAATGTGTTAATTTTGACAGCCCTAGCTTTAATTGTTGTAAAGTTTAAAACTGGAAGAAATGAAGCCTTACTTCAATAAATACATGTCAGGAAATATTTGTATTAAAAGGACCTGTCATGCTGCCTGTCAGCTATTGAATATAAGTTGTTGGACAGCAGTCCTCTATCACAGTCATAAGATGGACAGGAGAGACCTGAAGCACAACACAGTGATCTACAGACAAACAACCTTTTAAAAAGGCTTTCGCAAAACCATTTTCATACATAAAAGGGTTCCACTGAAACAAATTTAAGCGGACACTAATCAAATGTGCTTTTGAATCGTGGTGGTTGCATTTGCAGCAGTGAGCATCTTATGGTTTAATTTAAAAGTTTTTTAAAGTAGGGGTGCACCGATCCGATATTAGGATCGGATATCGGCCGCGATACTGTCAAAATAGCTGGATCGGAAAAATGAACAGATCCACTGGCCGATCCAGGTTTTTGTTTTTCGTCGCAGCAGAACGTATTTCATGCGTCAGCTTCACGTGGGTCGCATGCTAGAAGCAACATGGAGCGAGCCAGAGGGTCGGCTGTGTGGTGATATTTCACGCTTGCCACTCGAACTAGTTCGTCGGCTGTTTGCAATGTCTGCAAAGTAAATGTTTCGAGGGGAGGTGGTATTACTGTAAAGTACAACACTACCACTTTAATCAAGGTCATCCAGAAACACTATGCTAAGGAGCTGAATTCCTGCACCTCAGCAAAACAAAAGGAGTGAAGTCAAAAAGGAAAAAAGAAGTCTTGGTTATGTTTAGTTAGTAAAGTCTGGTACCTTTAGTTTCTTCAAGTAAGGTGTAAGGTAAAGGGTATACAGTTTATTATTAATTCAACAATAGTATCGGATCGTTATCGGGTATCGACAGATACACAAAGCCCAGGCATCTGTACTGAAAAAGTGGGATTGGTGCACCCCTATTTTAAAGAATCATTTTAGACAGAAAGAAATTCAATTTTAGAAAAAGAATCGGTGCCATTCTGACAAACTCAAATCTTATGTACCGATTCAATTTGTAATCTTCTGTTTTCTCACACTTTCAGATAAAAAGGGACTCATGCTAAGGTTTAGCTGGAGTTGTAAAATTAAGAAGGAGGGGTTCCTCACTGGCATGCCACTCTGGTGCGGTCCACCACCTTCGTCCAGTCCTGCTGATTGGAGGAAACTTCAATATAGTAGCTGTAGGAGCGTTCGTCACAGTCCCAGAGAAGCAGCCTGGATGAAGACATGGAAATGGAATCACTAGACTGTGTAGTGTAGGAACAGTACAGTAATCTGACACAGTAACCGACCCATACCCGGTGGGGTCAGAACTGACCTTAAGGATCCGATGGAGTAAGGCTGGGCCAGTTGGATGACTATGGCTCCCGAGCCCAGCTGATGACACGTATACCCCGAGTCCCAGTCGTAGTTACGAGTGTCACCGTTGAGCAAGGCATTCCTGCTTCGGCTCACCCCCTCTACCACACTGGCGCAGGCTGCTATGGTCGCCACGTTCTCACTGGGAACTGGGGGACAAAGCAGGAGCAGGTTAGAGTCCAGTTTTATCACAGAGGAATGTTCACAGAACCAAATAACACAGAACAAGATTCTAGCCACAAACTTACCCACAAGGCCGTTCTCCAGTGTAAATGGACGGTTGGTGAACATGCATTCAAAAGCCACGAGGTGAAACACCTTGTTGACCGTGTTGTGTGTTCCAACAATGCGGACATATCTGACACATGGAAAAAAAGAATATCAGATCAAAAACCACCAGCCAAAACAAATGTGATAATCAGAAAACTAAAATAAGTCAGAGCAACCAGACATCTTGCTACAAGGTCATGATGTTAAGGACATTTGTTCTTTTTTTACGTCCTTAAAGAGGAGAGAAGATTTATTTTCTAAATTACTTATTCTGAGTGAGACAAACAGTTGTCAACGTTTAATTTTTTTAATTAAATTAAAAATAAGAATTACAGAAGATTGAAACTCCTAAGTATTAAAATGTTCTTGTTTTGTTTTGTGGTCATTTTTTAAAACATTTTTACACATTTAGTCTCAACTGTGAAACAATCAATCAGTCAAACTTTATTTATAAAGCACTTTTTATACAAAGATTGCAACTCAAAGTGCTTTACAGACAAACAAAAGCCATCTAAAAATAAAATGAGCTCATCTGCATGTTTTTCTAAGCTGACATTTGCATATAAATCGGGATTTTTGAAAACTCTTATCACGTAAAGTGACGTAAAGTTTTCAAACAATAGGAGAGATAAGTCTAGAAATGTCAAATATATCCACTATAAGATAGTACACCCATTTTAAAAACTAAGGTTCTACATGCTCTGTCATGAACCTAGAGATTTTGGGGTGTACTTAGTTTGTAAAGAAAATGATCTTGTCTTCATCTTTGTTTAATGAGTAATGAGATGATGTTTGGTTTTGTTTACTTACTGATGAATATACAGTGGCTTGCAAAAGTATTCGGCCCCCTTGAATTTTTCCACATTTTGTCACATTACAGCCACAAACATGAATCAATTTTATTGGAATTCCACGTGAAAGACCAATACAAAGTGGTGTACACGTGAGAAGTGGAACGAAAATCATACATGATTCCAAACGTTTTTTACAAATAAATAACTGAAAAGTGGGATGTGCATAATTATTCAGCCCCCTTTGGTCTGAGTGCAGTCAGTTGCCCATAGACATTGCCTGATGAGTGCTAATGACTAAATAGAGGCACCTGTGTGTAATCTAATGTCAGTACAAATACAGCTGCCCTGTGACGGCCTCAGAGGTTGTCTAAGAGAATGTTGGGAGCAACAACACCATGAAGTCCAAAGAACACACCAGACAGGTCAGGGATAAAGTTATTGAGAAATTTAAAGCAGGCTTAGGCTACAAAAAGATTTCCCAAGCCTTGAAAATCCCACGGAGCGCTGTTCAAGCGATCATTCAGAAATGGAAGGAGTATGGCACAACTGTAAACCTACCAAGACAAGGCCGTCCACCTAAACTCCCAGGCCGAACAAGGAGAGCGCTGGTCAGTTATTTATTTGTAAAAAATGTTTGGAATCATGTATGATTTTCGTTCCACTTCTCACATGTACACCACTTTGTTTTGGTCTTTCACGTGGAATTCCAAAAAAATTGATTCATGTTTGTGGCTGTAATGTGACAAAATGCGGAAAAATTCAAGGGGGCCGAATAATTTTGCAAGCCACTGTAACTCATAATAGAACCTGATAAAGAGCAGATCAACCATAAATAAAAATAATAAAACTCAGAAGCCAACATGGATGTAAATCAGTTTCTGATCCAGACGTCACCTGGCTGTTTTAGCTGATAACACATTAAATCTGCACACAAATAGTCCAAACTCAAGCATTTAAACATAAACGACCAAATATATACTGTAGTAGTTTAATTACACATCACCACAGCGGCCAGTGTTGGTCCTCTGCTGTTTTCATACAACTAACAGTTTTACTCTTGTAGCCAACTCTAGTTTCATGCATATAGAGGCTGTGAAGGAGTAATCTAATCAGGTTTGTTTGCATCCATCACAACTGAAATTAGTTCCTGGTAAGAATAAAAAACAAACCCAAACACTGAGGAAGACTCAGCTGCTCGGTTCCCACAGCAACTCCTGGTTACCAAACAAAGAGAACACTGAACAGATCAACAGGTTAGTCAGGAGATTAATCCAGGATTTAATAAAGATCGAATTTATGATCGGTTTATTTCCCTTTCATGCAGAGAATATCTGCTCCATGTTATTTAAGTGATATTTTATCTGCAGTGGGCATAATAAACAGATCTTAATAGTATTGTAGCTAAACTTAGGCTACAGAATTTTCTTTTGAGCTGAAGTCTAACCACAGTGAGTTTAAAGGGATATTCCACCCCAAAGTGAAATTTAGTCTGTTTCCATCTTCCCCAGAGTTCGATAAGTGAGATAAAGCATTTTGTAACCAGCTCATTCATTCTCCTAATCTGGCAGCAGTCCGTTTGCTTTAGAAATGTGAGTTTTATTTACCTGCAAACTCGTGGAGTGAAGTAAAGGTTCTGCCACGACCTGCAGAGGTACTTCGAGTGGTCCACAACGCGCACCCAGTCCAGCTCATCCATGGACACCTCGATGTAGTAGGAGTAGGACCTTAAACAGTCAGATATTTCCTATTTATTAGATTCAGTAAAACAATAAATAAGCACAGGAGATGTAAAAGGATATAATCAGCTAAATCAGTCACATCCCTCAACAATAAATGAAAGAATTGAGCAGATGCTCGTCCCACCGGCTGTCTTTGTCCCACAGCAGCAGCCGCATGTGGTTGATGATGGACGGCTGGCCCAGTTTGATCTGGATCCCGGCACGACCGTCCTCTTCGATGGGATGTCTGGAGAAGCCGTGGTCCAGGTCGTAGTTCTGGGTGTCTCCGTCCAGCAGTGCCGACTTCAGCTCTCCTTTTACAACCTGAGCTCCGTGTTTCATGGTGGCGATGTTTTCCTCTGGGACTGAGATCAGACAGACGGAGATAAACACGAGTGAGAACGTCCAAAAAACCCCGAAGCCGTTTAAAACAGGAGGACTTACTGAGCATCCCCCGGTAGTTCAGGTCCATGTTGCGGCTCTCGGAGCGGCTCTTTATGGCGTCCAGCAGGTCGTCGGGGCTCACCAGGCCCGACGGTCGGACTACGTTCAGCATCTCCGTCAGGGTCATGAGCGGCAGGCGCACCGCCGACATCACTTCTTGCGTCTGCGCCCCGTCCTCGTGCTGCTGGCACCACCGACACAGAGCCTGGAAGATCTCCTTCTCGCTGGCAGCGAAGGAGTCCCGTTTAACCACGGTCAGCAGGGCCGTCTGGAGGAAGACGTTTAAAATGAAGCATGGCTAGAATCTAATACTGGTTTTAATATTACCTTAAACTGTATAATTCTGTGTTTTTAATAGGACAGCAGGACAAAGTAGAGATAACCTGTCCTACTACATAATGGGCAATCACAGCAGATTATTACAGATTAAATACAAAAATATTAGCTAAACTGGTCTAAAAACTTTACATAGGTTTATTTGACCTGGAAAAAGTTTAGAGAGACAAAAACAGAACGAAAGAATCGTTAATAAAGCCCAGATATACTTTAAATATCAGACATCAGCTGTTTGGATGGAAAGAATCTTCTCAACATTATAATGATTTCTACCAGGGGTCCTGCAGAGGATAGTGAGGGCAGCTGGGAAGGTCACTGGAAGATGACCTGCACTGTCAGC
Source organism: Valencia hispanica (assembly GCA_963556495.2). Classification (NCBI taxonomy): domain Eukaryota; kingdom Metazoa; phylum Chordata; class Actinopteri; order Cyprinodontiformes; family Valenciidae; genus Valencia; species Valencia hispanica. The sequence continues at coordinate 42,993,203 of OY747719.1, read as the reverse complement.
TGCCATCAGCCATACAGTACAGTAATGTCAAGGCAGAACCACCAGAGGGCAGCAAAGCTTTCTCTCTAAAGATGTCAAGATTATTCATTTGTATTTTCTATTATATTTATTGAATTATATTTCATAGTAATGATTTGTAGATCCCAGGTAAACCCAGTCTTGTTTTATGTTATGTGGTAATGTAAAAAAAACAACAAAAACAAACATTTAAACAACTGAATTGATTTGTCATACAATTAAGTCGTCCCACGATAAACTGCCCCACATTTCATATGTGGTGCTTATTTGAACCATTACCCAATTTTAAAACGACAGATTTCGGCGCGCTGCTTCCTGCAGAGTTAAGCAGGTCTCCAATATACAACAGTCCTCAACGCGGCCGTCTGATGTCTGATTCCCAACTTGGGTAGTTTGTTCAAATATCTATATTATATATGTTAGAAAGCTTTATGGTGTTTATCTTCTAGTGTCGTATGTCAGATTTTAACTGTTACATGGAAATAAATACATAGAAAAAAATACCAAGGGAGATTAAGGGTTTAGGCTGAATCAATAAAAGATAAAGGTTCTGGTTAGTCTGATAAAATCCACCTTTAGTTACCCACATCTGAATGCTGACCCAGAAGATTAGGGAATTTAAAGTTGCTGGTGAGAACCTCATAGAACAGGGATGTGGGGTTATTAAAAAGACTAAATTAAACAAAAGCAGACCTTGTTAGAAACCACCTTAAGTATCACCCAGTGATTACAGTTAAGGCACAATGGTGTATTATACTTAATAATATTCTATTCATGCTCTTCAGATAAACTATCAGCTTTTATGTTTCATTATTTTAATACTTCTGAAAGTTATAATAGTTTTTCACCTATACAGTGTTGATTTAACATCCTATAAAAGGATACAAATGTTCACATTTCACTTAAATACAGATTAAAGTGCCTTTTCTTCTTACATATGTGGCTTCATGGTTGCATTCATGTTTCTTTAGATCGGATCATCCCTTCAGAAACAGCTGCAGCACTAACCCGAGCAGCAAACACGGGATGTTTTATCTGAAATCCAGCAGAAAGTAATCACAACTCCATCATCTTGCCTCATCTTACCTTGGAGAGCGAGAGAAACGCGTCCGAGTTCAGAACCTCTGGAGCGTGTCTGTCCATGTAAGCACAGCAGGCCTCATTGAGCGCGCTCATCGAGTACAGGCTGGCCACGTCGAACACCAGGCACACGTTGTTGATGTGCAGGATGGTGCGCAGGAACTCGCAGGTGGAGTCCTCCAGGGGCTGGAGGCCGTAGCGGTGGGCCAAACCCAGGAAGTCCAGCAGCACCTCCTCCCGCGCAGAGCTGAGGCTGGCGCGGCCCGTGTACAGGTAGTTCAGCAGCATGGAGAACGCTTCGGCGCGGGTCTCCTCCAAACGAACCTCGGCCTGGGGTTGGGACTCCTTCATCCCGCCGTAGAGCAGCGCCCTAAACGAGCCACAGACACCGGCAGGTCATAAACTCATTTATTCGTGTTTAAACTTCAGGTGGTAACAACCAGCTTTCAGCAGACTGACAGGGAAAAACAAAGAAAAAGACTGATTAGAATAGCCTTTAGAAAGTCATGTGATCCGCATGGATTAGGCTGATCATTTCTAATCAGTTTAATCTGAAGGAGAAACAGGTTAGCGTTAATAAACTGAGACTATATTTACAATATTGGTCTGGAAATTAAAACTGGAACCAGATCTCTCTTGTTTTCTAAATATTTTAGCTGTACACAAATGTACGTGTTCATGTAACGGATAATCTGTAAACTAAGTGATACTCATGGTGGCAGCATGTCGGAGTAACTCAGGTATGTTATGAACTCTGGTTGAGGCGTTGCTTTTTTTTTTTTTTTTTAAACAACACCATCACGTTTTGGGAGCTGGGAGAGGACAGTTGCTCCAACTTTATTTTGCTTTTTAGTTGCTATGGTTCATAACCATGGCAACAAGACATCTTCTTTTCCGCATCTGGAAGAACGTCAAACCACCTCCACCATCAACCAAAATGGGCAAGGATCATATCCGACTCCAGCGGGTCTCTAACCAGACGGCCAGACAAGAGATTTAACGAGGAGCGGTGGATGGGCGGAGCTCGCCATCAGGTGATGATGTCATCCAGGACACGTTACTGTGGAGTATCGCCTCTGCTGCCCGAATCCTGAGCTGTCAGCACGCCATGACAGTCCCTGACACTGCCCTACAGCAACGTTCTTCAGTCAGAGGCCTTCTCAGATGGGCTGCGAGACTGACTGCTACTGGAGATCCTTCCTTCCCACCCACAGCGACTCTTTATAGATACTTGGGTGAGTTATGACAACATTTAGCTTCCCTTTGGAATAAAAGAAGTATTTTTGGATTTAACTGAATCGACACAGCTCACAACATGAGCCCAGCAGCAGTAAATATAAGGACGTTTTAACCCATTTTTATGTTTTAATCAATTTACGCTAATCTTCAGAGATTTTTTACCCAGTTCACAAAGTATAAATTTAAAAAAAGTTTCCTATGAATCTATTAATTGAAATCGAAGATTAATCTCATGTCAGCAATATAATCTGTCATGTTAACAAAGGATAATAAAAGACACTGATTATTTTAAATCGTAACTTATATATTCATTATTTTCCTTCAAACACGTTTTTGTTTGCTTTTACTAATAGAGAAACAGCTTTTATAGCAGAAATCTGTAAAGGTTGCAGACTAATTCTCAGGTTTAAATATTTTAGATGTATGAAGGAAACAAAAAACTAACAGCATCGAGTAAACCTTAACTCGTATCGGTACCTGAAGTAGTGGCATCGAGCAGCCAGGATGACCCGGTGCGCGGGGAACCTCTTCCCCTCCACGATGAATGTGACATCGCTGTACTCCTCTCCGAGCACCAGCACTCCGAGCTGCTCCGACAGCAGGTGGATGTGGTCGATCTCCGACACGGAGGCCAGAGGCCGCAGAGGATGACTGTTGCTCATGGTCTACGGCTTCCACAGACACATCTGAGACACAGAGAGGGGGCGGATATGCAAACAAACCCAGTGAGCCAAGTCCGAAGCACAGACTGGACCCCTTTCTAGAACCTCCCATCGTTAGCATGCTACATGCTAACTGCACTGAACTCGGCGGCTCAGCAAGAAAGCTATACTTAACAATATATGTTTATTTAATAGTGCAGTTCAACTAACCAATGTTAAGATAGTCAATAAATGTTATTTTTTTAATAAACTGCGCCGGTTTGTACCCGCCAACAAACGGCTAACTGATCACCAGGACCGTCATCCTGTGTTTTAAACTTACCGGGCGGCTAACACCCACTTCCCGTTCTGTTTCAGGCTATTTCGATAACTGAAGACGAAGCTAAATGTTCGCAATTTGGAGAAACATTTAAAACTCTGCCCGTAAATCAAGGTTCAGCCGACATCACAACACTGGAAACTGATACTGTCTGTTCTCGGAGGAACTCTTCCGGTTCTTCCCCCACAGTTTGAACCTCAGCTGCAGCGCCACCTCCCGGATTGGAGAACATTTCATGCAATTAAATCGGGCTCAGGAGCCAGCAATCTGTGGCTGTTTTCTGTGGAGGACCGTCCCTGCCAAAATTGACAATAAATAAATAAATAAGTTAATGCATTTGTAAATACATATAGAAATAAATAAATGTGGAAATAAATAAATTAGGTAATACATTTGTAAATAAATAAATATAGAAATAAATAAATGTGGAAATAAATAAATAACTACATACATTTGGTAGTAAATAAATAGAGAAATAAATACATCTGTAAATAAATAAATAAATAAATACAATTGAAAATACATCTGTAAATAAATAAAGCAATAAATAAACAAATGTGGAAATAAATAAATATATGTGGGAATAAATAAAAAATGTAGTTATGTATTTCCACATTTATTTGTTTACAATTTTATTTTCTTTCCATGTTTATTTATATATTTATGTCCACATTCATTTATTTCCACATTTAGTTATTTATTTATTGTCAATTTTGGCAGGGATGGTCCTCGATAGATCACATTCACATTAAAATAAAAAATGAATTTGTAAATATTTATAGCATATCTCCAAGGTCTGATTAGTTTGGAGCGTAAATACTGAAAAAGCTGGCCATCAGCACTTCCTGATTTGCAGAAGAGTTTAGAAGTTAAAAACCCCGCAACATTTTTATCACAATTATTTTGCTGTTGTGATAAGTATGAACAAATCCTGTGACACAAATAAACTCAATTCATTTGTTTATTTTTCAGCTTCTACGACAGTAAATAACATGCTTTATGTAAACTTTACTTCAATATATTTCACAGTTTATTTATCGTATGCTTGTTGATCCATTTGCACACTTGTTCATTCCTTCCCTTACACAAAATGCATGCGCAAGTGAGCAAAATTAATCAGCAGAGCCTTGTTTACTTCTTTATTATACATGGAAATAAAATAAAAGATGAGTTCTTAATTTTCTTCGTAATTTTAGGGACAGAAACAGCATCTCATGTGAATCCCAAGGCATATGTCTTCACTTTACACACATTTCACCAGCAGGTGGCATCACACACACATACAGTAATAAATTAGCTTAATTATCTGGAAACTTGCTGAACTATTTCTAGCAGATAATAAAATGACATCTCTAAAAGTCATGACAGCCACCAGCCCTTAAAAGGCTAATCAGTAAACAAATAAATGATTTAAAATATGCCCCTCTGCAGAAGTTAGTTCTCTGAATGTTTTGTATTTCCTCCTTCCTTTCCTTGTCTCATGTTTCTACTTCCCTAAACTGTTGGTTTCTTGTGTAAAAACCTTGAGTTAAAAAAGACTTGAGAGTTACGGAAAACTTCTCATTTTTTTGTGTAGCCTAAAAACTTCCTCTTAAAGATGGTTGTTATGACTTTTACAGTTCCACATCTCAGTTACTCTGCTGGACTGAGTCATGTATGATAGTTAAAAACGAATTGTGTCACATGTATTCGCTCAGTTTCAGATAAACACAAAGATAAAAAGGAAAATATAAATATCAAACACTGCAAAAAAATCCTAATTTCCAACTGGAAATAGGAATAAAACAACATATCTACAAAGCTTGGATAATAAATCATAGTAATTAACAGAAGCACAACTAAACAAGTAAAATATGTCTTATTTTCTTCCTTTCATACAATCAACCATATAAATAATGAGGCTTTTTTTTTTTTTTTACAGTGCACGGCTGTAAAAGCATATCTCACATTTAGCACCTTCTCTAATCATTTAGGGATGGAAGCATAGAGGCTGCTGTGATCTGCGGAGGGAGCTTTCACAGTGCTGTACAACACAACATCACCTTCATCATCAGCTTTAACCTGCAGAAACAGAAAAGAAGGAGAAGCTCTGGTCAGAAGTTTGCATCAGGGTAATCAAGGTCATATTAATTTCAGCAGTGATTCTTCTAAAACAAGATATATAATATAATAACTTTGATAAACACAGGGTCAGAATTATACATACATGCTAAAAATGGAGCAACTGCTTACACTTTCTGGTTAAACTGCCCCTTATGACATTTTTTTGGCTGAAGTGGTAAAGTTGATTAAAATTACTTGGTTTTCTGCTACAGACTTGGATTTAAAGCATAGTTCACCTGAATTAGTTATTCTAATACCAGTGTAAATGATTGTTTTGGATCATTGTAATGAACACGTGAATATGTCCACATTCCACCATCTAGCTGTGGATTTAAGGGAAACATCCATCCATCCATCCATCCATCCATCCATCCATCCATCCATCCATCCATCCATCCATCCATCCATCCATCCATCCATCCATCCATCCATCCATCCATCCATCCATCCATCCATCCATCCATCCATCCATCCATCCATCCATCGAGTCTAACAGCCAGCAGCCTAACCAGAGACACCCAGACTTCCCTCTCCCAAACCACTTGGGTCAACATTTTTGTTTCAGTCCCTCCAGCGTATCCTGGCTCTTCCTCTGGGCCTCCTCCTGGTGAGGAAGAAACTCATTTAGGCCGCTTGTATCCGGGATCTCGTTCTTTGGGTCACTGGTTGGAGCTCATGACCATAGATGAGTCATAGTAGGAACATAGACTGACTGATAAATTGAGAGCTACGCCTTTTGGCTCAGCTCTCTCTTCACCACCACAGACCGGTACAGCACCCACATCACTGCAGACGCAGCACCAATCCGTCTTTTCCCTCATCTGAATAACTTGTGCTTGTCTACAGTGGTTTGAACTGATGATCTTAGAATCTGCAGTTGTTCACAGTTGGCTCCAAAACACTTTCCCAATTTACATAAATCTATTTTCCTTTTCAGATTTTCAGAATTCCTTGGAATTCCCCACTGATCTGAGTAAAAGTTAGTCTGTCTAATAAACACTTTATATGTTGTGCTCAAACCTGACATGTTAGAGTGAAGAACAGAGCCAAGTTACCCTGGTGTTGTTGGATCTCTTGGTGTAGCTGATGGAGGCGTAGGCGAGGCCATTTTCCACATCAACCTGCAGAGAGTGAGAACCGCTCAGTAACAAAACGATGAACACAAACCGGCTACTTATCCAAAAAAGTGTGAGTTGTGACTCAAGATAGTTCACTCTTCACTTCTCGTTATTTCCCTGTTTCTATCACTGAGCAGAAACATCTAATTTCAGCTTTTTTTTAAAAACATGTTCTAAAACAAGCATCATTTACATACATTTTAAGGAGCAAGAGAGGTTACTATGTACCTCATGCTGCTGATTCCCAGACGCAGATTGAGTCTCTACAGACCTGAGGGCTGCACCCTGTAGAAAGATACAGTCAGATTAATCTGGGTCAGATATTGCACATGCTGTTTATTTCACATCCAAAGTGCAATTACATTTATGCAGCTGTCATATATCTGAGGAAAGGTTGCTACTTTAGCCTGGTGCATAAACTTGGAAAAAAAAAATGCAATAATTTATCTGCTAACAACTTCCTACATTTTTTGTTTCCTGTGTGTTTGTGAAGTAAATCACATTTAAAACAAAAACAGTTGCAAACTCACATCACTGGAATTTTCTTCTGTTTTGTTGGCTGTAAAAAATTCAGATTAGCCGGTAAAGTTTCATGGGAACTTAAATGTCTGTTTAACTGAATGTCTTCTATTGAATGAAAGATAGAACGTCTCACCTTTAGTTCTCTTTAACAGGATGAACACAACAGCAGTAATAATGATCAGTGCCACTAGAGGCAGAGTGATGTACAGCCACTGCAAATCTGGAAAGAAAAATGTACATCAATAAAAATGTTTAAAGCTTGAAAACTCATTTTGAGATTCATTTGTATTTAAAAGTGTCACTACATATGAACAGCTAAAACTTCTTTGGCTCCACATTTTCAGCAAACATTGGTGTGTTTGTACCTTTGTGTCTACTGTCTGATATTTTGTCTAGTTTAGTTGTAACTGATGTTGTGGTCGTTGCTTTGTCTTTCTCCAAAAAAAGGAACATAAGTCAACAATATTTTTCTTAGAAACATTTGTTTTATGTAACAAACATTAACATATTTAGCAGAGGCTCTTACACTGGTTGTCATAATTTCTTACCTGATGGATGAGAGCTGGTAACTGTTGGTGTGTTTGTGCCTTTGTGTCTACTGTCTAGTTTAGTCGTAACTGATGTTGGGGTCGTTGATTTGTCTTTCTCCACAAAAGGAACATAAGTCAACAATATTTTTCTTAGAAACATTTGCTTTATTTAATATATTTAGGAGCGTCTTTAAACCAGTCGTCATCATTTCTTACCTGATAGACGAGAGCTGAAGGTAAAAAGCTGTACTTTATCATCTTCTGTCTTTATTTCACACTTAAAAACGTTAAACCTCGATGGGTGAATGAAATGAGTCGTCTTGAAGGTGACAGTAGCAGAGCAGGAAGATGATGATTCTGTTATATCTTTGTTGTCTTTATCCACATTGTTAGCTATATACAACCACTTCACTGTGTGTCTACACCTTTCGGCTGTCAACACAGAGCATCTTAATGTCACTTTGTCCAGGTTCTGATCTTCTGTCACTGAGGATTATTTGAAAGAGAAAAGCAGAGTAATTATGGTTATTTCAGTTCATTCAGTCAACATTGTGATTCTGCTCTCAGCAGATTATTGTCACTAAAAGCTTAACTTGAAAATTTTGTTTAATACTCACAGTTAACAAGAGAAAGATGAACCAGAGCATCTGGATGCACATGTGCTCCAGATATAAACTGTCTGCAGGTGTAAGAACCAACATCCTCAGATGTGACTTCCTTTAGAACCAGAGAACAGTTTGTAGAAACACTCAGTCTGTCTGATCTGGTAATTTTAACCTGTCCAAGATTAACTAACTCTACTGCTGTTTGTCCTGGTTTAACGTAGATCCAGGTGGTGGTACCACAGTTACTGCTATTTTTAATCACATTTTCACAAGACAAAGTGACGTCATCTCCAGCTCTGACAGTGTAGGAGAGATCTCTGCTTAGAGCTCCTGATGACACAAAAACAGAAATGTTCACATAAGAATTTATCATAAAGAATAAATGTAGAGACATTTTACATCTTCTATAACCAGATTATCAACAGGGAACTAAACTCTGAGTCTGCTTTATGAAACTAACAACATGAAGCGTCGATGAAACAGTTCTGTTCATGTTGAAATAAGAATTTAAGAACCTCACCTGTAAACTGAAGCAACAGGATGAAAAATACCAACATTTTCCTCCATCTAGAGTCCTCCATGGCTCCTCTCTGTTTTATCGTCTTTCTCTGCTTCCTGTAGAACTGTGTCGACTTGAGTTTTTAGACTGCAATGATTCTACTTCCTGTAATTAATGAGGTTTTAACTTTGTCACATCTCGGCTGGTGGTTTAGAGCAGAAAGGTTTGGTCGACATTTGAGCTGCTGTGTCCTCAACACTAAACTGCTGTAAATTTCCATCATAAATAGATGAAAAGACACAGTTTACTAGGAAAAATCTTATGATGGAGAAACACCACAAATTATGGTGTTAGAAAACATTTCTCAAAAGGTTCCTTATGATATTTTACAACTACAAAATGAGATTGTATTATATTTCTTTTAAGGGGTGATGGAAAGTTTTAATGCTAAAATATATAAACAAAGAAACCCCTGAGTTGAAACATTTCCCCACAAAAAGTTCTGCTGAAGTCAACCAGAGGAGCTGGTGCCCCTTATGTGCAATATCAGCAGGTACTGTATGATATGGGGTGTTTAAATCTTAAACTTTATTGTAAAATGTTTTACCATTTCTAAAAAGTGTAACTATACTGAACTACTAATCATATAGATTCCTATGGTGTAAAAGGTCATGTAGGTTTGTCATTACTTGGTAACAGGAAGTTTGAATCTGTGAAAAATGTTTTGCTCAGATAAATTTGTTACACAATTTCCTTCCCCTTTTCTGTGTAGCGTTTTGTTATAAAAAAAAGAAATTTGTGCAGAAGAAATGTAACAGATAAAGGATAAATTTTCTATTTTCTTTCACTCTGCTGAAGTTTTTATTGATGCAAGAAAGAGATAAAACTTCTGATGTGGATTAATTGGAGCTCTGAATAAGTTTTTGTCTTCATTCATTTTGTGATGGTTCAAAGAGGAAGTATTTGAGTGAGAATGTGGCAACAGAAGCAGCAGAGCTCTGAATGTGTTAAAATGAACTCAGTCTGAGTTTGATAACCCCAGCAACATGCAAACATAAACTAGAATTAAAGCTTGACTCTGGTAATAGATCGATGCTCAGAGTAAAACTAAATATGGTCTAAAGTTCAGGAGATGAAGATTAGATAGTTAACACCAAACATGATGATCTATTCGCTTAAACTAATATAAGGAGTTTTGTTAACTCACCAACATGTAAGCCAAGGTTGATCAGATGTAAGAACTCATAAAGAAGCAAATATTACATCTAAAAGGCCCGTCCATTTTACATCAGTTCAGTTTATTTACATGTTGTCAATTCACAATACAGGTCATCTCAATCTGCTTTACAAGAGTTTCAGGTTAAATTCATATTCATGTGTAAAATATCCATAATTATAGATTAGAAAGCATAAAGTCTCATTCTATCCTGGTTCTAACACAAAGATGTCATTTTTTAAACAATGTTTGTTGATCAAATGTTTACTACCAAAGGAAATCCTGCAGATTGCATCGAGTCAGTTGCTTTGCAGCCATTCCTCCACCAGAGGGAGCATGTGGTGACAGTGGAGAGGAAGAAATCCCTTTAAGAAACTTCCAGCTGAACCAGGATCAATATGAGCTGCCTGTCACTTTACTTTACTTTACTTCTTTACTTTACTTTTCTTTACTTTACACTTTACTTTACTTTACTTGACTTCTTTTTCCATTTTGAGTCTCATTGTGAAAAAAAAAACTCCAGACTGTTGAATCCTAAATGAAGAGTTCATTTAGTTATGTCTTGCATTTTGCTTCAGGTTGCTTGGATGCTTTTTAACTCAATAATGAATTTTTATTCGTCTCTCATCTTCAGTGAAAATGTCCTAACAGAATAATGACCAGATAAAAATAGGAAGCATAGATGGTTAACTATGCATGGTAGTGGCAGCATCATGCCTCCTTGTTTTCCAGAGTAATAAAAACAAAACAAAGAGCTCTAAAACAAGCTTTAAATAATGTGTATCATGATGCAGAAAATGCTGACAGCTTGGCTCAAAGTGTAGCAAAGGCAATTCAGGACAGATTCAGTGGTGGCCAAATGTTTCTACCCTATACTGTGGACGGCTATAAGGGAAGGATATGTATGGAGATGAGGGACATTGTTCCTTGCCGACACCACTTGATGGGAAATAACGGAATCGGAAAGTAACAGATAAACCTGCTGATGTTGATCTCATAGATTAGCTGAGTCTGACTGAGGCAGGAGGGTCAAACTGTAGAAGTTCTGATGTTTTTATAGTTCACTGCACCGTTGTCTTCATCATGACACACCTGTAAGAAACACAAACAATATAATAACACATCTGAAGTATTAAGAGATGATAAATTCAGAGTAACCTCCATGACCTTATAACTCTTCATTTAGTACAAAACGTTGATAAAACAAACCAACGATCTGCTTTACAGGTTTGCGATTAAAACCAGAATTCATCTCTGCTGTTCTGCTTCATCTTTGAACTAATCAACTGTCCCTTTTGAAAACTATTGTTGAAGTAAAAAGCTACACAGTTCATTAGTTGGGACTAAATTTTATTCCCAGCTGCTAAAGTCCAGCTGCTGATTATTTTTTTCTTTCAGGTAGTTTCTCTCCTGCATGATTCCATTTTCTCAGGAACTAATGAACTACAGCTCCTTTCATTGTCCTCCCTTCCCTGGCAGATACAGCTAGTCAGATCACATTTCCTTTTCTCTGCAGAAAAACCGACTGTAATCAAATTGTTCATATTTAGTGTAAAAACTCACAGGGTTTTCATCCAGATGAGTTTTTCTCCCTGAAAAAGAAGAGCAAAGGTTCAGAACCTTCATGTTTACCCAGTTTTCACGATGATCTCTGGAGACTCTCATCTTTAGTTCTTGTCCAGATGTTGATGATCACAACAGCTGCTATCAGAGCAGCTAAACCCACAGAACCAATGAGGAACCTCCTCCAGTCTGTTACATGTACAGAGACAAAGGAGAGAAACTGGCTTGGTTTGGTGGAACATCACTGAGAGCATCTAAATAACAGCATAAATGTAAAATATTTCATCTGAAATGAAAGACTTGAAGTTGAAGCAAAGCTTTAAAACCCATTCTGAGGTTCATTTTTTGTTAGTGTCACCTAATATGACCAGGTAAGAAACTGGTGTGTTTGTACCTTTGGTTCCGTTGTCTGATAGTTCGCCTGATAATGTGGTTGTTTTGTATGTGCCAAAAAAAAAGAACAGTTTACAACATTTTCTTAGAAACATTTGTTTTATATAATTATTATATCTAGCATAGTCTCTTAACTTTTCGAAATAATTTCTTACCTGATCGATGAGAGCTGGTAACTGTTGGTGTTTTTGGAGATTTGTGTCTACTGTCTGATGGTTCATCTAGTTTAGTCGTAACTGATGTTGTGGTCGTTGCTTTGTCTTTCTCCAAAAAAAGAACATAGGTCAACAATATTTTTCTTAAAAAGATTTGCTTTCTGCAATTAATATATTTAGGAGAGTTTTTAAACTAGTCGGCAAGTTTGCGGATGACACAGCAGTAGTGGGACGCATCACTAACAACGATGAGTCCAAATACAGAGAGGAGGTGAAAAACCTGGTGCAGTGGTGCAGAGAAAACAACCTCTGCATCAATGTGAGGAAGACCAAGGAGATGGTGGTGGATTCCAGAAGGGACAAGCGTCCTCTCCTTCCCCTGTACATCGGAGGAGCAGCTGTGGAAGTGGTCTCCAGCTTCAGGTACCTGGGTGTGCACATATCCAACGACCTCACCTGGAATGCCAACACGTCTGGTCAAGAAGGCCCACGAGCGTCTCTACTTCCTAAGGAAGCTGCGGAGAGCTGGACTTGGGAGCTCCGTCCTGAGGAGTTTCCATCACTGTGCAGTGGAGAGCGTCATCTGCACCTGCATCACCGTGTGGCACGGCAGCTCTACTGCTGCTGAAAGGAAGGCTCTGCAGCAGGTGGTGAAAGCTGCACAAAGGACTGTAGGGAGCAGGCTTCCCACCACCTCGGATCTCTACACGTCCCAATGGAGGGGACGGGCCCTCCGTATCCTGAAGGACTCCACCCATCCGGCTCATAGCCTGTTTTGGCCCCTTCCCTCAGGCAGGCGGCTGAGGAGCATACAGAGCAGGACCACCAGGCTCAATAACAGCTTCTTCCCTGCAGCTGTTAGACTGCTGAACTCCACCTGTAGAGCACATTTATTTATATTGTTTATTTTTGTTTTTTTAACTAATTTAATTTAAATAGGCTATAATATAAATAGTCCTAATTTCATACCATTACATGTAATGTGAGATGGTATGACAATAAAAGTTCCTTGAATCCTTGAATAATTTCTTACCTGATGGACGAGAGCTGAAGGTAAAAAGCTGAACTTTATCATCTTCTGTCTTTAATTCACACGTAAGAAAGTTAAACCTCGATGGGTGAATGAAATGACCATCCAGCTGTCAACACAGAGCATCTTAATGTCACTTTGTCCAGGTTCTGATCTTCTGTCACTGAGGATTATTTGAAAGAGAAAAGCAGAGTAATTATGGTTACTTCAGTTCATTCAGTCAACATTGTGATTCTGCTCTCAGCAGGTTATTGTCACTAAAAGCTGAACCTGAAAATTTTGTTTAATACTGACAGTAAATGACAGAAAGACTAACCAAAGCATATGGACGTGCCTGTCCTTCTGATATTAACTCTCTGCAGATGTACTAACCAACATCTTCAGCTGTGACTTTCTTTAGAAGTGGCCAACAGTTTGCAGAAACACTAAGTCTGTCTGATCTAGTAGTTCTAACCTGCCCAAGCAGAACTAACTCTACTGTTTGTCCTGGTTTACTGTAGATCCAGACAGTGGTACCACATTTACTTTGACCATTGATCACAATTTCATAAGATGAAGTCACGGCATCTCCAGCTCTGACAGTGTAGGAGAGATCTCTGCTTAGAGCTCCTGATGACACAAAAACAGAAATGTTCACATAAGAATTTAACATAAAGAATAAATGTAGAGACATTTTACATCTTCTATAACCAGATTATCAACATGGAACTAAACTCTGAGTCTGCTTTATGAAACTAACAACATGATGCGTTGATGAAAAATTTTCCTCCATCTAGAGTCCTCCATGGCTCCTCTCTGCTTCGTCTTTCTCTGCTTCCTGTAGAACTGTGTGGACTTTAGTTTTTAGACTGCAATGTTTCTACTTCCTGTAATTATTGAGGTTTTAAGTTCGTCATTCAACCCATCACGATTCGGGAGTTAGTTTAATCCTACATCAGCTTTGCTCAACACTTATCAATATTTATTGTGGCAAAAGTGTCACCAACTGCCCCGCTGTGCACCCATCAGTGCAACAGAGACAATGCAAGAGGGGAAAAAAAAAAGGCAAAAACAGGAGGGAAGGAAATAACCCCAGAATGGACAGTGATGAGGTTTCTAATAACTCCTGAATAAAACTAAACTCCAGAGACAGTGGGAGGCAAACGCCTCTTTAGAGTTTAATTGCAGAATGCGGTCACTGCGGAAGGATACTTATTCCTTAATAAAAAAGGTAAAATAACCATCTGTTTATTAAAGGAGTCATGACCTGTAATTTTCACTTTTCCATGAGAAAAAAATGTATGTTATGGTTGCCTAACAATTATACACTAGCCAGGAAGCCGATAGCGTTTGTTTACCCTTGGGTTCGTCAACCAGCCCACGTGCACGCGCACTCAAATACGCGATGTTAAATTTTTGACCGACTTGACGTCAAGTCGGCGCAGGATAAATACCATATATGGACATCGCAAACCTATGCTTCAGGAAGCTCGCCCTGCTCCTCTCCCCCTCATATTCAGTCGAGGGCCGCCATTACTGAATTCCGATTCGAAGTACGAACTTGAGCTCCGTTTAGAAAAAGGGGCCATTCCAACAATCAGAGACTCGCCTGCAATTGAGGTAAGGCTGTGTATTTATTGCTCTACTGTGTGTAACAAACAGCAGTTAACTGCTAATGCGGCTATTGTATGCTAGCGGGAGTAGTAGCTTCGAGGACTAAACAGGTAAGGGCTGCTGCAAACAACAAATGACCTAGAATGCCACCAATCAACGCGCCCCTCATTAGCATTATTACAATGACCGTTCACGACAGCCAAAATATCGCATCAGATCTCGTGAGACAATAATGCCTTCAGAAATAAGGGTCAGAGGAGCTCTGTGTTAATTTTTTTCCACTTTTCTTTTTTAAGATAAGATAAGATAAGATAAGAGATACTTTAATAATCCCCGTGGGGAAATTAAGTTTCGGTACAACCAATCCAAGATCATACAAACACTTACAAACATTAACAAAATACAGGATTTGGAAGACCGGGGTAGCAGCCGGCTTTACCAGCGCCCCTTTTAGCAGATAGAAATGATTCACAATAGGAAGGGGGGGTGAACAGGGAAAAAAAAGGCAACTCAGCCCCGCCCCCTACAGGGAGCCGAGCCGAGGTGCTGAAAAAACCACTGCAAAAACATATAAGCACATGTATCGGTCATAACATATGAGAACACAAATGGGACGGGGGGGAGGTTCGGGAACCCTCCGTACAGAGAAACCGGTCGCGGCCATCCCAAGGACGCGCCCATCATTTCGCTGTCTGAAGAGTGGGCAGGAGTCTTAGGGTACCACGAGCATGTTGAAATCCAGGAGCGTGTGCATGTCTGTAGCTGTGGCGTGAGCGTGCATGTATGTGTGCATTAATGTGAGACAATGAAACTCCTCTCAGTTCAATCCCAGAGTCTGTCGCCTGTGATGTAATATACAACCTTGGGGCTGAGTCAGGGAGCTCACAGGCTCATGTGGGGGATGGGGGAGTGGGGTGGGATGGAGCGTCCTTTTGCACACACATCCAAGGGAGTTTTTGTTTGGTCTACCAAGACCAGGGAGTCGAATTCCAGTAGATAAGAAGTTGTTGTTTTAGAGACAGGCGAAGAACACTTTTTCTCTTGCCTTAGAGTCTGTCAGTGGTCCGAGTTCAGTCCAAATGGCCAAATCGTGGGTCAGATTACCTTCCAGCCGGCTGAGAACTTCTCCAAGTTATTACCCAAGCAGCGAAACGAGTCCAATTTTGCTTGTACATCAAAAATAGTCTGAGTGTTGACAGCACAGCAACCTTCCTGTAGCCCAGGCAGCATGCCAATTGCTGCCTTTAAGCTTGAAGTTTACGATACCTCAGAAAATCCACCTGCGATAATCAGCAGATATCCAGTTATCATGAATCCAATTATATAAATGTTTCCAACGTCCTCGATGGCCAAAAGTGAGAGACACAAGACACATAACTACAATGTCTACAAAAAAATAAAAGAGTAACAATGAGAGAATAGAGATTATACTATACAAATGTGATGAAGCTAATCTGATCGCACTGCAGGAGCAAAAGCAGCTTTAAGATGTTTGAAGCTCCTCTTCTGTTGTTTTTTCTTTACAATTGAGAAAATGTTCACGTAAACAATCAAACAAAATCTAAGAATAGAATAAACTGGAGGGAACATTTCTCTCAGTAACGAGGATGTTGATGAGATCAGATGGCTTTTAGTGGATCCGTAGACCATAGGTCTTTCACAGCTTCTTTCTGATATATACCCAAGACATTCAACAAACAGCACAAAACGTTTAAATCAGACAACAACAAAAACCATAAAATATTGCAAATAAATAGAATATTACTTTGTGAAAACCAGAACTGCAAAAATAAAGACACAGTGCTTTAAAAGCTGGATAATATTGATGAAGAACGTGAGATGAACGGTGAGTCTCTTGATCTCCAGGTATCTGGAGGAATCTCTGAACCTCTGAACAGTTTGGCTTTAAAATCGTGAGATCTGAGGGTTTCAACCTCCAATCATAAGTTTGCAACAAACAGAAAAAAGAAGGAAACAGGAGAAGGACATTAAAAACTCCCCTTTGGATTCAAATGAAAGATTTTCTTTAAAAACACAAAGTGACAAAAGTTAAACGTGAGTTTCTGCATTCATGGATACACTAAAATCGGCTAAAATCAACAACACTATAACAAGCCATGTGTGAACTAAACCTCAGACATTCTGACGTTTTCTGCATCATCGTCTTCGTCGTTACATACCTGTGAGAAGTGTGAAAAAACATGTGACCACCTGTGTTTTGCACACAATTACTATGTGAAACTGGAACATTTTAATGGTAAAAACCATTAACATTCAAATATGAAGCCAATGGGATAACATGTACACCACATGTGAAGCATGTTATTCTCCACATAAAAGCTACAAGTCAAAAAAATGTGTGAAGCCCATGTGAAGCCTATGTGATTACATGTGAAAATATGAGAAACCCATCTAAAAACCATACGTGTGAAGTCCATGTGTGCTACACGTGTGGTTTACCAGGTACCGCACAGAATAACATGTGAAGAACATGTTCAACCCATGTGACTTTTCAGTAAGGGATGGGAGTATTTCTATCTTTTAAGGTCTCATTAAACTTAATTTAATGTGTTTAATATACTGCTAATGTTTCTTATGCTAAGAAACTGCTTCACATAAACTCTGGATGTAATAAAGTTCTTCCTTCCATCCATCCATCCATCCTTCCATCCATCCATCCATCCATCCATCCATCCATCCATCCATCCATCCATCCATCCATCCATCCATCCATCCATCCATCCATCCATCCATCTTCTCCTTGTCGGGTCAGGTCATGGGGGCAGCAGCTTAAACAGGGAGACCCAGACTTCTCTTACCCCAGTCACAAAATAAGGGAATCAATCTAAAAATATGTTGGACCTGCTGCTTTAATAATATCATATGTGCCATTCTTTTGATAAGCTCATGCAATATTACAATAAAGCATTCAGCTTCAAAGTTTTGTTAGTTTTTCTAGCAGCTTGAGTTAATGAAAGGAGATGATATGCTAGAAGACTTCGTCACATTTCTCAATCCTGAAGGACTCTTGACTGGATCTTAGTCACTTTATGTTTGATTTTCTCAAAGATGATTCTTTTAAAAATCAATGTATATTTTTCTGATTTATTATATCTACATTTATAAAAAAACTGTAGATTGCTTCATATAATTAAACCAAAAACACCCGTTGAAGAATTTTTATGTCATTGACTTTCAAATACTTACATTTTTGTCATTTATCTGCCTTTTACGCTCTGGAAAACAAGGAATAAAATAATACAGTCACTGAAAAAAAACAGTTAGATCTCTTCATTTACTACTTCTGTATATTTTCACCTTGAGTTTGTGTGCGTATTATTATGACCAGAATAACCACCATCAGAGCTGCTACACCAGCAGACACAACCAGGAGCCTCCACCAGTCTGGAAACAAAAATCTGAACAAGTTAAAAACTAAATCATAGAAAATTAGATTTTTTTTTTGTTTTGTTTCACCTGCTGTCACGTAGTTTTCTGTTCTCACTAGCTCGGCTGCTACTGGAGTAGGTTTAGCTGTTTCTGTTGTTGGATCCTCACCTGAAAAAAACAACAATCAGAAACTAAGTGTGTGAAGACACAGATGGATTTGTTTGATTAAAGCCCGTCTTCCTCTGGTGTCTCACCTGATGAGCGAGGACTAAAGGTAAAAAGCTGCAGTTTTTCGCCATGCGTCTTTACTTCACACTGGAATAAATGAAGCCATGGTCTGTTATTGTGATGAGTGGGGTGAAAGGTCACAGCAGCAGAGCAGGACGATGTCATCTCTATGTTTTGGGTTTCTTGCTCCATGCTGGACCTGTTAAACAACCACTTCACTCTGTGCTTACAGAGTTCTTGTGTCAGCACAGAGCAGGTCAGAGTCGTTCTGTCCCGGTCCAAATGCTCAGTCACTGAGGACGGGTCGAGAGGGAAAAGGTTGACGTTTATTCTCATATTATTTATTGCTGCAAATACGTTGTAACTAAAATACTTACAGTTAACAACCGAGAGGTAAACATCAGCGTCTGGACCCGCCTGTTCTCCTGATAGAAACTGTCTGCAGGTGTACCGACCCACATCCTCAACAGAGACATTCCTCAGAACCAGAGAACAGTTTGCAGAAATCCTCAGTCTGTCTGATCTGAAGTGGGTTATCTCCCCGAGTTCCACCAGCTCCACTGCTGCTGACAGTCCTGTGTGACTGTGGATCCAGGTGGTGGTGTCACAGTTACTGTGATCATCCATCACGTTTTCACAGGTCAAAGTGACGTCCTCTCCAGCTCTGACAGTGAAGGAGGGAACCCGGGTTCTGCTCCAAGCTCCTGGACGTTCACAGAACCAGGACAAACATGATGTGAGAGGTCCAGCTGCAGATATTCTGTTTATTTCAGGTGGTTTGTTAAAAAAGCTGCATAGATAAATTACCTGTAAACTGCAGCAACAACATGAAAAGTGAAAACATGTTGATCCGTTCAGTTGCTCCTCTTTGCTTCATCGTCTCTCTTTGCTTTCTGATTCAGGTCTGTTTCCTGTAGCTGTCAGCTCTTGTGATTCTCAGTGGAGACTTCATGGTTCTTGTCGCAAAAAAAATAATTTTAATTAGAAAGATTTTTCATGTTCTTTCATTTCTCGTGTTCTTTCCCCGCTGGTTCTCTTTTCCCCGTCTTACCTAATTCAGGTGTGCCTGGGTGGAGTTAATCCTGTCAAATCTGTGACTCATCAGCCTCTGGATTTCTGCAGATCCACATCGGTCCACTTTTCAAACACCTCCAGGTTCTCAGGCTCACAAATCACCTCTGCTGAACTGGGATTATCCTCTGTTTTAGATCAGGAAATAATAACAAGAACTTGTCTAGCTTCAGAGCTTTAAGGCTCGATCCTAAATTAAGAAGGATGATCTCATGTTGCATTTTTGAAAATAATCTGTTAACTGTCTCTATCTTTCCTGTCTCTGTTGAAAACTGAAGTGTTAAATTGCTCTGAAACCTGACTGTCTTTACGTTTGGTCAGCTTCAGCTGCTAGTTATTGCAGACACACAGGTTTGAAAAGGCACAGCTGCAAAAATATTTTTGATATCCGAAGCAAGAAGAGTTAAAGAAATTTTTTTTTTTTCATGATTTTGATCAAACGTTTACAGCTAAATCCCAGACACTAGTTTGAGAAAAGAAGCTTTTTATGTATATTTCTAACTGTAAATTGATAATAGCAGTACTTGAACAAACAACGTAATCCTCCCAGATTCTTCAATTTCTTCTCCCCAACTCCTTATTTCTACTCTACAGTTTTTTGTAATGACAGTGATTTTAATGTGGAACCATTAAGATATTTGTGAAGTTTCTTTACCTGCCAACTAGACGTGTTTGTATTAAAATCCCAAAAGGTGAAATGGAAGTAGTTACCAGGGCTTTGTTTTAAAGGGACAAAAACCTTATTTGATTTCTTCAATAAGTGGAGGACTTAGAGATGGTCAAACCTTCTTAGAGGGAGTTTAGGACAGGCAGTGAGTATTTTCAATTTTTGTTGGCAACAACATTCATGAAAGTGGATTTCTATGATGTTTAGGAGACAATTTGTAATAAAAGGCCAGGGCAGAGAGCAATACAAGATGTTTAAGTTCCTATGATCTCTGCAAAGAACAACACTGATATGAATCCTCAACGCAGGTTTCTTGGGTTTGATTACCTACTTCAAGGCCGTAGCTGCAAGTGTTCCTCAACATTGGATATTTTCCTATCTAATAAGGTTTATGCAAATTAAATGTTGAATAAAAAACTGTCAGATTATATTCCTGTGATGTTTACCGAATACAGAGGAATTTATGGCAAAACATTATGGAGGAACCCTGCTTTTTCCAAAAGTGTCATTAGCATAAATTTAAAAAGACTTTAATCTACTTTTATCCTATCCTAAAAAATATAATTTAAGCAGCTTAGCAAGAAAGAGTAAAGCATCAGCATCAGTTTTGTAGCTGAGACCAAATGAGGATCCTACAGAAGACGAAGAAGTTCTCACAGTGCTGTAGGGTCACTGCTTCATCTTCTTAATTACCTACCAAAAAGGTTGACATGCAGACATGCAGTTTTAGACTGTCTTCAGACTGTGATTATAAGCAAACAACGCAAAACTGACACAGATTAACACAGAACAGGTCAAACTACTCAGCCCATGAAAAACATCTGTCAGGGTTTATTTGTATTCTCCTTACATGAGACATGTTGAGGCATGTCATCGGTAAAGAGGTAACAGCTATTTCAGCAAACCTTTCATAACAGGTCTCACTGTAGTAAGTGTTTAAAGTGCCAACATACCGGTAAAAGGATTGGACTTCCTAGGTTAAGAAGTTGTTTGAGTTGAAATAAAAGAGAAGAAAATACACATTCTTGCACTTTAATTAGGGTTACAGTTTTTACTCTGAAATTGACATTGGCAATGTTAAAGTAGTAAAAATAAACAGAAGCATCTCTTGGTGTTTTTACAACAACCTTGATTCAAAATTCAACATGGCTGTTCAGCATATAAATGTTACTGTCTGGCACTGAAAAAAAACAAAAGCAATACTTGGCTGCAAGGACATAATCCTCACGCTGACCGGAGGAAGGGATATATGTTGGGTTGGAGTCCTGACTCTTTCCCTTCTTGTCTTAGATGAGAACCTAAAGTCTGATGAGAAAATTTAGCAAAATCTTTCCAAAGTTCCACGATCTGCAAAGAGGTTTTAAAAAGAAAAAGGGCACCTCTCCTCCCCAATAGTGTCCAATCTGCTTTTTTGTAAGCAAGGCGGATGGGTCATTTTAACCCTGCATTGATTATTAGGGTCTCAATGATATTTCTGTTTAGAACTCATCTCCATGCAAATGTCTTATCTAGGCTTGACATGTGAAATGCCTATCATCTGGTGAGAATCCAGCTGGGAGATGAGTGGAATTTCTTCTTTGTCACCTCACCCCCACTTTCCACCGGACGCCTAACCCCAAATTTACACCAAAGCGTCATGCGAGTGTGACACGAGCGTAACTGAATACGTGCCTAGCGTGCGACATAAAACGCTTTCACTTTTATCAATGGGACAAACCACACCGGCCGCGCTATACGTCCGTATTACGAGTGTCACCACACGACGCAATGCTCAAAATAGGTTTGAGTTCTATTTTTGATGCGTATTCGCAACAATCTTCCGAGCTGTGGATGCGCCAACACAGGAGACAGCTACGATTGAGAAAAATAAAACTTCTGCTAGACGTTCAAAATAAAAGTCATTGCAATGCAGTTCAAAGGTACGTTCAAAAGAAATAGTTGTAGAGCTAGGTATGATCCCAACGCGAACGAGCAAGTGCAACAAACATTAGTTGGGTATTTCCGACACATATATACATTTTATTTCAACAAATCAATACATTGGGTTCTTTTATAAACGAGAACTTACCCATTCTATAACCAAGAAGTCCGCAGCTGGGAACCCGCCCGCACGATGCTCGCTTCACGTTTTGGTGTGAATTGACGCCCTTAAATAGACGTGCATACAACGTGTATGCTTGTGTCACACACGCTTGACGCTTTGGTGTAAAAATTTGGTGTAAGCGGCGTGTAACGTCTGCGAAGCGTAATACGCAGCTGCTAGCCACCATTATTGTCAATGGGACCGTATTCACTGAGCACGAAGCAGCGCGATTTGGATGCGTCCAACCTCTGCTTTCCACTGGACGCATAAGTGGCGCGAAATGCAATAGACACATTTTACTCGCAAATTCAGCAGTGCGTCCCTTCCCACCGGGTGCATTTTAGACGTGTATCACTCATGAAAGTGTTCCACCCAGCTGGTCTATGGCACCATAGCTTAGAAGCGTTGCGTCGCGGCCCTCTCCTAAATTTACGCAGGATGTCTATTTTTTACCCCTGCTTTCTACCAGACGCGTAAGAGGCACGTAAGTGGTATCAGATAAATTGGATGATTCTCCACTTCAAGGATTAAATTCTAGTCGTCCATGATAAAAAACAACAGATTAGACCCACAGACCGACTGACTTCAACCCTGGTGTCACAGGTGTTGACGTTTTGTTCAGTTTTTTTCGTAGTTAAGCAATCGGAAATTTGTACATCTGCTCTCCTAAATTTACGAGACAGGTCTATTTCTTATGCGCTACGTTCCTGAAAAGCCTCAATCTCAGCAGTTTAGATAGGCCCAGGCAGGAAATCAGCAGTGTAAAGCATGTGGCAAATTTCTAAATAAACCACAAGTGCAGATTTCCGATTACTTAACAAAACAAATACTAAACAAAACAAAACGTCATCACCTGAGACACCAGGGTAAGTCAGTCGGTCTGTGGGACAGATTTGTTGGTTTTTATCATGGACGACGAGAAGTTAATCCTTGAAGTAGAGAATCAGCCAGTTTATCTGATAACAGTGATCACTTTTACAAGGACAACATGAAAAAGGAGAAGGCATGAAAAGAAATATCTGCAGTTTTTGGAGTGGATGGTGAGTTTATCTAACTTATTTACATAGAATAACATTTTCCCCCCTCCATACCACCCTTTAAGTTATGCTTTTGCAATTCTCCTGTGATTTTGGGACAGGAGGAATTAAACTTAGATAAAAGAAAAAAACATAAATTAATTTGCAGACAGAAACCACTATCAAACATAGCTGTATGATCCTTGCCTTCTCTAACCTAAAAAAGGTTAATCTATAGCACCCTCTTCTGGACATGGGCAGAAACCGTAACGAATGAAAAGTGATCCAGTTTCAGTGATACATTTCCTCTTCAGCATCATCGTTTTCTCCCAGGACCTAAGAGTTGAAGATGATAAAAATGACAAATATTAGAAAGGATGTTAGAAATACAAAGAGCAGAAAGCATTTGGACATTAAACAATAAATGGTTTCAACACCATGTTTATTAATGAAGCAGTGAGATCCCAACTTGGGGTAAAAGCAGTGAGTCTGATCAGGGGACATCTTTATTGTCTCATATGCAATATTTTTTATATGGATTTCTTTCTTTCTTTCTTTTTCTTTCTTTGTATTTTTTAACAATTAATCTCCTCCTCTTGCTGCCTCGATATCTTACCCACAGTTTTTCTTAAGAAAGTTTTCCCTGTCATTGGGTCTTATCTGTCTCAAATAGAGAACTCATCCCTCCTGTCAGGCAACCTCCCAAAGGCTTTAAAAACTGGAGTTATTAAACCACTGGTAAAGAAGAACAACCTGGACAACAGGTTAATGCTGAACTACAGGCCAATCTCTAAGCTTCTATTCATCAGAAAGATTATTGAAAAAGCGGTGTTTCAGCAGTTAAATAGCTTCCTAACAATGACCAACTGTTTTGATATTTTTCAGGCTTGTTTCTGTGCTCACCACATCACTAAGACCTCGTCATAGATTTGAATGACATTCACATCAGTGCAGACTGTGGTAGAACCACAGTGCTGGTACTTTTGGACCTCAATGCAGTTTTTGACATGGTTGTCCTAGATATATTATTGGAATTACTGGAGAGCTGAGTCAGACTCTCTGATACAGTACTTGGCTGGTTTGAGTCTTACCTAAAGAAAAAAAACGTTGTGTCAATAGGCAATTTTTCGGAACAGACAGAAATCACATGTGGGGTGCCCCAGGGCTCCATCCCGGGGCCCTTCCTATTTAATATCTACATGCTCTCACTAAAGCCAGAATATAACAACCAATAAGATTAGCTACCATAAATATACCATAAATATGCAGATGATACTCAGCTTCACATTACAATGTCACCAGGTGACTTTGAATCCATTCAAACCATAGGTGAATGCATCGAGCAAATCAATGGATGGATGTGCCATAATTTTCTCCAACTGAACAGAAACAAAACAGAAGTAAATATTTTTGGACCTAAAAAGGAACGATCAAGAGTCAGCACACAGCTTCAGTTAATACAGCTAGAAACTATTAATCAGGCCCAAAATCTAGGTGTAGTAATGGACTCAGACCTGAACTTCCAGGGTCAAAAAAGGCAATAACAAGGTCAGCGTTCTATCACCTGAAGAACATTTCTAGGATTAAAGGACTGATGTCGCAATGGGACCTAAAAAAACTCATCCATGCATTTATTTTTAGTTGGATTGATTACTGCAACAATGTCTTCACAAGTCTCCCTAAAAAGTCAATCTGACAGCTGCAGCTGATCCAGAACGCTGCTGCTCGTGTTCCTCACTAGAATCAGGAAAGTAGAGCACATCATCCCAGTTCTAAAGTCCTTACACTGGCTCCCTGTAGCTCAGAGAATAGACTACAAAATACTTTTACTAGTTTATACATCATAGAATGGTTTTGCATCAAAGTATGTTGAAGATTTGTTGTTGCTATATCGACCCCCCAGACCACTCAGGTCCTCTAATTCCAGTCTTCTAATCATCCCTATAATTGGAACCATGCTTGGAGAAGCAGCTTTCAGTTTCTCTGCTTCACTTATTTGGAACAAACTTGTGGACCACTGCAATGCTGCTGAAACACTGAGTTCCTTTAAATCCGTGTAGAGCTGCCTTTGAGTAAGCTATTAATAATAGCTTGAATGTCATATGTTTTTTATGTTGCTTTATGTTGCTTTGCCTTATAATGTTCTAGTCTTTTTCTTCCTGAAGAGAGAAAGAATGTAGAAGTTCATCTACCAGTGAAATCACACAGGTTAAAAGTTACACTTATGAATAGATACCCTCAGCTTTGATTGTGGTCCAGATGTTAACGACAACAACAGCTGCTATGAGTGCAACGGAACCCAGAAACACAATGAAGAACCTCCACTTCAACCTTTCTGAAAACAGAAGAAAACAAGGTAATTTTTTTTTACTTCAGAACAACCCATCAGTGAAGCAATGAGAAAAAGTCTTTTTCTATTTCTTTACTTTCTTACTGCGAAAACTACCAAAAGTGCTTCTGTTTATATTTTTTCAGTTGCTATACACTTAAATTTACAGCGGTGAGTGCTTTAGGGACTTTTTTGGGTCCAGAACACTGGGAACTGGGGTGAATGCATATGTTTGTTTGCATATGGTTGTTTGCATATGCTGTTTGCGTATGTGTATAATTCCAACCATCCATCAATTGTCTTCAGCTCATCCGGGGTTGGGTCCCCTCCTGGATGACTGAGCTTCACACCCTATCTCTAAGGGAGAGCCAGAACAGTGTTGTAGTCAAGTCACCATCTGTCAAGTCCAAGTCACATAGGATTAGTCCAACTCAAGTCGCTATGTCCTACAAGCCAAGTCCAAGTAAAAAAAAAGAATATTTCAGTCCAAGTCAAGTCATTTGCATCTGAGAGCAAGTCAAAAATAAGAGAGCAGGGTGTAGATTTTAAGATTAATGGGGTAATGGCAGCCATGCATGGTTTACTACATTAACGAAAAATCATGCTCAATGCTCCAACGCTATCACCAAGCTAACACAGTAGCATGTACAAAAATAATAAAACATGCTTAAAATAAATTTGAAAACAATAAACTATTAATATGTCATCTGTACACTTACAAAGGCTTTGGAGAGTTTTGACCCAATTGAATTTGTCCAGTAATCTGACAAGCTAAACTTAGCTTCTGCTACATGAGAAATCCAACAAGAGCAATTTCACAAGTCCAAGTGCTAAAGTTGCAAGTCTGAGTCTGAGTGTAATTCATCGGCGTGCTGCTCGAGTCAGGTCACAAGTCCCTCACAAATGACTCGAGTCAGGATTTGAGTCCGAACCCAGGATTCAGGTTCTCCATCCCTGGCCCAGAAACCCTGAAATGTGTTAAATTAAGAGCTTGAAATGATCTTTACCTTCACAGGTTGGTAAAACCCTTCCTGATGTGGGTCTGACTGATGTTGGGTCTTTGGGATTAGTTGTTGTATTGACTACAGCTGCTGGAATCGATGTTTTACCTAAAGGCAAATCAATTCACACAGTCCAGTTTCACGTTAACATGTTAAAGAGTGTTTTTCTGTGAGGGAAATGTCTTTATTATAAACTATGATACAATTAGTGTAAACAGCTAATCATGTTCTCACCTGGTTTATCTATCAGAGGTGAAATCCTGAAGATAAACTCTTTCATTTCTCCTCCTTCAGGTTTAACTTGACACCTGAATAACTCAGAAGGCTTTGATGTGGAAACATGATGAGACGTTGAGAAGCTCACACTGGCTGAACAGGCAGACTGAGGTGGAGTTATGATTGTGATATTTTCAGCAGCTTTGTTATCATACAGCCACTTTACTGAGTGTGAGCATGAATATGTCGACACAGAGCAGCTCAGGATGGTTTCATCATTCTTCTTCTGTTCAATCACTGATGAAGATGATGATGATATTGTGACAGTAACACAACAACACAATGTCTGACTCTGAGGTAGAAATACTCACTGTTGACAACAGATAGATGAACAGCAGAGTCTGATCCTTGTTGTCGTCCTGATGAGTTAAACTGTCTGCAGGTGTAAAGACCAACATCCTCCACTGAGACCTTCTTTATAACCAGAGAACAGTCTGCTGTAACACTCAGTCTGTCTGATTTAGTTCTGGCATCTTCATGAATCTTTCCGTGTTCAAACAGCGTTTCTGTTTTACATTGTCTACCATTAAAGAGCCAGGTGGTTTTGCCACATGTGTCCAGTTGATTTTTGAAACATTTAGCAGGCAAAGTGACTTCATCTCCATTTTTGACAACAAACCGAAATGTTTGTGAGACTGCTGCTTCTGAGAGGACGAGAAAAGAGGAAAATCAAGAGAGTTTCTGTATTTACTGTGACTGTAACTTAGCGACAGTAGATACTTGTTTGTTGTCTTAAAATATCACTTATAATCACCAGTATGCACTAAACTTTTAATGTAAACAGCAACAACAAAAGTTAAACTATTAAAATGACAATGTGATAACTATAATTTATGAATGTAAAAATACCCTCACCTGTAAACTGCAACATATGAACCATGAAAAAGAAGGTTTTAATGAAGATGAATTCGGCCATCGATCCTGTTGTTCTCTCGCTTCCAGGTTTATGACAAACTCTAGTTGACAAGACAGCGAGTCTACTTCCGCTCACTCACATGACATCACTTCCTCAGGCTGACTGACGATCTTGTCTTAATCAGTTTAACCAGTTTAGACAGAATATGAAACATAATGTTAGTGTTAAATTATATTCTGACATCTAAGGGCCACTGATGAGTCAAGACATCCCAAACAAACAGCTTTTGTCCCTAATATAAAAAATGTTGGCTGTTAGAAGTTCACACCCTCATATGTTTGATGATGTACACACAGGAAGATGAGAAATGTGTGAAAAATTTAATTATAGATGTACTTAAACTACTCTTCTTCACACCTCCCAAAGTGCCAACTGGGGTTTTCCACAAGAGTGTTACTATTCTGGGAGGGACCAGTTCTAGATGGTACCACCAAAGTATTTTCAGCTCTGCCAACACAACTAAAAGCCCTGAAGGTGATTAAAGCTAATGATGACCAGTAATTACAGATAATTAACAAACACACACGAATGATTTGGTCACTTGTTAACTGAATTTTCTAAAACATTGTGCACCCTATGACTTCTAAAGGAATGATGGGTGGCAACAGAGATAAAATTAGTTTAATCGTAAAAAGGTCAGTCATAACCTCCTAAAATATCCTAGCAAGCAGAGAGGGAACACCAGTTTACTGCACAAAAATTAGAGAATGAGGCCTGCTCTATACGAAGATGAAACGGATAGTTTCAAAAACAGAGTCTGTAAAAATGGCATCACAACAATTATAACATTTGACCACATGGATTCACGCAAACTGGCTTAAAATACTGCAGTACATATGCCGGGCCCACTGCTGGTGCTGTGACACTGCCAGAGAAAAACCGTTAACACGGTGGCAAACACGACAATTCCAGCTACAAATGAGAGCTTTATTCAAGAGCATATGGTGTCTGTGGTTCTCCGGAGCCCTTTTTTCTGCTGATGATAGAGGAGGGACCGTAAATCGTATTCTAGGATCCATATAAAGGTCAGTATTTGCTTCATTAGGGCCGCAACACCGTACGGCGCCATGTTTGTTTACTTTATCACAGAGTTGCGCATGCGAGTTAAATATAAGAATGGTGAGGCGCTGTCATCCACTTAGAATAAATGCCGGAGAGCTCATGATCACGGAGACAAGTGAGCCAGCCGTGCTACATCTGTGGAAAAACTAGTTGGACTCTGGAGTTTTTCTGTGTTAAAGTGTCACACTAGGAAGGGCTTTTTGAGAACAAACATTTTCTTCCTTTGAGAAATTATCTGCTCAAGTGTCTTAGAAACTTAGCCCATTTACTGACCAGCTCTGTTAAATCACCCTGGCCTTCATTAGCTACCTATAAGTTACCTGTTACTTTTAAATTAAAGCCAATCAAGTTAAATTATTAGGAAAAACAAATCTTTACAGCAACTGGGCAGAAAAAGTGAAAGCATCAAGTTTCTCAGAGTGTCATTGTCAGGTCAACTCTCCTGGTTAATCACTACCACTAAGATGGTAAAGCAGCCCCAGCATTGACTACCCTTCTGGGGAAACTGATGCCTGACCAGCATCCTCATCCCATCCTACAGAGCTTTGGTTCAGTCTGAGTTGACTACATCTCAGTGTGGTACTTCAGCTTGGCAGACTCCTCCCACAGCAAAGTTGGTTCCGCCCTTGTCTCTTGATGACTGGATTTTAACAAACTTCTCATCAGGATCTCTGGCTGCAGAGACTCAGATACATCCAACAGTCTGCAGCTAGGATCGTGATGAGTGTGGGAGGACATGAACATTCAGCACAACTTCTTCCATCTCTTCACATGCCCTTCAGATGCCGCTGAGCCACCCAACAGCTACCACCAAACAATGCCCAAACCGGCCCCTCCCAAAGAGGCGCCATGGCCAATGGAGCCGAAAGGAGAACATCAGCCCAGCACAACGGCCGACAGACACCCCAGTCCACCCTTGCCCGGCCAGGCAGGCACCAAGGATGAACAGGCATGCCCCCCGAGCACCAAGCCCCAGACATCGAGAGCCACCAACGCACCGGCGGACAGAGGCATCAGTGAATGACGAAGGAGAAATAGGCCCCTCATTTGGTGGGGGGCCTGATATGCTCCAGGTGAGGGGGCAGCCCAAGACCCAACTTGAGGGATACACAGGAACACACATACACTCTCACCTGCACACCAAAACACACAAGAATTGATGCTGCACCCCCACTCTTACTCTCCATACATACTCTATACTCCCAGGTCCAGGTACTGATTCCCCAGCAGAGCAACCAGCCCCTGGACCCAGGAGGTGGTCCCCCTACCCTCTTGGATGGAGACAAGCAGACCGCCAAAGCCCACACAGTGGCGAAGCAGCCCACCAGGCCCCCGATAAGAACGCCTGTTCCTCCTCCAGGACCCCAACCCCTGATGGCCAATAGCAAACAGGGGTGTGGAAAGACCCCTAGTCTCCTTCCTCCTGCTCGAGTATGGTGTTGATGCGTGTTGTTATAATGAGGGGTGTGATGTGGGGAAGGCATGTGACTAGATTCCCCCCCCCCCGTTTTAAAGGTGTAGATGCTCATAGCTGAGAGAGGTGGTGTTGCCCAAGATCTTAAAATGTACAGAGAGAATGTTGTCATGAAAAATGAGAAAGAGAGGGGTGACTATTTTAAAACAATATTTCATCTGTCCCACTAATTCAGAAATGTTGGGTATTATGTTATGTTTTTGGAAATTACATTATCAGACCACTGAATCTTTGAAGAACCATCCAACTTTAGTGTTTCTCAACTGAGGCTGAATATTTACAGCTTCAGTTTCCCTGGAAACCTGGTAACTTAATTCAGTTGTTATGCAACTGATCAGTCAAAGCCAGCAATACTGTAAATATCAGTAAAATGCAGAAATTATTCTAAACCCTTGTGTTTTTTTGGAGCTCTATATTGCTAAATAAATTCTGTAAAAGGGGAGGTTCTCTGCCTGATCTGTCCCATCTGACACTTTCAGCACCTCCATCTGCTGGACAGCTCCCTCAGCTGCTGCTGAATGAGTTCCCCTTAGTTTTGTCAGATACAAGTTATGTGGAGTTCACAAATTCAACATTTCTTCTCTCTTTTATGTTTACTGCAAGTTTGAATAAAATGTTTTTAAACTTTTTTATACTTGAGATGCACTAATAGGAATGCCATGTAGTCCAATTGCAAAAAAACCCAAAACCTTTCTTCAAAACGATTTGTATAAACTTTGCAACAAACATGAATATGTTTCATTTATTGCTTTTTAGGAACTTACCTCTGTTTAGATTTTACTTCCTGAAAAAGGTAGTAACAATGGTTTTTATGTTGAATACGCTTACCTTTGATTCTGGTCCAGATGTTTATGACCACAAGAGGAGTTAGGAAAGCAGCTAAACCAAGGGACATTGTGAAAAACCTTAGTTTTAACATTCCTGGAATCAGAAAGAAACATCCGGAAAAATGTTGTTTCAAAGGATTCTGTCTGTCTTTTTGGGATATTACTAAATATATTGATGTGTCTTAATAAGTTTCATCCATCCATTGTCTATATCCCCTCGTCCTTGCAGGCTCATGCCCTTCTCTAGTGGTCATCAAGAGAGAGGTGAGGGTACATCCTGTACACTCTCACACCTAAGGGGAATTTAAATTTTAGATAGACCAATCAACTTAATAGTAATGCTTTAGTATGGTAGGAAGCTGGTAATAATTTTCATCTGCAATAAATAAATATATGAGGCTGAACTAGGGTTTCAGAAAGCATTTCCCAGGAGGACAATCAATGAAAAGGTCACTGCTTTGGTCCCTTTCTCATGTTTGTAGTTGGTAGTGAGCCTCAACTGAATGACAGAAATGAGAATTGGTTCAACATTTTGGTCCTTGGAATTTTTTAGTAAAAAGGACCGAGATCTGTCAAAAAAACAATCCAATGTGGGTGAAGTAAAAAGGCTCATAAAGTGCATTCCAAACCCTGAATCAATTCATCAGGCAATCTAGTCTGAAAGGTCAGTCGTCTTTTAGAAAATCATCTGTCTGTAGGAACAAAATCTGGGTAAATCATGAAAATACATCAGTTCTTACTTTCTCTGATGGTCCAGATGAGCTCCGGAGAAAATGTTCTAAAGTTTTCCCTGTGTGCCGTAACGCACACAACAACCAGTGGCCTGAAAACCTGCCGGGTTATGTCAGAACACCAGGCATCCACCCTGAAAAAAGAACATTTAATTGCAGAAAATTAAACAGAAAACAAAAACTTTGCTTTACAAACGTGCATCAAACTGATAGCATGAGTCTGGAGAGAAGGTGCTGATTTTGTTGATGAATCCAGGTGTTTGCCTCCAGATGTGTTACAGTGGTTTTATGGGATAGAGGAAGGAGAGCTAGACAGATTATGTAGTTGGCACCCCTGAATGCCAAATAAATTGTCTGTATTTTAAACAGAGAGCATTTGATGGATTTCTACAAAGATGCTGCTGAAAAGAAGCTGATGTCTCCCCTTTAAGGCTCATTATTCAAATAACTGATAATAATAAAAAAGAGAAAATTCAATATTCTTTGTATGTTTATTTAGATTTTAGCCATGTTATTTTGACAAGAAATGTATAATGGACAAAAATACTTGTAGCTAAAGAATCAGAATCAGAAAGGGTTTTATTGCCAAATGTTGGGTAGGTTTACAACATTAGGAAATTGCTGCGGTACTTTGTGCAAATATACAAGAACAAACAGACAAACACTTAAATAAAAATATAATATGCTAAACAGATTGATATATACATGAGTGCAGGTAATGATCGGTGCAAATCCGACAGGTGCAAAAAACCCCAATATGGGTCATGTAAGTGAGCGGGTGGTGGGAACAGTCTTAGGGTTATTGTTCATGAGTCCAACAGCAGAGGGGAAGAAACTGTTCTTATGGCGAGAGGTTCTGGTCCGAATGGACCGGAGCCTCCAGCCTGAGGGGAGCAGGTCAAACAGTCTGTGTCCAGGGTGAGAAGGGTCGGCTGTGATCCGACCTGCACGCCCAAGTGTCCTGGAGGTGTACAGGTCCTGCAGAGATGGGAGTCTGCAGCCAATCACCTTCTCAGCAGAGCGCACAACACGCTGCAGTCTCTGTTTGTACCTGATGGTGGCGCCAGCATACCACACGGTGATGGAGGAGGTGAGGATGGACTCGATGATTGCAGTGTGGAACTGCATCATCATCCGTGTTGGCAGGTTGAATTTCTTCAGCTGCCTCAGGAAGTACATCCTCTGCTGGGCCTTCTTTGTGACCGAGGTGATGGAGGGCTCCCACTTGAGGTCCTGGGTGATGGTGGTGCCCAGGAAGCGGAATGAGTCCACAGTGGTGATGGGGGTGTCAGTCAGGACGACGGGGGGGTTTGTGGGGCTGTGTGGTTCCTAAAGTCCACAATAATCTCCACTGTCTTCTGGGCGTTCAGCACCAGGTTGTTGCGGCTGCACCAGGACACCAGACGTTCAGCCTCTGTTCAAGGATAACTAAAACTTCATTTATATACAGTATATACAACTTCTACAATAAAATATGAAATTGTCAGATATTATGTTCCTATAAAGTCCAAATCTTAAACGTTTTTATTATTTACATTTGTTTCACAGAGTGAACTTGCAATAACATCTTTAGAAACTTGTCTAAATGTAATGTAATGGCTATTCTCTTGCACATTTTCACAAAATCTCTTTTTTCAGCATTTTACTCTGCGATAAAATCTAGATCCACACTACTGCATGAAGTTTTAAAAATGAAAGTCCAAATTTAAACAGTTAAAAACTATGAATGATTGGACTCTGAGGAAGGCAGGAGACTAAGGAGGGCGAATATTTTCATATGTGGGTTCACCGACACCATCATTAGTATACACCTGTAAAAAGGAAAACAACACAAATCAGATAAACAGCTTTTATGCCTCAATTTCTGTCTGTTCAGGAGAGTACTGCTCTTATAACCAGATTATCATAGAGATAACTTGGTCACTAAAGATAGTCCTAAATTTACATTCATAACTGCAGACTTAGTATGAAGAAACTGGTAAACAGGTGTTTCTTTATTATCCATTTCAGCTCAGTGCCAAATTAAAACTGTTTCTGATTTGTCTTTTTAAAAGACTAAAACAGAAACTGTTTAAATCTTTTAGCCTCGTTTTAGTTTCTAAAACAAGGCTAAATCTAATCCAAAAAATAGCCTCCCAAAAACAATTGTTATATTAACTTACAGGGCTTTTATCCATCTGTGGTTTCTTCTTTGGAAAACCTGTAACAACCGATATTAACATGAGCCTTCTTGGATCGATAATGAAGTTACCATATTTATGTGTCAATATTTTTTACCTCGAGTAAATATCTGTATGCAGATGAACACAAAAACAGCAAACAGTGCTGTGAAACCCACTGACACCACCAACATCATCTGGAGCCTCCAGGCTGAGTTGTTAAAAGGAGACAAAGACACACAGTGAATATTTGAAATGAAAAGTAAAATATTACTTATGTTCATTTTTTATTAATGCTGTACAAGTTATGAAACTGTCTTTGCTTGATTTCGGTAAATCATCCGCAGACCCATAGACATTGTTGTTTCAACCCATGTGAGGCATAAATAAACATCCATGACTTCAGTGAGATGTTCATTCCAACAATTTAAAGTGCCTTTATATTAGTCATAATGTCTTCCTCACCTGATGGACAAGGGTCGAAGGTCAAAAGGTGCTCTTTGTTATCATCCGTCACTATTTTACACGTAAGTGATTTAAATGTAGAACTAACTGGTAAGGTGACGACTGCAGAGCAAGACTGGGATTTTTCCGCGTCTCTGTTTTCTTCCTCCACATCATTGCCGTTAAACAACCACTTTACTTTGTGTTTACACCATCTGTATGTCAACACAGTGCAGACTAACGTCACACTGCCCTGGTCCTTGTGCTTCGTCACTGAGGATGGATTATACAAAAAAACAACGAAAAAACACACACACAGTAAGATAAAAGTTTTTCTTCGTAAAACATAATCATTGGTCTTAAAGTACACTGTAGTAAGAAATAACCTGAGCAGAAAAGATTATTTAAGGACTCACGGTAAACCACCGATAGTTTAACTCTGGCATTTGGTCCTGATTTGACTCCTGATACAAACTGCCGGCAGGTGTACCAACCAACATCTTCAGCTTTGACTTTCCTTATAACCAGGGAACAGTTTGATGTGACACCCAAGTTGGATCCAGGTTTTTTTATCTTCCCAAGTTCAAAAAGCGACACTGTCCATTTATTTGTTTGATCACTGAAGAGCCAGGTGGTGGTGTCACAGTCACTGTGACCATCGATCACATTCTCACAAGTCAGTGTGACGTCATCTCCAGCTCTGACAGTGGAGGAGAGGAACAGATATCTGCTTAGAGCTCCTGGGGATGTGACAGAAACCAGTTCAGGATATACTAATTAATATTACAGGAACTCAAATGATGATACTGATCTCTATGTGATCCAACATAACAACGACGCAAACACATGTTTAAACCCAAACGTTTTTGGTACGGATAAAACAGGCTAATATTTAGCTTTAGGAATGAACTTTCCCAAGCCCCAAACTCAACCCAAAGAAGGAACGTTTACTGTGCCTACATGCTGGGTTTGTGCTAAGTTATAAAGTAATTTAAATAAACTTAACCAATTTTAACAAGTGCAGTGGTCAAATGTACAGCCAGAATTATACCAGAAGCTTGTTGAGGACTTCAAAAAGCAGGTGATCGAGGTATAAATTGCCAAGGGACATCAAATTTGAACTCATTTGGGTAGATATACGTCATTAGGACTGTGTGCTAAAGTTATTTTCATATAGTTGTGGGTTGGTACTGCTTTCAGGTTGAGAAACTTTAATTTAGAAGACTTTGGATGATCTCATAGCATTTTTTCTGTTTTTTAACCTTAATAAAAAAACATGCTTAACTTTTAATAAACAGAGCTGGATCTTGATAAATATGATTAATTTTACAGATAAAATGTAGTCTGACTTCATAGATATAAATATGAACACACTCTTACCTGTCAAAGGAAGCATCAGCAGCATGAACAGAAACATTTTATACCATTGAAATTTAGCCTTTATGTTCTTGGTTTTGCTCGTTGCCGGTTTGAAATGGCAGTCTCTAAAGGGGCTTCCCATATATAGAGAGATTCAGCTCTGACTTCCTGTGGTGTCATTTCCCATGACTAAACTGTTGAGATATATTTCTAGTACCTTGGAAATTATTTACTCAAAATAGAAATTACATTAAGTTTAAATGCCCAGGATGATTAATTCACAAAGAACAAACTCTTTAAAATGTGTCCCGTTGCTTCCTTATTAGAAATTGATATGGTCACGTCACCAAAGAACAGAACAGGTTAAAAAATTTAAAAATGGGTTTATGATTATAAACCGTTATAGAGAAAGTATTGAGTTTTCTGTGGAAACAACAGTTTGTGAAATATGCAGCTGAGTCGACTAAAACTGAAATTATTACAGATGACTTAAAATATGACGTAAATGTAAAAAGACAAATAATTATAGTCAAGTAATTTTATTCTGGATTTAAAACCAGATTTTAAACAAAGATTATTAGGAAACTATATTTTTTACTCTGCACATTTGTTTGTGACATTGGCTTTCTTAATGTGTGTGAAGATTAATATAGGTCATTTTTTATATAGTACAGTGAATGATGTATAATTTAATACAATCTGAGAACCAGAAGTTACTCATCGCAGCTTTGATTTATTTTTTCCTTCCTGGAATAAAAGGTTCCTTGTTCCAATCCCAGCTCGGGCTCTTTTGCAAATTGATAAAAAAATATGACTGTTAGGTTAATCAATTACTGTAAACTGCCTGTTCCGTGTGTATCTGTGTTGCCCTGTGATGAAAGACCTGTTCATAGCGTTCACACCTCTCGCCCAATGACAGCTGAGGAAACGCAAACAGTACATTCAATGTTCAAAACACTCCAAAGATTTAACTCTTCCAAACAATATTGTTGCATCATTAAACAGGGCATAACTCACCACCTGTGGTTCATGACTTACCAACTTTATATTAAATCAATCGGCCAATTAATCAATCTTTATCTATTGAGCAGTTTTCATACAGTCATGTGTAACACAAAGTTAGTATAAAAAAACAAGTTTGTTAAAGGGGACAAAGCAAAATAAAGGTGCCCACACCAACCACCAGGGGGTGCCCTCTACCCTGCTTCTAGTTAGTCTACCACCCCTGCCTCAGTCTACACTGTTACCTTTCCCTTAGATTAGATACTGTTGACCATCATAGACTTTCCTAATGATCATTTGTCCCAATGTTACTATGACAACAGGATGTTATTTTAAAATGCTGGGGAAAAAAGTTAAAATCTACCGTAAAAGAAAGAACTATGAAGAGCTATTAGAATGCAGTGGTACTGTAAACCTCTTCTATGGGAGCTGATGGGTCAGAAATGTCCATTGGATGTTAAGGAGTCACGGAAACTGTTTAAAATTCCCATCAGACGAATCCTTGGAGGGAATGGTTTAAATCTTTTTACAAATATACATTATTCTAGACAAACAAGGCAAGAGCTCCTCATTGTGATGGTAACATCATTTATTTCTTGGTCTGTAAAAAAAAGAACATGAAATGTTAAAAAAGCAACAACCAGCAAGCAGATAGTTATCACAGGTAGTGGTAACTGTTATAATAAAAATAGATTGTCAATGTGTATCTATATTTATAAATCCCATGTAAAATGTGAAGATAACAGATGTTAGTTCAGAGAATAAACAACAGACCAACTCTGGGAATATCATAATCAAGTCAGTGATAAATAAATCTATATAATAAGCATAATAGGTAACCTCAACAAAATGAAAAAAGAGTAAACAATGCAGCTGAACAAAGCAAAAGTAACGGTAAAATACTATAAAGAGACTTGTTGTATCAAAAATCACTGTAAAAGAACATCTTAAAATAAGCAAAAACTGAGCCACACAGTGATAATAGGATAGACATGAATCGCACTACATAAGATGGAGTTTAATAAAGAGTGAATTATTACATATATTAAAAAGGGAGCTCAATGAGAAAACAAAAAATAAGGAAATTTGTCAATTTTACCACAACATGAAGTGCAGGGTGACAAGATAGGTCACAAAAGAGTCGGATGACATTCTGTGTTGAGTATAGAACAAGACCATCTGGGATGTTCACTAGTCTTTGAGGGACAAGTGAAAATCAAGTCTCACATCTTTTGCCCCAAATCTGAGTCCAGTCTCTAATGACTCAAATATTTTCTCATCAAATGCACACCGTCTTGTCTGTCTATAACAGTACATGGATGTTTGTCTTCAAGGCTAATAAAATACATGAACATGGAACCTTTATTTTTAAACATTTATTCAAAAATTTAAAAAAATTATGAGCCCCTTTTAATTGTATTAAAAATCAAAAGTCTATCAAACTGACCCCATTAGTGATATAAATATGATTATGTTGAAAAGTAATAATTTTTTTTCCATCTGTTCATGTTGAATACCTGAATAAATCAAACTTTTTACTTTTTTTTTTGACTCATTAACACCTTTTAATCCCCATATTCATGTGGTTCAGTCCCTTCGCATTTAGTGCTGTTTGGGGTTTGGAGGTTTTTTTTAGTCCTCACTCTGAATCAGAAAGTGTTACATAATATTAGGGAACTATGTTGTAAATCAAAGTAATTAAATTCTTTCTTGAAATACCAAGACACCTTCTGGATAAATATCATGACGGTAAAGTTAACATGAACACATCGTCAAAAAAACTCCACCAACGTCAGTGGATAATAAATCAAGCGCACCCATTTGCTGCAGAATTTGACCATATAGCTGTCAGAGCTGGGATCTCTAACATGACAGGTGGCTTTCACTTCTGATAACGTGAGATAAACATTAATAATGCGACTTTTTTAGACTAGAAGCTAAAGTCAAGTCTCGAGTCCTTGAAGCGAAAGTTAAGTTTTTGCAACAAAAGTCTGACTCCCAGTCTCAAACAAAAATACTTTTAAAATATAACGACTGAAATGACAGAGTTAATGTTTTGACAGGAAATTACAGCCAATGTGAGGCATCAAACATGTAAAGAACCTGCATAGCAACAGTTAATGGTTTTAGCCTGGGTACAACATAAGGATGAGGGACTGGTCCATTCAGGCATGATTTAGTTATAACATGGAGGTCCTCAGTAAACCCTTCAGATTGCAATTGATTAAACATTGTGAAAAAAATAAATAAAAATTTAATTCCAATCTCCTTTCCAACAGCACCCTCTTCTGGACTGAAAGAGAAAACCCACAGCTAAAAAGTTAGAATTGAAATAAAATTTTAATTGGGTTAGAAAGTAAGATCAAAATAAAGTTAATTAAATTTGGGGAAATGTTAACTGTAACATATTACTTTTTTGACTTTGTTTTACAGTGTTAACAAAAGCAAAAACCATATTTATTTATTTTTAAACGTGTCCTGTTTGGCAGTGTGAAGCTCAGAATTGGTGTCTGAGTACCAAGTAGAAGCCCAACAGATTTACTTTCACAAGCGGAGTAGTACAGCTTTTGCTATAGTACTCCACTTGATATATGTGTGAAAAATCTTTATTATGAATTGTTGGGGTTTTTATTTCCTGATGTTATGGACACGGAGACGGAAAATTAAGGAGAAGAAAGAAGGAAGATGAAGAAGAGAGGTAGGAAACAAAAAGTCAAGAGAGAGGGTGAGTTGGAAATACAAGAGAGGAAGGGGAACAAAGAAAACACAGGAATACATTGAAGTCTGCCTCCATACCCACAGGACGGCAGAGAGAGGGGGAAAAACAAAACAAAACACGAAAAAGGAACATCGACAAAACCAACCAAACATTGTGAACTAAGAATTACACAACCACATCACACAAAAATAGATATAAAAATACAACAAGAATGTCACAGAAAAACTCATGGTACCGATTAATCAAGCTCTAGTAATGATAACCTCAGCCCAAGAATACATCCTTAAACACCAGAGACCCCACATCTATCTAAACCATAATTGTCATCAACAGTAAAGACACAAAGTGTCTCAGTGTTTTGGTTTGTTGACGGTAGCGTAGAGCATGCTGGGATCACTGGAGGCTGCAGCGGATGAAGCTTTCACTGTGCTGTAGATCACTGTACCACCTTCATCATCTTTACCCTGGACCTAAGAGTCAACAGAAAAAGCATAAAGTGAAGAAATTATAATAATACTAATTAGATGCTGTTATAAATCAGCACAGCAATGTGCTGGATACTGAAATCGATTAAAAACACCCGAGTAAAAAACATATTTAGCAAAATGATCTCAATCTGAGTTGTGAACATTTATCTTGATATACCTTGTGAAAAATGTATTTTTGTCATTTATCTGCATTTCTGGTCACTTAAACTACTCAGATATCTTACATTGGTCTTGCTCTTTGTTTTCTTGGTGTAGCTGATGGAGGCGTAGGCAACAGCACCTTCA
Source organism: Valencia hispanica (assembly GCA_963556495.2). Lineage (NCBI taxonomy): Eukaryota > Metazoa > Chordata > Actinopteri > Cyprinodontiformes > Valenciidae > Valencia > Valencia hispanica. The sequence continues at coordinate 42,953,031 of OY747719.1, read as the reverse complement.
GGATCAGCCTTTGCAGTGAGGAGAGCACAATGATTGTTAGTTAACATTCGAAATGTTGATTCTACAGAAAACAAGCAGTGCTGATTGTTTGAGCCCACCAAGTTCTCTCCTACAGCTTCGGTTCCTGTAGGGATCAAGTTCTGTCCCTGAAATAAGCAAAAACGACACAATCGTACATCTGATTTAGTTAAAATCTCCTGTACCTCTAATCTGCAGGAATAAATCTGCTCAACATGAGCTTTTAGTTAAGATAACATTCAAACATTTTTTGGGGAAGCTGGTTTTGCACTATGATGGAGAACATAGAGATGAGTAAAGAATCACCCAACTTGGAGCTTCATAATCACAGGCATGAAGACATGTTTTCTAATGTATATGAAGCAGGAAGTGTAACTCAGCTTAATAAATTAGAAACTTTCTGGCATCATTAGGATATTGTAAGCTGCTCAGTTTGTTGACATGATCTAATCGCCCAACCCTCTGGTATTTACGTCAGAAACAGTTTAGCTTTTCACTGACAGTTAAGTTTAAAGTTATATTAAAGAACAAAAGGCACAAACTGATGACATTAATACTAACTTTCCTGCAATTAAAACGCGTAAGATTGTTTCTTATGAAAGGTTGATTTTATTTAAAACTCACAATGTTGTTATTCATCCGTGTTTTGTTTCCTGAAAAAGAAAAAAACAAACAAACAATGCAGCTTGTTTGCTAAGAAAATGACTTAAAGTTTGATTTAAAGATGTAAAGTTTCATCTTGAAAATGGTCTCACCTTTAGTTATTCTCCATCCGATTGCTGCAGCAACAATCGTTACAAGCAGAACAGAACCCACACATGCGGGGATGATTGTCCATAAGCCTGAAATCATCAAAGATAAAGGTTATAAGGTTCAGAAGGCAGCTCTGTATTCTTTAGATATGAATGTTTTATGCGTATAGCTTAAAAAAGTGAAAAAACCCATTGACCCCCAGTCAGTCAATCAATCGACTACTTAGAAACTAAGGAGGATGTATGCAGATCATTCAAGTCTTTAAGTGGACTCAAGTAAACATACATAGCTAAAAACATGTAAAAGAGAGATGTCAGGAAGCAGAGGAAAATTATTTGAAAAAAAGTTGAAACAAGATGAAATAAGAATTTACAGAAAATCAATTCATTATACAGGAAAAGCACACACAAGATAATGAACATCTGGGATAAACTGGATCCCTCTTCTTGAGGAAATCTCTTCCCAGAGAAAAGCTCCAGCTCAGCTCAGCTCAGCTCATGTAAAAGCAGCTAAAGACACCAGACAGACCTAACATTCATATTATCCAATATTCAAACCCATAATGGTACGATAAATAAACACAAGTCCATTAACTCAAAAGTGTAACAAATGTGCAACGACATGTCACAAAGTATACGTGCAAAAAAAAGATAGACGTACAGTATAATACCACATTTATCTCAGGTTTTCCCATCAGTTTGATCGTCTCACTGTAATTATGTTAGAAAAAAAGCAGAGAAACATGATCAAATGTTCTCATGTTATAACTTTCTAAATCTTTTTCAACAGTTCAGTTGTTTTCCACTTTACTCTAACTCCTTTAATTTCCTAAAACGTCTTTAAAACAAAAACACCAGAACAACATTCAGATTCAAATTGAGATGCACATGTGCTTTCTTCCCATGAGCTCACCACCTGTGGGAGGGGCCATAGGGGTCGGGTGCTGTGCAGGATGGGCGGCGGCCAAAGGCGGGGACCTTGGCGGTCCGATCCTCGGCTGCAGAAGCTGGCTCTCGGGACGTGGAACGTCACCTCTCTGGTGGGGAAGGAGCCGGAGCTGGTGTGCGAGGTTGAGAGGTTCCGACTGGACATCGTCGGACTCACCTCGGCGCACGGCTCTGGCTCTGGAACCCGTCTCCTCGAGAGGGGTTGGACTCTCTTCCACTCTGGAGTTGCCCCCGCTGAGAGGCGCCGAGCTGGGGTGGGCATACTTGTTGCCCCCCATCTCGGCGCCTGTACGTTGGGGTTTACCCCGGTGAACGAGAGGGAAGCCTCCCTCCGCCTTCGGGTGGGGGGACTTGTCCTGACTGTTGTTTGTGCTTACGCGCCAAACAGCAGATTAGATTACCCACCCTTCTTGGAGTCTTTGGAGAGGGTGCTGGAGAGTGCTCCTCCTGGGGACTCCCTTGTTCTGCTGGGGGACTTCAACGCTCACGTGGGCAATGACAGTGAGACCTGGAGGGGTGTGGTTGGGCGGAATGGCCCCCCCGATCTAAACCCGAGTGGTGTCTTGTTATTGGACTTCTGTGCTCTTCATGGATTGTCCATAACAAACACCATGTTCAAGCATAAAGGTGTCCATATGTGCAATTGGCACCAGGACACCTTAGGCCGCAGCTCAATGATCGACTTGGTTGTCGTCTCATCTGATCTGCGGCCGCATGTTTTGGACACTCGGGTGAAGAGAGGGGCAGAGCTGTCCACTGACCACTACCTGGTGGTGAGTCGGCTCCGATGGGGGGGGAGGACGCCGGACAGACCTGGAAGGCCCAAACGTGTTCTGAGGGTCTGCTGGGAACGTCTGGCAGAGTCTCCTGTCAGAAGGAGCTTTAACTCACACCTCCGGCAGAACTTTGAACACGTCCCGGGGGAGGCGGGGGACATCGAGTCCGAGTGGACCATGTTCCGCGCCTCCATTGCCGAGGCGGCTGACCGAAGCTGTGGCCGCAAGGTGGTCGGTGCCTGTCGCGGCGGCAACCCCCGAACCCGCTGGTGGACACCGGCGGTAAGGGATGCTGTCAGGCTGAAGAAGGAGTCCTACCGGGTCTTTTTGGCTTGTGGGACCCCTGAAGCAGCTGATAGGTACCGACAGGCCAAGCGGGATGCGGCTCGGATGGTTGCTGAGGCAAAAACTCGGGCGTGGGAGGAGTTTGGAGAGACCATGGAAAACGACTTCCGTACGGCTTCGAAGCGATTCTGGTCCACCATCCGGCGTCTCAGGGGGGGAAAGCGGTCTGCCACCAACACTGTTTACAGTGGGGATGGTGTGCTGCTGACCTCGACGCGGGACGTTTTGGGTCGGTGGATGGAATACTTCGAAGACCTCCTCAATCCCACCAGCACGCCTTCCAATCTGGAAGCAGGGTTTGGGGACTTGGGGTCGGGCTCTCCAATCTCTGGTGCTGAGGTCACAGAGGTCGTTAAAAAGCTCCTCGGTGGCAAGGCTCCGGGGGTGGATGAGACTCGACTGGAGTTCCTCAAGGCTCTGGATGTTGTGGGGCTGTGTTGGTTAACGCGGCTCTGCAATATTGCGTGGACATCGGGGGCAGTTCCCTTGGATTGGCAGACCGGGGTGGTGGTCCCCCTGTTTAAAAAGGGGGACCACAAGGTGTGTTCCAACTACAGGGGGATCACACTTCTGAGCCTCCCTGGTAAGGTCTATTCAGGGGGTTCTGGAGAGGAGGGTCCGACGGATAGTCGAACCTCGGATCCAGGAGGAACAATGCGGTTTTCGTCCTGGCCGTGGAACACTGGACCAGCTCTACACCCTCAGCAGGGTCCTGGAGGGTGCGTGGGAGTTCGCCCAACCGGTCTACATGTGTTTTGTGGACTTGGAGATGGCGTTCGACCGTGTCCCTCGGGGGGCCCTGTGGGGGGTGCTCCGGGAGTATGGGGTACCGAGCCCCTTGATACGGGCTGTTAGGTCCCTGTACGACCGGTGCCAGAGTTTGGTTCGCATTGCCGGCAGTAAGTCGGGCTTGTTTCCAGTGAGAGTTGGACTCCGCCAAGGTTGCCCTTTGTCACCGATCCTGTTCCTAACTTTTATGGACAGGATCTCTAGGCGCAGCCAAGGCGTTGAGGGGATCCATTTTGGTGGCCTCAGGATCGGGTCTCTTGGGTCTTTTTGCAGTTGATGTGGTCCTGTTGGCTTCATCGGAGCGTGATCTACTGCTTTCGCTGGAGCTGTTCGCAGCCGAGTGTGAAGCAGCTGGGATGAGAATCAGCACCTCCAAATCCGAGGCCATGGTCTTGAGCCGGAAAAGGGTGGAGTGCCTCCTCCGGGTTGGGGATGGGGTCCTTCCCCAAGTGGAGGAGTTTAAGTATCTGGGGGTCTTGTTCACAAATGAGGGAAAAATGGAGCGGGAGATCGATAGACGGATTGGTGGGGCATCTGCAGTTATGCGGGCGCTCTACCGGTCTGTCGTGGTGAAGAGAGAGCTGAGCCAAAAGGCGAAGCTCTCGATTTACCGGTCGATCTACGTTCCTACCCTCATCTATGGTCACGAACTCTGGGTGGTGACCGAAAGAACGAGATCACGGATACAAGCGGCTGAAATGAGTTTCCTCCGCAGAGTGTCTGGGCCCTCCCTTAGAGATAGGGTGAGAAGCTCAGTCATCCGGAGGGGGCTCAGAGTAGAGCCGCTGCTTCTCCACATCGAGAGGAGTCAGTTGAGGTGGCTCAGGCATCTGGTCAGGATGCCTCCCTGGTGAGGTGTTTCAGGCACGTCTCACCGGGAGGAGGCCCAGGGGAAGGCCCAGGACACGCTGGAGGGACTATGTTTCTCGGCTGGCCTGGGAGCGCCTTGGGGTTCCTCCCGAGGAGCTGGAACAAGTGGCTGGGGAGAGGGAAGTCTGGGTCTCTTTGCTTAGGCTGCTGCCCCCGCAACCCGACCCCGGATAAGCGGAAGAAAATGGATGGATGGATGGATGTGCTTTCTTGTTATTTAACAAATGAAGAAAAGATGAGCACTTAGATTCTCCATATACTGTATAGATGCTTCAACAATGGGAGCACTGAACAAAATCTGTGATAATCCTCAGAAATGGGGAACCTAAGAACGTTCTCCATTTTCTTCAGAAAATAAAGCATTTTTTTCTAGGTCTGGATATCCAGGTTTTCATGCACTGAAACCTGCAGGGGGTTAATTTTTTTGAATGGTTATTGCACTGAATTTATATCGCATCTTTCCATTCATACCAATGACTCAAATGCTTTACACTAGTCACATTCACCCAAACACACACATTAATACACTGACACTGAGCAGGAAGCAAACCTACAACCTTGTGATTGAAAGATGACTGCTCTATCAGTAAGCCACAGACGTTTAAGCTGAACTTTTTAATGTCCTACAAACATAAAGGCTTTTTTATAACTATTATAGGTCCAACAAAATCAAATGTTGGGTCGTCAGCCCAGCCACATGGAGAACTGCAGAACTTTGAACAAAACAAACGGGTAAAATACATCTCCCAGCATGCATTGGGGTGCCATCACACAAGGGCATGATGAGCTCTTATTTAACACAGGTGTCAGTTCTACATAGCTAAAAGAAATTATTGTTGCAAAACAATAATAATAATACATTTTATTTAATAGCGCCTTTCAGAACACCCAAGGTCGCTTCACAAGATAAGTGAGTTCCAGAGACACGGAGCAGAGCGAGTGAAAACTCTGCTCTCCATGACGCTGAGGCAGGCGGAAGGAACAGTGAGGTGAAGGGAGGAAGAGGACCTGAGAAAGTCGGGGGAGGTGGCAATATGAATGAGGTATGAGATATGGGGCAGAGAGATTGTAGATGGCTTTAAAAGTACGGAGAAGGATCTTGAACGTGTATCTAAGTTTAACCGGAAGCCAGTGGAGCTGCTGGAGGACAGGGGTGATGTGGTGAAAGGAGGGGGCTCCGATGATGATGTGGGTTAACAGTTTTATCCCCTAAATATTTTATCAGTAGATGGAACAAATACCATAAATCTACTGACCAAGTTATAAAATGTATTAGAGATAACACCACATAAAGAAAAATGTACATTTTTGAAACATTAAAATGAAATGTTGAGATTGTCTCTACCTTTGGGTTTTGATGAGTAACTTCCTGTTGTGGATTTGTTTGATGTGTTTTTAGGCGTTGATGCCTTTTTAGTTGTAGTTGGTGATGTAGTTGCCTTAGTTGTTGTCTTTGTAGTTGCCTTAGTTGTTGTCGTTGTTGTTGCCTTAGTTGTAGTTGCCTTAGTTCTTCTCATTGTTTTTGACTTAGTTGTAGTTGCCTTAGTTGTTCTCATTGTTTTTGCGTTAGTTGTTGTCGTTGTTGTCATCACTTCAGTTGTTTGTGTCGTACCTAAATAAATAAATAAACACAACCCCAACATTTCCAGTTAGATTTATTTCCCAACTACAGTCACAGTTGAATCCTCTTGAAGACCTTCATATTTCCATGAGCGATTTCTGCATCAGCAAACTGTCATTTTAAACTACATTACAGAAACAGTTTTTTTCTCAACAGACAGGGATTGTAAACAGCTCATCATGTTCTCACCTGGTTTATCTATCAGAGGTGAAATCCTGAAGATAAACTCCTTCATTTCTCCTCCTTCAGGTTTAACTTGACACCTGAATAACTCAGAAGGCTTTGATGTGGAAACATGATGAGACGTTGAGAAGCTCACACTGGCTGAACAGGCAGACTGAGGTGGAGTTATGATTTTGATATTTTCAGCAGCTTTGTTATCATACAGCCACTTCACTGAGTGTGAGCATGAATATGTCGACACAGAGCAGCTCAGGATGGTTTCATCATTCTTCTTCTGTTCAATCACTGATGAAGATGATGATGATATTGTTACAGTAACAACATTAAAATGTGACTTCATCACTTCAGTTATTATATTGTATCCGTTTTTAATCAAATGTTTTAAAGTGAAAACAACAGTATATAAATACTCACTGTTAACAACAGACAGATGAACATTAAACTCTGATCCTTGTTGTCGTCCTGATGTGTTAAACTGTCTGCAGATGTAAAGACCAACATCCTCCACTGAGACCTTCTTTATAACCAGAGAACAGTCTGCTGTAACACTCAGTCTGTCTGATTTAGTTCTGGCATCTTTATGAATCTTCCCGTCTTCAAACAGTGGTTCTGTTCCACTTTGATCACTGAATAACCAGGTAGTTTTATCACAGGTTGGCATCATGTTTCTAAAACATTCAGCAGGCAGAGTGACTTCATCTCCATTTCTGACAACAAAGTTAGAAGTTTGTCCAGCTGCTGCTGCTGCTGAGGAGATGAGAAACAGTAAATCAGGAATGAGCCGCTTTTATGGTTAATGTCACAATATTTATCACACAGAAATTATCTTTCATTTTGAAAAATATTCAGATACTTAAATAAAAGTTCCTTTTATTTGGTAAATATAGATTAGTGAAATTCTTTTTGATAAAATCAGTTTAACAATGATCCTGTATAATAAATGGACAGAACTTTATTCTTACCTGTAAAGCTTAGAATCAACAAGAAAAACATTGTAATCCATCTGAATTCAGCCATCAAGCGTCTCTTGTTCTCGTCTTCTAGCGATCTAACTGACTCTGGTAGAGAGATGGAGCATCTACTTCCTCTAACCAGCCGGATGTCACTTCCTCCAACTGTCTGATGATTAGTTTTTTTTAGCTAGGCTAGTTTAGAGATGGTGTTAATGATGTCAGTCCTGTCAGAGATCACAGCAGAATAAATGAGAGACTTTAAACCTGAACTGTTTATAATGAAAGGTCAAAAGAGAAGAATTACAGAAATAGAACTTCAGTTCTTGTCTGTTTAAACAGGACAAATTAACCCGTAAATATTCAGAGTGAAAAGCAGCGACTGTGATCAGATGGTTTCTGACAGTGAGGTGTTAAAGAGAGAAAGATGACAAATGTGTGAAAATTAGACTTTAGATACATGTGAAGGTTCAGTTCTTCTTTTCTCCTCCTTAACAGCAACATGCGTAACTGATCTCAGACCAATTAGTTCCTCATGGTAACACTGAATGGTTTATTTTTCTGAGAACTAAAGAGGAACTGTTCTGTGAGAATGTGGCTAAAGAGCTCTAAAGCAGCGGTTCCAAAACTATTTCTACTGGGCCCCCCTTTGGTTTATAAGAAAGTGTTCACACCCCCTCATAACTTCCAGTGTAATCCTTTTAAGTATGCCTTTCTTTTGTTACGGAGCGTCAGAATCCAACATGCTTTCATTGATTTTCAATTTTTAATAATCTATGTGCACAAGTGCTTTAAAAATGTAAAGAACTGCAAGAGGAAAGAAATAACTTTGTAACAATACAAATATTTAGTGGCGTTTCCTCCCGGCTCCTCTGATGGTGCGTTTTGGTTACCTCGTAATTCTGAGTGACAGAGAGTAGATGATGTCATTAACCGACGTTTTGGTGTTCTAGCTGCATCAACTCGGGGAAAAAATGGAAAGCCACTAAGAAAGCAGCATGCATTGCTGCTCTTTCGGACTCTACAGCCTAAAATTAGTCATTTACCGGTAAAAATAAAAAACAATAATTCTTCAAAAACGAACTAAAGTGAATGCACTATGAGTGCTTTTTCCTGATGCCGTTCGGTCTGATGCCATTTTGTTTGAAATCTGACTGGTGTATTCTTGAGACCTGAGGCCCCCCCACCGCCAAAAAAAAGAAGTAATATAATCTTAACTTTCTCCACATTCTTGTAAAACTACAGTTCCCGTCAGAGAGCAACAATATCAAGACACACAATGGTGTAACTCCCTTGCCTATGTAAACACATCCTGCTTGATCTCACCTCCACCAGGCCAGATCTACAATTCAGATCGTTCCATAAATTAATCACAAAAACTCACTCATAGCCGTTGATTTTCCTTTACTGCCTCTCCGCATCTTTCTCTCAGCGCTCTTTCAGTTCTTTTGCTTCTCGGCACTCCAGTGCTGCCCTTGGGTGTATTTGCCTGTCTTCCCCATATGTTCTTCTCCTTTCTTGTTGACAACGGTGCAATTAGTTTAAATAAACTTGACCAATACTTTAAAGCATTTGAAGATAAATGGAAAATAAATGCAAAGTAAAAAAAAATGCTTTTCCTTTTACATAATAATGTGTTTAATAAATCTGTGTCTCGGAGCTCATATTTCTCTCCTCCGTTCTGTTTCTCATAACTAAAACCATGAGAACATGGCTTTTTTCTAGGAACGCACTATATATTGGCAATAACATCGATATTGACTGATAATAGTCATTTTTAACATATCGGTACGATGAGTGAGCCGATATTAAAAATTACTGTTTATTTCCATTTTTCTGAGAGATTTGTTTAAAATTTATACCATTGTAAATATCGATTATTGGCCACAACAGCAATAATAATATCAAATGTCGTATTGGCGCAGATGTATATATCCTTAGTTTTGACTCGGTCGTCCATGATGTGCTGCTCCAGCCTTTCTCCACGTTCTCATGTGCTCAGAAAGAAAAATGACCAAACTGACAGATAAGTTTCAAGATGGCAAGAAAGTTACCACTGAGTGGAGATCCAAATAATTCATCTTTAACACAGAAAACCAGGCCTGTCACCTAAAAACTGAATGACAGCAACACGCCGCCTGAGCAGAACCTCGTTTCTCCCTCCAGCTGGTCCAGTTTAGCTTTCTGTCCCGCTACCAGTGGCTGATGCTAGCTCACTGATGCAATGATCTTCCGCGGCGCTCCTCTGTGTGCGACCCACTACAGCAAGCAACGTCTTTGGTTGTTTTATGTGGTTTTTAGGTTTTTAAGTGATTTTTGAACGCTGTGTGCATGTGTGTATAACGACGGAGTACAGAGATGTGGAACTTGGGCTCGTCTTCGCAACTTTTTTCACTTGTTTTCATCGTTACGGTGGTTTTCTGCACCTGTCAAGGGGCAACGGCTTTTCAGCAGCATGGATACCGCCTTGTGTTTACCAGAGAGCTTCTCCTGTCACTACGTTCTTCAACGGAGGGTGAGATACCGATCAAAATACCGGCCAAGATTTTTGTGCCTCTCCATATCGACCGGAACCCCCCAAGGTGGCCACCGCGGAGGAAAAGAGGTAGGAGGGGAGGCATCAAGCGCAGAGTTAAAAAGTTCTGTCTTGATGACCTACGTCGGCGGCCCCCTCTGCCCTCGGTCTTTTTATCTATCGCGCAGTCCCTGAGGCGCAATATTGACGAGCTGGAGAGCCTGGTAAAATTAAGACAATAGATTAAAGAATGCTGCCTGCTGGGGATCACTGAGACTTGGCTGAATGAGAGCGACCTGGACAACGAGATGGCACTCACAGGTTTCGGCTGTCCAATCAGACTAGACCGCTCCAGGGAGATGACAGGGAAGAGCCGTGGAGGAGGCGTCTGTTTCTATGTAAATCAGAGGTACTGAAAACTATTCATGTGTGGGAAAAAATCTGTACTCCTGACATTGAGTTACTCACCCTCTCTTTACGACCCTTCTATCTACCACGTGAGTTCCCTCAGCTGGTTTTTACGCTGATGTACTGTCATCCCCGTGCAAACGCTACTGCAGCCACTCAAGTGATCGTGGATTTATCTCAGCGGCTGGATACTGTTTGCAGTGAGGCTCCAAAGTTTTACATGGGGGATATGAACCATGTCCGTTTAGACAAGGTCTTGCGGACATATGAACAATATGTGACTTGCCCAACCACGCAAAGAAACACCACACTGGACTTGTGTTTTGGCAACATAAAGGAAGGATATAAGTCTTCTCTCGTGCCAGGGTTAGGGGCTTCATACCACAACAGCATCTTCCTTGTGCCAACGTATGAACCTTGTATTAGACGTCGGGAGAGAGAATCAAAAACTGTCAAGCTCTGGACAGAGGACAGCATATCCTCTCTCCAGGCTTGTTTTGAGTGTACGGACTGGAAATGTTTTTTCGATGGTTGTGGGGACAATATTGATAAACTTTCGGACACTGTCTCGTCCTATGTCACCTTTTGTGTGGACACTGTTATCCCAACCAAAACCGTTGTCACCTTCCCAAACAATAAACCATGGGTAACCAAAGATCTAAAAACAGTTATAAATAAGAAAAAAATTATCTTTTTTACTGGTGACCCAATGGAGAAGAAGTTCGTATCCAGAGAGGTTAGGGCTGAAACAGTAAAAGCCAAAAGTAAGTATAGGGAAAATATTGAAAAAAGAATATGTAAATGGCGACCTCGCGTCAGCATGGCGAGGGATTAAATATATGGCTGCTGTTAATCAGCATGGTAATGAACCCAAGCAACTGATCAGCCTTAAGAGTGTTCAGGATGACGGTTTGCCTGATGCTTTTAGCAGTTTCTTTTTACGATTTGAAACGTCTGATTTCATGCATGATGTCTCCGGGTTGAAAAACTCTTTGACACCATGTTGTGACATTCAAATATCTCAAGAACAAGTTGAGGTCCTACTTAAGAAAACAAAAAAGAGGAAAGCCTCAGGCCCGGACTTTATCTGTGGTCACACATTACACCACTATGCTGGGAATTACAAGATTTCAGACCTGTGGCACTTACTTCTCTTGTAGTAAAAAAACGCGAGAAAATCCTAAAAGAAGAGGTTGTCAGCTTGGTCGAGGGCAAACTTGATCCACTTCAATTTGCCTATCAGAGGAATAAAGGAGTGGATGACGCTAAGATTTTTATCTTTGACAAAATCTATAAGCATCTGGAGAAACCCAAATCTCATGCCAGGCTTTTATTTGCTGACTTCTCATCAGCTTTTAACAAAATGCAGCCTCACATTTTGATGGAGAGGCTTGCTTCTCACTTGCCTGATCAGCTTTTAGCCGTGTTCTTAAACTTTCTGACCGATAGGACACAGAGGTTTTAGTAAATTGGGTTACTTAAAAAACTCAAGTCTCCAACACAGGTTTCCCACAAGGCTGTGTACTTTCCCCACTACTGTTCCTTTTATACACGGATAGCTGCGGGTCTCTTAAAGAGGACAGTTTTCTTGTTAAATTTTCTGATGATACTGCTCTGCTGTCACTCTTCCATGGCTCAGAGTCACCACAGACGTGCACTTTCTGATTTTGTAAAGTGGTGTGAAGACAGCCTCCTTGACCTTAATGTTCTTAAAACTAAGGAACTCATCATCGATTTTAGAAAAAAAGGGACAAATACCTCAGTATGTAGGATCCATGGTGAGGATGTGGAGATCGTAAATTCTTATAAATATCTGGGTACGGTTTTTGATTCTCAACTTAAGTTTGAAATGAACTCTGATTCAGTGGTCAAACGTGCCCAGCAGAGAGTCCATTTATTGCGCAAGATAAATTCCTTTGGGGTTTCCAGATTTATATTGAGCACTGTGTATTTGTCCTTTATTGAGAGCCTTCTCACCTTTTCTTTCATTTGTTGGTTTGGTAACATTACTGTGAAGGACCGAAACTGTTTAAATAATATTGTGAAAGTCTGCTCCAAAATTATTGGAATCCAAATGTGCGACCTAAATTCCCTTTAGGAGAAACGTGTTCTTCAACAAGCAAAAAGTCTGATTAACCAACATCATATTCTGGGAGATAAATTTGTTCTTATGGCATCAGGTCGGCGCTACTTGCAGCCCTCCAAAAAGACAAACCGTAACGGAAGATCATTTATTCCTTCAGCAATTACGCTGTTAAATGGTGAGCTGAGGAAATAATTATGGACCAATCTGTTATTAGCACAATGCATTTAGGAGCCACAGATATGTGCAATTTATCTTCCCTTATTTATTTATTGCATTTTTATTACTTTTTGGTAACATTGAATTTTGTATTTATTATTTTTATTTTTATCATTATTTATTCTGCTCTGATGTCTTTTTATCTATAAACTGTACTTGGACCCAGACCCAGATCACGTTACTCCAACTATATACTATTGCTGTGTGAATGGTTGTATGTCTAGACGGTGGACTGACTGTAGAAACTGAATTGCCCTTTGGGATTAATAAAGCTATCTGTATCTGTATTTGATCAGAGCTTTCCTCATGCTCACACAGGCCTTCAGGATGTTTCCAGTCAGAGAAATCACTAATGGACTGTTTTTATCCGCTCCAAATAAGATCCAAGGAAGACAAAAGATATTAGCCTACCTGTGGTCAGTGAACATGTGATCTAGTCTGAATAAACTTTTTTTTCACCTACAAAGGGTTCCTGAGCCTTTAAATTGTCTCTCAGTCCTGTTCGGTAGGAATCACAAGCACAAGGAAGACTGCTAACCTGACAGCTGTGCAGAAAACCATCACTGACACCCTCCATAAGGAAGAAAAGCTTCAAAAGCTAATTGCCATGTAAGTTGGATGTGTTCTATCGAAGCACATTAATGGAAAGTTATGTGGAAGGGAAAAGTGTGGAAAAAAGGTGCACAAGCAGAAGGGATGACCGCAGCCTGGAGAGGATTGTCAGGAAAAGGTCATTGAAAAGTGTTGGGGACCTTCACAAGGAGTGGACTGAGGCTGGAGTTAGTGCATCAAGAGCCACCACACATAGACGGATCCTGGACAAATGTCATATTACTCTTGTCAAGCCGCTCCTGAACAACAAACAACTTCAGAAGCATTAAAGAAAAATAGAACTCCAAATTTTGCATCTAATTTGGAAACCAAGGTCTCAGAGTCTGGAGGAAGAATGGAGAGGCACACAATCCAAGATGCTTGAAGTCCAGCGTGAAGTTTCCACAGTCTGTGTTGATTTAGGAGCTATGTCACCTGCTGGTGTTGGTCCACTGTGCTTTATTAAGTCCAGAGTCAATGCAGCCATCTACCAGGACATTTTGGAGCACTTCATGCATCCTTCCACAGATAAGCTTTATAGAGATGCTGACTTCATTATCCAGCAGAACTTGGTACCTGCCCACACTGCCAAAAGTACCAAAACCTGGATCAGTGACCATGGGATTACTGTGCTTGATTGGCCAGAAATCTCGCCTGACCTGAACCGCATAGAGAATCTATGGGTCATTGCCAAGAAAAAGATGAGAGACATAAGACCGAACAATGCAAAAGAGCTGAAGGCCTCTATTGAAGCATCCCGGTCTTCAATAACACCTCAGCAGTGCCACAGGCTGATAGCCTCCATGCCAAACCGCATTGAGGTAGTAATTGATGCAAAAGGGGCCCAAACCAAGAACTGAGTACAAATGCATGATTATACCAACGTTTCTCTATTTAACATCCTTGTTTTACTGATTTCATGTAATATTCAAATTTTCTGAGATAATAATTTGGGGTTTTCATAAATTGTAAACCATAATCATCAAAATTATACCAGATAAAGGCTTGACATGTCTCGCTTTGCATGTAATGAGTACATCTCATATATTAGCTTCACCTTTTACGTTGAATAAATGAAACAACTGAACTTTTGCACAATATTCTAATTTTCGAGTTTTACCTGTATGTCTCTTTCATGGTGTGCGCAGAGAAGCAGATTAGAGTGTATAATTCAACTTACCTCAATATTAGAGTTCCATTCTTTGTGAGATCATCATTTCTGGTTTCCAGGGTAAAAAGTCATCCTCTCTACATGGTCTTATGGGTGAAATAATCCCCAAAAGTTGATCATCTCTGTGCCTTTGTCGTCACTTCTCCACAGATGCCAATTCTCAGCACGAATCTTCAATAAAGAGTGTCTTGTAAACCATCTGTATCCAGGGACAGCTGGTCTAGTGGGCTGTTAGGGCTAAGCCCTCCCCTGTGTTTAGAAAAATGAAAATGTTAAAATAGCAATTTAATACACACAAATTAAAAATATTGTATCACATTTTGTGAAATTTCTACCACTGGTGCCCAACCATTAAATGAAAACCATAAAATCTTTTCACAGCCCAAACAGCCTTGCTAGGTTCAATGCAGATATAGTGGTATGGAGTGAATGACAGATTGCTTACCACGCCTCCCCTCCTAATTTGCTGCTCAATGGGGCTTACTTTGTTTAGCCCAGATTGAGACCAAAACCTCAGGCTTTAGCCAATTACGATGGATGTGCCCCTACAGCGACAGTCTGTGGGTGTGGTTGCGTAGACAGAGTATGACAGCTGGAAAGACTCGCATGTATCAATCACTTTACTTTAACTAGAGAGTTATTAACCTTTTTACATCCCAGAAAAGTCATCGGAATGAGCTTCTCTTTAACACTTCCGCTGTTCCCGCAGGGTCAAATGGACCCCAGTCTCTGGTATGTCCCGTCCGCTGTCCCAGTGGGATCAGTGTGACCCCAAGCATCTGGTATATGCTGAAGTCCACCTCCTGTTCGCTCTGATCACAAGTACCAGATCATGGAGCACAACAACTTCTCCAGAGGAGCTCAGCTCATGGTGGCACGATGGCACATCCTCTGGTATACACTAAAGTCCCCCTAACCACAAGTATCACAGATCATGGAACACAACAAATCCTCCCGCCATGTCGATGACAGCCACTTACTGTCATTTTCCGTGGCAAGCATTTTTTCCCTTCTTTAAACACACCATACCCTCAGTCTGCTGGAGCTGGCTATTATATAATGTGCGCCTTATATAAAAAGACCTCTTTCCATGTGTGTTTTGTTTGATTTTATTTTATCATTGTGATTAGTAATTGTGTTAAGAAGTGTAGAACAGTGTTATGCTAAGTTTTGTGACAGAAAAATTCAGCAGAATAAATGATAGTTCAAACTCTTTATGAGGGGCAATCAAGTATGTGGCAAGAGGTTCTGTGTAAGCTTAATTTTTGTTGATGGTTTGTTGTGCTTAAAAGAGAAATATTGCTGTTTTAAAGCAGGTTTTCTCTATTTCATATTGGAGGATTTGCATTGCTGGAATCTGCACTGCACCATTTTAATATGTCTGTTAGCCCAGCATACAAATATAACCACCAGCTGCCAGTGCCGCTAACGGAGTTGGACCAGAAAGCAGAAGCTGAGGAGAAACTTCCTATCACCTTGCACATTCTTGTCATTGTCGGTATACATCTTTTAACAATTACTGAGATGACGCTTCAGTTTTGGGTCAGACTCGTACTTAAAAACATTACAGAAACCAGTTTTGTTTTTTGTAGTTTTAACATTGGTTTAATATAAACACACTTTTAAACTAAATGTATACATTTGAGTAGAATCAAATCAGAAAAAATATATTTTTTTCAGTGCCAAAATGAAATAGAGTAAAAACAAATATGATAAGTCAATAAGATCCTGGTTTATTCAGGTTCACTTTACTTTCTGGTGTTCCTGGTCTTACTGAAATAGGTTCATGCTCTTTGTATGAAGCTGGTGTTTTGGAAGTTGTTTTTCTGGGAAGTCTAACAGAGGAGGAAGACTCAAACTTCACCAGTGGCTCTGATATTTTCATAGTTCAGTGCATCATTCTCTTCATCGCAGCAAACCTGTAAAAAACACATTTGTTTTATGAGACTGACTCAATAAATTTTTCTACTTATTGTATATGTTCTGATGTACTGCAGACTAATAATCAGAAATCATAAAGAACCACTGAATATAAAATGCATTCAAACTAATCTGAAGTTAATAAATAGATAAATGTTTCACCTCTCATCCAAAAAGCTCTTAACTTCTAATGATGGTTGAGTCAATGACCCACATGACCTTAACGGCCATATTAACGTGATTGTTCTCACTACTTCTTATAAGGTCAATAAGAATCGCCTTTTGCAGACAATATGGTTCTGTTGCCTTCTACAAATCATGAAATTCACCGAGCACAGGAGGAATCTGCAGTGGACCGGTCATGTGAGAGTCAGCCCCTCTAAGTCAGAGAAGAGAAAATGATGGACCGCACCAACCAGGTTGGGGATCAGTCTCTGCTTGATGTGCAGACGATAATGTATCTTGGTATCTTGTTCACAAGTGAAGGTAGAATGTAGCAAGAAGTAGATGGATGAGGAAAAACAAACAAAAAACTTACATCGTTTTCTTCCATCTTTGTTTTTCTTCCTGAGAAGACAAAAGAAGATTTTATTTCCACTCAGAATGTGAAAGTTTATTTAATCTTGATGTAAATTTGATGTCTGAATGGCCTGACCTTTGATCCTTGTCCAGATGTTGACGGCCACAACAGCTGCTAGGAGTGCAGCTAAACCCATAAACACAGCAAAGAACCTCAATTTCAAGTCACCTGGTAACAGAGGGAAACCAGATAAAATACTTTAAAACACAAAGTTATAACAATAATAAAACATTAAAGCTATTTTTTTACTGAAGCTTATTATTAACATCCTAATTTTATTAGCATCCTCTTGTATTAAAGTCAAATGTCTGGTTTTCTGTTTTTTGGTCGTCACCTTTACTTTCCTCTTTGCTTTTTACATAAAAATTGTGAAATTTGACTGTTTTCTTCCTCTCCCTCCTACATTTACTTTGAACTGATAAAAATTCTCTTTATTATGAGTGATCGTGTCATTATTAATGCATTATGAATATCTGTGATACACTGGGTCCCCTTTCTTCAGTAAATCTCTTCTCAGAGAAAGGCTCATGTAAAAGAAGTTCAAGACACCAGACAGACCTAACTTCTATATCATCTTAATATTCATATATAAAAAAGTTGCCTCTGATGAGTAGAAAGAGTAATTCCTTACCAAAATGCAACTCATAATGGTATGATAAATAAACATAAGTCAATTAAACTTAATAATTTACCTAATGTGCAACGAACTGCCAAAGATATGTGCAAAAAAGATAGATGTACAGTATAATATCACAGTTATCACAAGTTTTCTATCAGTTTGACTCTCATTTGTGGTAAATATTTCGTAAGAAACAGAGAAACATGATCAAATGTTCTCATGTTATAGCTTTCTAAATCTTTTTAAACAGTTTAGTTGTTTTCCACTTTACTTCAATTCCTTTAATTTCCTAAAACTTCTATAAAACAAAAACACCAGAACAACATTTAGATTCAGATTGAGATGCACATGCACTTTCTTGTTTTTAACAAATGGATAAGAAAACAAATGAGCAGAGATTCTCCCTATACACTGTATAGATGGTTCAACAATGAAAGCACTGATCAAAATCTGTGATAATCCTCAGAAATGGGGAACCTCAGAACGTTCTCCATTTTCTTTAGACAACAAAAATAGTTTTTCTAGGTCATAATATCCAGGTTTTTCATGCAGTGAAAATGAAAACCTTCATTGGGTAAAAAAAAAAAAAACAAGGTTAATGCATGAATTTATCTAGCATCTTTCCAGTCATACTGATGACTCAAACGCTTTACACTAGAGTCACATTCACACTCACAAACACACACATTAATACACTGACGCGCAGATTAGTAAGCAACCTGAGGTTAGGTGCCTTGCCCAGGGGCACATCAACGTTCTGACAGGAGGAAGCAAACCTACAACCTTCTGATTGAAAGATGACTGCTCTATCAGTAAGCCACAGACGTTTAAGCTAAATCTTTTTAATGTCCTACAAACATAAAGGCTGAAGTGTTGGGTCGTCAGCCCAGCCACATGCAGAACTGCAGAACTTTAAACAAAACAAACGGGTAAAATACATCTCCCAGCATGCACTGGGGTGTCATCCCACCAGGGCATGATGAGCTCTTATTCAACACAGGTGTCGGTTCTCCATAGCCAAACGAAATTATTGTTGCAAAACAATTTAACAGTTTTGTCCCCTAAATATTTTATCAGTAGATGGAACAAATACCATAAATCTACTGACCAAGTTATAAAATTTATTAGAGATAACACCACATAAAGAAAAATGTACATTTTTGAAACATTGAAATGAAACATTGAGATCTTCTCTACCTCTGGGGTTTGATGAGTCACTTCCTGTTGTGGGTTTGTTTGTTGTTGTGTTTTTAGGCCTTGATGCCTTTCTAGTTGTAGTTGGTGCTTTAGTTGCCTTAGTTGTTCTCATTGTTTGTGACTTAGTTGTTGTCGTTGCTGTCAAAGTTGTCATCACTTCAGCTGTTTGTGTCGTTCCTAAATAAATAAACACAACCCCAACATTTCCAAGTTAGATTTATTTCCCAACTACAGTCACAGTTGAATCCTCTTGAAGACCTTCATATTTCCATGAGCAATTTCTGCATCAGCAAACTGTCATCTTTAAACTATATTATTACAGAAACAGTTTTTTTCTCAACAGACAGGGATTGTAAACAGCTCATCATGTTCTCACCTGGTTTATCTATCAGAGGTGAAATCCTGAAGATAAACTCCTTCATTTCTCCTCCTTCAGGTTTAACTTGACACCTGAATAACTCAGAACGCTTTGATGTGGAAACATGATGAGACGTTGAGAAGCTCACACTGGCTGAACAGGCAGACTGAGGTGGAGTTATGATTGTGATCTTTTCAGCAGCTTTGTTATCATACAGCCACTTCACTGAGTGTGAGCATGAATATGTCGACACAGAGCAGCTCAGGATGGCTTCATCATTCTTCTTCTGTTCAATCACTGATGAAGATGATGATGATATTGTTACAGTATCACAACAACGTTAAAGTAACTTCATCACTTCACTTATTCTATTGTATCAGTTTGTTAAAACAAAATATTTTGAAGTGAAAACAACAGTATATAAATACTCACTGTTAACAACAGACAGATGAACATGAAACTCTGATCCATATTGTTGTCCTGATGTGTTAAACTGTCTGCAGATGTAAAGACCAACATCCTCCACTGAGACCTTCTTTATAACCAGAGAACAGTCTGCTGTAACACTCAGTCTGTCTGATTTAATTCTGTTATCTTTATGAATCTTCCCGTCTTCAAACAGTGGTTCTGTTCCACTTTGATCACTGAATAACCAGGTAGTTTTATCACAGGTTGGCATCATGTTTCTAAAACATTCAGCAGGCAGAGTGACTTCATCTCCATTTCTGACAACAAAGTTAGAAGTTTGTCCAGCTGCTGCTGCTGCTGAGGAGATGAGAAACAGTAAATCAGGAATGAGCCGCTTTTATGGTTAATGTCACAATATTTATCACACAGAAATTATCTTTCATTTTGAAAAATATTCAGATACTTAAATAAAAGTTCCTTTTATTTGGTAAATATAGATTAGTGAAATTCTTTTTGATAAAATCAGTTTAACAATGATCCTGTATAATAAATGGGCAGAACTTTATTCTTACCTGTAAAGCTTAGAATCAACAAGAAAAACATTGTAATCCATCTGAATTCAGCCATCAAGCGTCTCTTGTTCTCGTCTTCTAGCGATCTAACTGACTCTGGTAGAGAGACGGAGCATCTACTTCCTCTAACCAGACTGATGTCACTTCCTCCAACTGTCTGATGATTAGTTTTTTTTAGCTAGGCTAGTTTAGAGATGGTGTTAATGATGTCAGTCCTGTCAGAGATCACAGCAGAATAAATGAGAGACTTTAAACCTGAACTGTTTATAATGAAAGGTCAAAAGAGAAGAATTACAGAAATAGAACTTCAGTTCTTGTCTGTTTTAACAGGAGAAATTAACCCGTAAATATTCAGAGTGAAAAGCAGCGACTGTGATCAGTTGGTTTCTGACAGTGAGGTGTTAAAGAGAGAAAGATGACAAATGTGTGAAAATTAGACTTTAGATACATGTGAAGGTTCAGTTCTTCTTTTCTCCTCCTTAACAGCAACATGCGTAACTGATCTCAGACCAATTAGTTCCTCATGGTAACACTGAATGGTTTATTTTTCTGAGAACTAAAGAGGAACTGTTCTGTGAGAATGTGGTTAAAGAGCTCTAAAAGTGTTACCTGTTAATGATAAACAGATAACAGATGGTTACCTTAGTGATGAGAGCATGTGAACCATTTATGTCCTGTCAACTGGATTATCTAAGCCGCTTTTGAAGTATGAAAGGGATGAGAAACACAGCAAACTCACTTAAAAAGTTTCCTAAAACGGTTAAAACTAGCCTACAGTGAATCCGTAGTTTAGGACAGCTTCAGCAAGATTTAGATTCCAATCTAATTTTGTTAACGACAATAAGCCACTCCCACATTATGAAAGTTTACGCCCCAATTTTCATATCATGCTGAATGGTAAATGCCCTTTTTGTTTGGTGCTTTTTCAAGTCAGAAGAGTTTGTTACATTCACTCATTTACCCATTCACACACACACACACACACACATTCTGTATGCTAATGGTGGTAAGCTCCATTGTATCCA
This sequence comes from Valencia hispanica, assembly GCA_963556495.2. Taxonomy (NCBI): domain Eukaryota; kingdom Metazoa; phylum Chordata; class Actinopteri; order Cyprinodontiformes; family Valenciidae; genus Valencia; species Valencia hispanica. The sequence continues at coordinate 42,932,113 of OY747719.1, read as the reverse complement.
CAGCTGCCACTGTCGATCGTGCTATATTCTGTACTGTTACAGCTGTGAATGAGCCGAATGCAGGCAGGGAGGGATACCACTTGTGGGTTTGTTGAAGAAGGAAGTCACAATTTATAATGTGTTCTGTGACTTAAGACATGGCTTTTTAAAAATGGAAATAGCCGCACAGATATTGTGTTCAATTTATTAGACTGATGGTTTATTACCAATTGGGATTTTATCAACATTTTATAAATAAATAATATAAGCCTCAGTGCATTGAAGGAGGCTGCATTTTAAAAAGTAGTTTTAATGGGTCCGTTTTCAGTCAAAATCAAAGATTTTGTTTTTTCTCATTAAAAAACGAAAGCAGGAGAATTTGTAAATGAGAGTAAATTTATGGTGAATTCAATGACATATAAATAAGGATTTGAGAACAGGAGGGGGAATCAAACATGTTATTACGCCAACTGGAGCATTAAACTACTGTCTTTTTATACAACCGGAACTAGTTCATATTCAGGTTTCAAATTCAGTTCAGAATGTTTAAATAAATGATTAACTCAGTTTTAACCTGTGTGAATGTGTAGCTAGTTGTTGTCTGTGGTGAATAAGGCCAACACTGCTACGCAGACAGAAACTTAAGTTTAATGAATGCAAGATGTTAACAGGGGCATTAAACAAAACACAGGAAGACTGACAAGCTGATTCTCAAGTTTGTGGTCTCATGTACACAGACTTCTGTGAATATTCTAATAAAGCATGGCAGACTCACATTATCAGATGTATCAGTGTGCAAACACAAGAATCCAGCTATGTTTCCTTTATACATCTCGACTGAGGTGTGAAGAGTATTGTTTACCCAGGGCCCACTGCAGGGAAGGGCCTGATATGGAGGTTGTAACAGCTTGTTCTCCACTCCTCATGTGGGTTGAAAGTTTCTTCTCATGTGGTGTCCGACTACTTTTTTGTGATTGACCAGAAATTTGTAGTGGGTGTTAACATTGAAAAGCAGAAATGTCAACATCAACATCCCTCCAGTCATTCTGTCCAACAAGTCCTGCAAACATTGCTCTTATTCTTGAAGCCTCAATCTAATTAAATGTTTCATTTTTTAATGTTCAGGTCTTTGATATCCTTTGACAAAATCTGGTACAACTAATTACTTTCAGAAGTCACATTGTGAGTAGTTTAGACTGAGCATAATCTAGCTGTTCTGTTTCTGGCCTCAGCAGTTTCTTAGAGAACATCACATAAAAAACAGCATCATGGAGACCAAGCAACACAGCAGACAGGTCAGGGAGAATGTTTGACTCTGTAATGCCAAACATATCATATTTGATGCACAATTTCTGAGAGCACAACATTTTTTGTATTAAATATTTTATTTAATAGTAGTAAATATTTTATTAAACACAATAAAATATTTTATTTAATAGTGGTACATAGTTTACAAACTGAAATATTTTATTTAATAGTAGTAAATATTTTATTAAATAAAATAAAATATTTTATTTAATAGTGGTAAATAGTTAAAATGTTCTGTTAATTATTTCATAGTTCAAGCTTTACAAGGTTAAAGCAGACAGAGTTCTGATCAATCCATCATCTGAAGGAGAGAGCTACCAAGACATGGATGTCCACCTGACAGGCTGAGCAAGGGGGGTATTTTTTTTTAAAGTTTTTTGGCGCTAGAGGCCTTTATTAACAGTAGATCAGACCAAAAATGGGCAGAGAGAGAAGGGAGGAAGACATGCAGCAAAGGTGCCAGAGTTGGCAAACCAGGGGCCTTGAAAGGGCCTTTATCAGCATTTCCCTGTACCACCCCACCCCAAACACACATGCACACACACAATTAATTGTATGAGCTTAACTACATCTCAATTAGTCATTTTGTGTAATTTCGCCCTATGGTTTGCAATAAATAAGAAAAATCAATAAAAAATGAGATACGTGTTTGAAGCCATAATGCAATGAACACTGTCAACAAAGGCCTGCCTGATTAACACTACTCAAATCAGCCGTTTGTTATTTCAATTTTTTCACATTTACTTAATTATTTTCACATTTATCTTTAAAAATTTGAAGAAATATATTAAGAAATTAGCAAATGTGGAAAAAAGTAAATATGGAAATACATGTGAAAATAAAGATGATAATGTATTCATTTTCAAATATGTATAAATAAATATTTCATTATTTTCAAAGTTGTTTATTCATTTATGTATTTCCTCATATTAAAGGATTTGGCAGGGACTTTCTCTGTTTGAGAAATCACATAATTGCAAATATCATGGCATACCATGGGAGCCGTCTGTCGTGCAGTGTCATCAGTAGTTGGCCTGGTCACTCGGACCATGTACTTCAGTGATGGCTGAATGACCGGCCAAAACCGCATCAGGTGGTCATAAGATGCAAACCTGGAAATAAATAAAAACTTTATTTAACTTGTGGATGTCTTTTTGTAAATTAAGGTAAGCAGGGAAAATATTCATACAATGTCTGATTTTCAGCCATTTTTCACAAATCCCTCTTTATACTATGTAAATCTATAATTTGTATGGGGCTGAACTAGACCCGCACCTGCAGTATTAAACCATCCTGCCACCTGTCAACCACCTGTTAGACAGGGGTCCTGTATTACTTTTTATTTCAGAATGTTTTAATTTCCACATATTCATGGTCTCTAATAGATAACATGGCAACCCTAATGTTTTTAAGAAGACATCTTAAACATCTCTTCTTTTTTACAATCAGACCACATGTACACGTTTACATTTAAACAATTATACTACCTCCTGTGTGCTAAGTCTGCTCTTTTTTTATACTAATATAAAATACAATAACAGAGCCACCCTGGTGACATTGTACTAAAATAATGCACTCTATGGCCACGTTTTGTTACCTCCGCCAAAGAGGTTATGTTTTCGTCAGGATTTGTTTGTCTATTAGTAACATAACTGAAAAAGTTATAGATGGATTTTGATATTTTCAGGAAATGTCCACGGTGGGACCAGGAACAGGTGATTAGACATCGGGGGTGATCTGGATCACCATCTGGGGGTGTTCTGAGCTGCTTTGGCGCAGGTCTGCTCTCTCCAACTGCTTTTCTAGCTTATTTTATTTCACTATGTGCCTAGTCAAAAAGTATTTACATAACTAGCAAATGCACTTATCTGGTGAAGAACCAAATGTCCACATCGGAACCAACAAATCGCTATATCCCAAAACGTGAGAGGGACATTTGCTCCAGCTGTTGCCGTAGTTGAGCATCTTCCTCTCGGAGTCTCTGGTTTTCCTCCAGTACAGTGTCCAACTTCTGTAAAGTTAGAAAAATATTCACAGATTTGGCTTTTGCGGATCAATAACTTATCATCGGAGCATCGCTTTTACCGACACATCAGTGCAATCACAGCAAGGCAGACTGCAAGCTACAATCGCATTTTCCTCAAAACGAGCCGTCCTCCGCGCGGAGAGACTTGCATTGGCCTCTATGCAGAGTCTGCTGGTGCGCCAATGCGCAGGGACCATCTACAAATTGCAACACAGAAGAAATACGACAAAGAAATATTCAATTGCTTCACCTAGGACAGGTGTACTGTCAACAATATATATATAGATATATATATATATCTATATATATATAGATATATATAGATATATATAGATATATACAGCAAATCTTACTACAACACATAGTTGTTGAAATGTTTTGTAAGTAATTTTGGGATTTTTTCATCATTCAAAAAACTAATAGAATGTGCAATAACAAATTACATGTTGTAGTGCCATGAAACTCCTAGCACGCATATACCATCTACCCTTGTTCATACTACAACTCATACTTTGGGAAAATAGGCATTAAATTCATTTTGGTGATATTTTAGCATTCAAAAACCTATCAAATGTGTAATAACTACACTATTACATGATGTAGTGCCACCAAATTCACAGGATATATAAAGCATCTCCCCTTGGTCATACTCAGTTCATACTTTAGTTGAAAATGCTTAAAATTTATTTTGGTGATATTTTAGCATTCAAAAACTAATAAAATGTGCAATAACTACACTATTACATGCTGTAGTGCCACCAAATTCACAGGATATATAAACCATCTCCCCTTGACCATACTACAACTCATACTTTATTTGAATATGCATTAAATTCATTTTGGTGATATATTTGCATTCAAAAACTAATTAAATGTGCAATAACTACACTACTACATACTGTAGTGCCACTAAATGCACAGGATATATAAAGAATCTCCCCTTGAGCATACTACAACTCATACTTTGGGAGAATAGCCTTATGATTCATTTTAGGGATTTTCTTATTATGAAAAACCAAATCACATGGCAAGTAAAGTATAGCATTGATTTTTTTTGCTACATATGGCAAATAAATAAAGCATCTATGATCCTTGACTGAATGGGGAAACAACTTTTATTAATCACTATAGTGTGAATACATTTACATATATACACACTGAAATAGCTTTATCAAGAAAAAAAATACTTACAAACTAAACAATACATATGTTTGACCTGGTAAAAACGGAAGTTTTGGGGTTTGCTATCCAGCCTAGAGGTGATGTCACATGCATCATGCTCTGATGCTACAGCCTCAGCTGCAGCAGCCATGGGTATGAATCTAAAATCCATTCTTTGCTGATTTTATCCCCCTTCTCTACCATTGCTGTGCCTCATCAGCTGCTCAATTTAAGTAAAACATAAAAGCCACACAATATAGCTAGCACCAAAACATACAAGTCTTTGAGTTTTAACAAGTTTCATTTCCCACACTCTCAAACATAAACAATCCAGTATCTGGTTACAGTAAATGAAACTTACCTATAAACTGTTTATTTTTTGCACAAAACACAGTACCAAGGAGTGTCTTTATCTGGAATCTGTGCTGATGTCATCTGAATACATTCAGTATGGAACCATCGTCCACAGGTTTCACATTGTATCTACAACATCGGGATATACATTTCAATAACATTGTAAAACTTTTATATGAAGACAGATTAGATAGATTAGACAGACAAGACAGACAGACAGACAGACAATCAATATAAAATAAAATATTGTTTAGCATGGCAGTTCAAATATTATTTTTTAGTCTTCAGATTAAGTTATAATTGATTATGTTAAACTATTAAACCTTTTTGTCTCACCCAAAGTGCAGTAACTGTAGAATAGAGCAGGTCTCCATTTCCACAGAAGGAGCAGAAGTCATCCCTTGAATCTTAAAATAAACATTGACTTTCAATCAAACAAGCTATGATTAATCTAAGTTTCAAAATAAAGAAATGTTTCATTTGCAGAAATTTTCCAAAAACAAATCTTTTATTACCTGATCCTTTCAGAATTTCTTCTGCCATGTCTCGTCTGAGTTTTTGAATAGACCTTTTTGATGAGTCAATGTTGAACTTCTTTGGAATGTTAGGAAATTCCATCACTGTCATCTTGGTCATCTATATGAAAGACAAGCACACACATACATTTTAACCCACACAGTAACATATATGGGTTTTTTTCCTTCATTGACAGTTTCAAAAATCTTACGCAAAATCACCTGCATGAAAAAGACCCCACAGCTGGTGCCATCTTTCTGGACAGTGTGGGTTATTGTGCCAGGTTGCCTCTTGATGTTAACCCAGTCCTCCTTTCCTAGTCTATTCCGACGCATCTTGAAGTACTGTCTACAGGAATCAAGCATCATTTATTTTGAATTTCCATGGTTATTACTGTTTTACTTTAAAAAAAAAAGATTTGTGGGAATTGTTAATTTTCCAAAAGCTAAAAAATAGTACTCAAATCTGGAGCCAGCCTCCCTGGAGTCCTCAGCTTCTGTTGCCACTTGCAAAGGATCAACCACAAAAATGTGGTTTGAAAGGGCATGGACATATTGTTTAGACAAGGTGCATATCATTGAATCAAAATAATATTCAAACAGTAACAAAAAAAGCAAACATATAGTCTTAATAATGCAAGGGAAGTGTATTTATGTAGCACATTTCATATACAAGACAATTTAAAGTGCTTCACATAAAACAATAAAAGCATTACAGCAGTATACCTAGAGCATTAGAAAGTATATTAAATATAAACTGCATGATTTAAAAAGAGAGAAAACAAGATAAAAAAGTTTTTAAGAAACGGTTCAGATGTGAAATTGTGAATCAGAACTGTATTAACATGCAGCTGAGAAAAGGTGATTCTTTAAACTAGAGTTTTTCTGCTGATCTGAGGCTTTCTGGGAGTTTGTTCCAGACATGTGGAGCATAGAAGCTGAACCCAGCTTTTCAATGTCGGGCTCTGACTCTGATAACTGATAAAAGACCAGATCCAGATGACCTGACGGGTCTGGTAGGTTCATACTGGATCAGGAGGTCCTAAACCATTCAGACATTTATAGACCAACAGCAGAACTTTGAAGTCTATCCTCTGATGGACAGGTAGCTAGTCGAAATACCTCAGATCTGGACTGATGTGGTCCACAGATAGACCCTGCAAGACCCAGTTACAATAATCAAGCCTACTAAAGATGAATGCATGGACTAGTTTGTCCATGTCCTGCTGAGATCAGATCAGATCTTTTATCCTTGAGATATTCTGAAGGTGATAGTAGGCCAGTTTTGAGTACCTTAATGGGTTTTTCAAAGTTCAGGTCTAAGTCTGTCATTACACCCAGATTTCTGGCCTGGTTTGGGGTTTTCAGGTGTATGGACTGAATCTCTGTGATGACCACTAATCATTTCTCTTTGGCTCAAAATTTAATCATCTCAGTTTTGTTTTTGTTCAATTCAAGAAAGTTTTTGCACATTAATGCCTTCGATACATTTACCAACATCCTGTTTAGGACCAAGGACACCTGGTGACATTGTACTATATAACTGTGTCTGCTAGCTATTGTAAGTAATGTTGTTGTTCTTTATAACCTGTGCTAATGAGCGCATGTACATGTTGAACAGAGAAGACATTGGCAAACATTGACACTTACATCATATAGCTCTTTATGTTAACCTCGAATAATTAAATAACAAGTAGTTGTGTTTTTTTCAATTGTATGGGTAACCATACAAAGCACATTCAAAGAGCCTATAGGATTACACAACTAATATACTCACCACAAACTTCCAGTGTACATTGTTTATGTTTACAAATCCAATGATTCCATCATAGTCATCAAACGGAACCTGCAGAAAGTGTTTGTGAGGAAAAGTTTTATTGACCTTTTTGTGATTTGACCAGGGCTAAAAAAAGCCACTGTATATTGAATAGAAGGAATATTATCAGATATCACATCAAGGACAATGACACTGAAGAATATCTGTAAATCAAAATTTGAACCTTTCAATTATAGCACAACCTACTGCCTTTTATTTTAGAAATTAAGAGTTGTACTCACGCTTTTTAACCCTTGCCTGGCCACCTGCTCTCTTGTGCCATATAATATTGCACCCACGGTGCAGAGATTTAATTGGTACAATCGACTCATGGCAGGTGATTTTAAGATTAAAGTATTATACAGTAAGTATCAACATGTTTGAAAATGGACTATACTTTTAAGCAACGATTAGTTTTGATTGAAAGAAAAAATCCAGACCCTTTAAAAGGAAATCTAGTTAAAAATCACTGTGGCACAACAGTAAAACAAAACTGTTAGAACACATAAACAGGCATATCTCTCCAATGAGCAGTTCATGGGGCCTCAAGCTCTGGAATCCACTGTGTCTGAGGGTGACCTTAATCCTCTGATCATCATTTTTCACAACAGCCACGACAACTTCACCTGGTTTACTTGTCCAAGGACACTTAATCTATATAATAAACATTACTGTTATCACTTTATATTGTGTTCACCAAGCCATTTGAAGTAATTGTCATTTGCTTCACTACCCACCTGTCAGTAGTTAAGGTGGTAAAATGGCTGTATATAGAAATTTATCGGCTGCTATAAATCTGAAACAAGTACCTCCTCTGAAGGCTTGGTCCCATCTTTTGTGGCTGTATTGCTACTGTTCTTCCCATCTTTGGCACTCAGTCCTTTGCCAGTGAGTTTAGTGGGGTTTTTTTTTTGGGAGCAGGAAAAGTGGAAGGAGTCGAAAAATATTTGGAGCTTCCAGTGCGGGGCTTCTCCCCATCTCTCTTTGCCCAACCTTCCTGGGATTGTGTGATGTCATTGAAGATCCCTTGTTTGAGGAGTAACTTTTCAGAAAGGTTATGACGCATGATGTGTTCTCTGTACCTTCCTTGTAAACTCCCATACATTTTCTGAATGAATGTTGCTGGTGTAAGCCGTCTCTGCTTTTTCAGTATTGACTGCTTGATGATACCAAACCATCTCTCAACATGGCAGGTTGTGTCCCTTGTTTACCTCAGTACAGCGTTCTTTTCATCCTTGTCTGATGCATGCCTTTTCAAATCTCCCAACAACAGACCACTCCAACGTGGAAAAATTCCCAGGTATCTTTCAAAAAGGATGTCAGTGATCCCAGGGCAGTAATATTGATTCCCAGTTTGTTCAGTTTGGACATCCTCTATTCCAAGGTCACTTTGTACTTCCTCAAGAACCTCCTTAAATCTGTATGTGAAAGGAGACTTGCCAATAATCATGCAGGCTTTCTTTTTTCTTCATCATCTTCCTCCTGCACTACTTGGCTGTCCTCCAACTTTTCTGCCTCGTCCATGTTAGGTATCTTGGCTTTATTTATCAATTCCTGCATGACTTTCAGGTTAAGGAGGACAGTTTTGCTGTTGTGTTTTCCGCATAAAACACTGCACAAGGACCGGAAGATGTGGAGGGCGTCAGTCAGTGATGTTGTGTTTTGCAACCTGGCAAATGCAAAAGTTGCAAAAGCTTTAAACCCTTATCATCAGTTTTGCATCCAATGGAATGAGCAACTGCTTTCAACACATGTGCAGAGCACATATGTAACACAGTAAACTTCATGTCTTTTGAATTCATCTGTCCTGAACAAATAGCGAAAGCCCTGTCCAGATAGCTGAAAATACTGTCCTTGTTGAAGGACATAAGAACACTATTTATCAGTGCCCAGCTGTAGTCAGTTTTAACCTGATAAACTTTGAACTTTTTGTACTGTGACAGGGATCGCAGAAACTGCATCAGCCAGAATGTAATGGGTGGTATTGAGTGTTCATTTGTGAGCATCTCACAGACTGGAAGGGGAGGTGTACTCTGACCACCTCCAGGAAGAGTGAGAGAATAATAAAGAAGTCTCTTGGTCTGACCAGGAACTTTGGATGCAACATTACCAGTTGCATCCAGGTACAAGGCCACTGGGGATTTCTTTCTCAGATGTTGTACAAGAATGCCGATTCCTGTTTCTGTATACACGTGTACACCTAACGGATCAATTTGCAGGTGCTGAATGTATCCAGGTATTCTGTGAAATTGAGTGTCACATTCCTTGATGATTTTTTGTTTGAGGTACTTCTCCAAGAACACATTATCATGAATTATTTTCCTTTTGCTGAATTCTGAACATATCCCTTTCAGAACATTCTTATTCACAATTCGGGTTATGTTCCCAGAAACACGTTCAGCAACAGGTGTTTTCTTAAGTCTGGTATAGAAATGTTGACTCACACCCTTGCGTAGAGCCCTTGCAATTCTTCCTCTTCTTGTATATGCTGCCCGCCTAAATCGAGTCTCACTTTTCTTGTGTTCTATTTTTCCCTTTTGTAGCACAGACATTTTGATTACGGTGTTCGGTGTTGGCTTTCTTTCCATTCTAAAAAAGTATCTAGCACTACATGAAGGAAAGGTACAAATGGCACAAATATTTAAATATGGGCTTATGATTTTTCGGCTGTGAGTTGATTTAATGTGCTGACTCTTGGAAGCAAGAGTACAACAGGGATTTGTTTTCCGGAAGCAGTTTTTTAAAACATTGGTCCAAGGTCTTCTCAGTTTCAGGGAACCTTGAAGAGGAAGAATTTTCTGCCATTTATCTTGTTTGATTGTAATGGTGAACTTTTTTGATACCGCTGGCAGCTTTCTCCATTGTTCAATGTTTTGTTGAAGCTGGGCTTCAGTTTGTACAGATATTTTCTTTAGTTTTTTTTCTTTTTTAGTGTTTTGCAAGTTGTCATCTGTGACATTGTCCTCTGCTTGAATATTTTGCTGGTCCATCTTCTTTTGCTCGTCTTCTTCAGTTTTTTTTGTGTTTTCATCTGTGACATCATCATGTGTATTCTCTTGTTAATTTTATTCAGTATTTTGTGTGTTTCCATCTGTGACATCATCATGTGTCTTCTCTTGTTCGTTGTATTCAGTATTTTGTTTGTTGTGTGTCTTTTCTTGGTCTTTTCCTTCAGTATTCTGTGTGTTTTCATCTGCGACATCATCATTCTTCTCTTGTTCGTCTTCTTTAGTGTTTTGAAATTCTCCTACTACAATTTCTTCCTCTGATTTGTCTTTGTCTTCCTGTTCTTTTGAATTTTTTTGGTGTGGGCTTATCAAATCCCTGACTCCTCTCCAATTTTTGGTCCATACTACCCAGAGCCAATGACGGTTTTTTGGACCATCTTTACCGAATAGGGCTAATGATATTTCTGACCAGATTTGTGAAGAATAATCTGTCCTTGACTTGTCATGTGTTTCCTCTTCATTATTTTGACCAGGGCTGCTATTCCACCAGCTTTTGCCCATAAATCTTTCCGAACAGCAACCTTTCCTTTTTTTACTCTCCCCATTGCCTTAAAAGCTTGTAACCTAAGGAAATGAAAATGGAAATCAGAAACCCTACATGGGCATGATATGATTTCTTTAAGGTTATAAAGGATTTCAAACTACAGTATTCAAAATGTTATCAAAATATAACCTAGTAAAAGTAAGAAAAAAACTAACAGTTTTATTTCAAGTCAAGCTGTAAAATGTCTTATATGGCAAACAATTCAACATATAGCAAAAGACAGGTTAAAAAAATTACATGGCAATAATAATTCACAAGCTTCATTTCACAATTAAAACAGAATACAGTGGTCCCTTGTGAATTGCGGGGGTTACATTCTAAAGATAACCCACAATGGGTGAAATCCAAGAAGTAGGCCTATTCATCTTTATGTTTTACAATTATTATAAATGTTTTAAGGCTGTAAAACTCCTTGCTACACACTGTACACACTTTTCTCAGACATACATTAACCGTTTTTCACATTTCTCAATAGTTTAATTACTCTCAAAGTTTAAACCTTCATAGATTTTAAAACATAAAAGTATTAATCCCGTGGTTTCTTCGTCAGCAAAAGGATGCCTCCAATCATAAAGCAGGATGCAGAACAAAATGCGCGTTAGTACGCTGTAAAGAAAGAATGTAAAATTGAACTATAAAAAATCATCGAAACAGCGAGTTGAAAGGTGAACCGCGTTATAGTGATGGACCAATGTACTAATCCAGCATACAAAAATAGCTCAATTGGTACAACTATTTAAACAGAAAAAACCAGTCACATCATTTTTACAATTAATCCAAGGTGAAACAAATGAAGAACTTCTTCTCTCTTCAGAAAGGTCTTACTTAAACACTGATCTCCAAGATTATTGAGGCATTAGGCTTAATTGATAGCTGCATATGATTGGCTAGTGCTTAATCACACTATGCATCCTTTATCCGATTGGTTGCAAGACAGTGGCCATGAGGCAGTCAAGAGGTGATCACTCAATAGCAGTCAATTTTATTACCCTATGATTGAGAACTGCACCACCATTATGGAAATATACCACTAAGAAATTACAATCGATTACTCATGAGGGAATGTTAGTAACCCGGTAACCATATAGCCTTAAATAGTGATTTAAAAAAAAAAGATATCCATGAAAAAAAAAAAAAAAAAAAAAAAAAAACTTAAATGAGGAAAAATAGTTAACTAAAGTATGAGTTGTAGTATGACCAAGGGGAGATGGTTTATATGTCCTGTAAATTTGGTGGCACTACAGCATGTAATAGTGTAGTTATCGCACATTTTATTTGTCTTTGAATGCTAAAATATAACCAAAATGAATTTAAAGCCTATTCAACTAAAGAATGACTTGTAGTATGGTCAAGGGGAGATGGCATATATATCCTGTGAATTTGGTGGCACTACATCATGTAATAGTGTAGTTATTGCACATTTAATAGGTTTTTGAATGCTAAAATATCACCAAAATGAATTTAATGCCTATTTTCCCAAAGTATGAGTTGTAGTATGATCAAGGGGAGATGGTATATGCGTGCTAGGAGTTTCATGGCACTACAACATGTAATTTGTTATTGCACATTCTATTAGTTTTTTGAATGATAAAAAAATCCCCAAATTACTTACAAAACATTTCAACAACTATGTGTTGTAGTAAGATTTGCTGTATATATCTATATATATCTATCTATATCTATATATATCTATATCTATATCTATATATATATATATCTCTATATATATCTATCTATCTATCTATCTATCTATCTATCTATCTATCTATCTATCTATCTATCTATCTATCTATCTATCTATATATATATATATATATTGTTGACAGTACACCTGTCCTAGGTGAAGCAATTGAATATTTCTTTGTCGTATTTCTTCTGTGTAATTTGTAGACGGTCCCTGCGCATTGGCGCACCAGCAGACTCTGCATAGAGGCCAATGCAAGTCTCTCCGCGCGGAGGACGGCTCGTTTTGAGGAAAATGCGATTGTAGCTTGCAGTCTGCCTTGCTGTGATTGCACTGATGTGTCGGTAAAAGCGATGCTCCGATGATAAGTTATTGATCCTCAAAAGCCGAATCTGTGAATATTTTTCTAACTTTACAGAAGTCTGTGACTTCAAAGGCAGGATCCGGAACGACACAGTAGTCGTGATCGTGGGCTCGAACTGCTTCCCCAGTTTCCACTTTCTCCAGTCTAGCTGTCCGCTCCCAAACACAAGGTCTTCTCTCACCGAGAGAATAGTTGTTCCAGTGAAATAAAACATGAATAAACAAAACCTCATGCCTTTTGCAAAGTAGTAGCCTATAGCAGAGGACGTTTTTGCTGGGATTCCTTACATAGAAAACTAGTTAAACCTTAAACTGATTGGAATGTTTGAATTGAAATGACTTTTCTTCTAAAGTGCCTTGAGATTAGGTCTGTTGTGAATAGGCGCTACATAAATAAACTGAATTGAATTGGATTCTTTCCAAGTTACAACAAATGGTATGAGCTACAACAACACTTATTTTCCCCTTGGGATCAGTAAAATATTTTTGAATTGAATCAAATTTAATTGAATGTAACCTACAGTACGTCTCTTTCATGGTGTGGCCAGAGAAGCAAATCAGAGTGGATTGACTGTGGCTTGGTGGGTACAGTAGTTGTTTGGTAGATAGAAGGTTTTTCAATTTGGCTTGATCAGTGTTATGCTGTTAACTTTGAACATTTACTGGTCAGTCATTTTCCTTTTTAAACAGACACTGATTTCAAAAGTTATATTTCTGTAATCCTTTAAACTTTTCACCTTTATGTATGATAAGGTTAGGTTTAAAGACTAAATTATTCTGCTGTTACCTCTGATAAAACTGTCTAAACTAGCTTATCTAATAAATAATAAATAAACTAACCATCAGTCAGTATGGCTAGAAAAGTGTTCAGTCCATTTACCAATTATACTTCAACATACATTACTATTAGAGGTTCTGTACTCCATGACCTCATCCTTTCTGGTTTCCTGCGTATACAGTTATCCTCTCTACACAGTCTAGTGGGTGAACAAATTCCCAATAAATGGATAACCTCTGTGCCCTTGTTGTTACTTCTCCAAAGATGCATATTCATAGCAAGAATCTCCAATAAGAAAAGCCTGGGAAACCACCTCTGTCTGAGTTGGGCGAGAAATTAGATCCAGAGAAGAAGATGCTGATCACCTTGCAGATTCTCATTCTAGTCAAAGAATGAACCTACAAATATAAATATATAAATATATTATATAAATATATTATATATAAATATATAAACCTACATAAAAGTCTTCTAAAATGGTTAAAAATAGCCTAAAGAGAATCAATACTTTGACATATCTTTAACCAGATTTGTCTATGGTATAATTTCCATAGCATTTACCAGCCACTCTCACTTCCACTCACCCTGGAAAAAACAAAAGGGGAAACTCTAGTTCAATCTATAAACTAGTGAAAAGAATAACTCAGAACATTCCTTCAGAACATTAAGACTATTTAATCTGCTCAGAGACTGACTGCATCAAAGCAATATCTTGTCAGCTGTCTGGAGTATTATTTAGGGCCCGGTTAACAGAAGTCTGGACTCGAGTCATGTGACTTGGACTCGAGTCAGACTCCAGTCATTAACTTTGCGACTTGACTTGGACTTTTACATCAATGACTTGGGACTTGACTGAGACTTGAACCCATTTATTTGAAAAGACTTGATACTTTACCCAATATTCACTCATTCCATCCAGCGCCACCGTCTTAACAAGAGGAGACTGTCTATGTGTACACACGTGTGCGAGAGCTGCAAAACAGCCAATCAAATTGCTAGATTTAAAAAAAGAAGCCATCATAACCCCCTGTCTCGTTATACGGCTCTGCAGGACAATTATGCTTCCAATAATAAATTATTTCGATTAGATAAACTACAAAGTAGTGCAAGTACATGCAAGAAGAGAATAAAAGACAGAGATGATTCTCGTCAAGTCTAGTTTATTTATTTTGCACAGTTACATAACATATATATTAAAGCGTTCTTACTTTCCGCAGGTGGGATGTTAAGTACTTCCGGGTCAAATCTGCTTTTTTTGTGACACGCTGTCTATGTACATATACATATAATGCATCATCGTGAAGCTAAGACTCTTGTGATTCCATTGAGGTATGCCAATGAGTGATGCAGTCATAACAGTAGACACAGCAAACACTCAAAGAAAAAATATGTGAAACTCACCGTTCGTAGCCTCTAATCCTAGACAGAACCGAGCCATCTCGAATAAAAAAGGTCCAATTAATGTCCTCCAATAAAATAGTTAGTCTACGACAAGTCTGATGTCCCCAATCCAACATTTTCTTAGGTGTGGTAGTTACCACTAGCATGCTCATTATTAGTCCACAAATAACTTGGCACCCTTCTTCTTCTGATTTTATGATGGCCATTCCAGAAGGTTCACTACCGCCACCTTCTGGAATGGAGTGAGGACCAGAACAGTTTTTAATGCCTAAATGTTTTTTATTATTATTTTCATCACCTGCACTCTTTTGTAAAATCTCTTTAATCCTTAACTGTGAATCAGTGAAATTATAGTTTAAAAGAAGACTATTCTCTTAAGCTAAGTTTGATTAAGCTGTACAACAAACAGGTCTGGGTTCAGAACTACTTTTACAAAATTTTCTAAGTATAGTTACACTCATTTAATCAGGTGTTGAAATAACGTTTTTGAAAAAAACACATGGTTTATGATTGACATTGAACATATAATCGCAAGATTGCTTTTTAAAATGATTAGAAATTTTAAGACTTGAGACTTGACTCAGACTTGCCTGCATTCACTTGACTTGACTTGAGGATAACGACTTGAGACTTACAAAGCAATGACTTGGTCCCACCACTGCCAATTAAACTGCAGCATAGGTCAGTTTAGACCGCCAAGCTGGACAGCAGCTGGCAATAGCTCTGTAATGCATACAGTCAGTATGGACCAACCAGATTTTTCCAAACAAGTTTCAAAACACATGTGCAGGGAAAAAGAATTATTTACTTCTTTTTTCTCTCCCCTTTATATTTTAGCTCAGGATGAGGGTTCTGTGTGAACGTGGCAGCCTCTTAGGCTCATGCCCCAACCTTCATAACTGGTAGATTACGCAGGCTTTTGTTTTGTAGCAATGTTCTGTTGTGACTGGGCATGAGCCTGCAGCAGGCAGTGGGTAAGGCCAGCTGTGGGTTTGCAGATACATGAGAAAAGAGGGGGCTGGGACTGTGGGTGACTGGGTGCAGCTACAGATGCCTACTAATGGAGGAAAGGAAGGAAATCTCACTTTAAATGCCTTCTGTGATTTCTGACTTGGGTCTCTGAGTATGGAAATAGCAGCATGGATGTTTTGTTTAACTCATATGAAGAACAATTTGATCAGTTGACATGTTTGAACAAAATCAGGATTTTATTTAAAAAAAGAACACTCACCTCAGTGCATTTAATTACACAGTTTTAATGGGTCAGTTTGCAGTGAAAAAAATCTGATTTATTTTGCTTTTTGAAAATTAAAGCAGGATAGCGCTTACATAAGAGGAACTTCATACAGAATTCAACAACATGAAAATAAGGTTTGGTGAACAAAAGAGAATGAATTTAAAAAATGTAAACATGTCAACTAGAGCATTACACCACAACCTTCTTTATACATAAATGATGCAAATACTGTATTTTGTACCATTTGAAATCCAACTGTTCACTTGAGGGAATATTTACATTCATGAGATGTGCTGGTTACACTTCTGAGACATGCCAAAATCTCCGTCCGTCCATCCATGCTTATCCTATTTTGCTCACCAAACAATGAGCAAAAATTATTCTGTAAACTTTTTAAAATTAGAAATTATATTGTAAAAGGTAAAATAACTTTTCTTATGGACTTTGCTTTAGTTTATATGTATTTCAATGACCAAAATTCTTTTCTAATCTGATTGTACTAAGAAGAAAGGTAGTCTCATCTGCTCAAACAATGACTTTATGTTATATAAAAAAAAATAAAAAAAAATTTGAACTGACTGGAGATTTCTTCTCTCTCTCTTTTTTTTTTTTTTTTTTACAATGAATTAAGTAGTAAAAGCAGGCATAGCCAAGGCAGATATACAGAATATTTATACAACACTATAATCATTTGAAAATGTTGATATTAAAATATTTTTGAATGAGACTGTGTCCATATTTGAGATTTTAGAAACTCTTAAATCACTTTGAGTTGTTTTGAGTATTTAAACACGTGTCCTAGCTGTACTTGAACGCAGCATAGACTTTTGTTGGGAAAATCCCCTCTCCTCAACAGAGATTCCTCTGACTGTTTGTGGCACATGATATACAGAGTTTTGACTGATTGGAGGCAACAGGTAGCTGGCATTGGACATCAGCTGCGATGTATCTGCGCTGCAGAATGTTGCATTGCTGTAATTAGTCCCATAGATGGACATTCTACTTGTGTTCAGGTGTCAAACAACGTTGTATTAGTTTGGGACATGTAAATACCAAACCAACAGGACTGTACCAGATATTTTTGGTCCGGACACATGCATCGTTGCATCCCTGATAGCTACAAGTATAAATCAATGCAGAGCCAGGAAGACATAAAAATAAGCTTTTGCACAGGATTCCTGGGTTTTAGTGGTGCTCAACCTCCTGAGCTTATTAATATCATGCCTTGTACTTTAAAGACATGTTTTGAAAGTTTTCGATCACTGACGCCGATCAGAAGACCAGGACAGTCAAACTCCATCAATAGGTCTGACATTTTCCTGAGTCACTGCAGCATAATCTTTATCCCTGCAGTCCTGAAAATGAGCAAAAAAGTACAATCAATTAATCTGTTAGAGTCAAACAGAAAAGTTCATACATGGGTCCGTATCTGCTAGACTGGATGATTAGACAAATTATTAGAAAACATAAACATTAAAACAGATTTTTACATGTATTTATTTGTTTTATTTTTGAAGAAAGCTTTACATTCTGCATGAAATGACATTTCAACAGGAGTCATTGGACACTGATGAATGGAGAATATCTTAGACATAAAATATATATTCATATGCATTTTTGAGTTCTACTGAAGGTTAGGCACAGTTAAATGAATGTGGCGTAGCCTCCTGTCAAAGGTTTTGTAAATAATTTACATAAATAAAATATTTTGACTGATTTACTTTTAAAAACGAGTGTTTTCTTTGTCGTTTTCTTTCTACAAAGACAACAAAGAGAGATCATCTTTAAATCAGAATAAACAGGTTTTTAAAATATTATGTTTTATGGCTAACAGCCTCTCCTTTGATCTTTGTACAGATATTTATGACCACAACCGATGTTAGGAGTGCAGCTAAACTGACCAACACAACGAAGAGCCTCAATTTAAGCATATCTAGTAGGGGGAAAAATACATAAAATATTTAGATCCAAAATATTAAATTCTAAAGAGCTTCAACATTGTGGTTGTGATGGATTTTGCACCTTGTGTGTCTCACCTAAAGACAGCTAAAAATCAGATAAGCAAAAAATTAGATTTCTATTATTCAGTGATTTGTTTATTTGGAAAACTTAAACTTATTTGCAACAAAGATTAAAGCTAAGGTAAAGCTGGCAAAGTTAACCATTTCAGCCAGGCCAGCGCCTGGGGGTTGCCGAGCCCGCTCATCCAGGTATTGGGCACACCCAAGACACATTGCAATGCTGGGTAAATTAATTTGCAACTATGCAATGTATTGACCCAAGATAACCAACAAAGGGTGCTCTAGACTATCAATTTAGACTTTTGGAAGCAGTAAAAAAGATACTTTGATACGGTCGTAGGCCAAAACGGACATTCGAACTTGACTTAATAAAAAATAAAAGCAAAGCTAGCACAAGCAGAGACAATGCTAATACAACACCAGTCTTGGAGAGGCCAATGCCTCAGTGATAGTAACGCACCAATTTGTTGTTTGCCAACCGGCAAAAAAAAATCACAAAGAAGAAGAAGAGTGCTGCTGTGTGATTTGTAGGCTAATATGAGCATGCTAATGGCAGTTTTGATGAAAACTTTTTTTATTACCAAGGTTTTCAGCTGCATCTATGTTGGATTGTAGACATAAGACGTGTTGTAGCTATTTTATTGGAGGACATTAACTGGACCGTTGTGGACATAAAAATACTTTTTTGTTGGAGATGTCTCGGTTCTGTCGATGATATTGAGGCTTCTGTTTTTACTCTTGTCTACAGTTATGATTTTATCCTTAATCTGCATATATCATTGGAATCACAAGAATCTTGGGTTTAAAATTATGTATAATATGTACATGTACATAAAAAAGGGTGTCGTTAAAAAAGGCAGATTTGACCTATAAGTATGTGTAACGTATTGTCAACAGGTCGTAAAAAGGCTAAGGGGTTAAATATTGTTGTTGTATTTATATATCTATTTGTGGGTTGTGGTTGTGTGGTTCCCATTTCACATTGTTTGTTTGGTTTGTTTTAATCATTGTTTTTTCCCCTCTCTCTGCAGTTCTGCAGGTGTAGAAGCAGACTTAAATGTTTTCATGTATTTTCTTTATTCCCCTTCCTCTCTTATATCTTCAATACACCCTTTTACTCTGAACATTTTGTCCCACCTCAAGAACATTTCTAGGATAAAAGGACTAATGTCGCAACAGGACCTAGAAAAACTCCTCCATGTGTTGATCCTTAGTTGGATTGATTACTGCAACAGCGTCCTCACAGGTCTGCCTGAAAAGTCAATCAGACAGCTGCAGCTGATCCAGAACGCTGCTGCTCGTGTTCCTCACTAGAACCAGGAAAGTAGAGCACATCACCCAAGTTCTAAAGTCCTTACACTGGCTCTCTGTAGCTCAGAGAATAGACTTCAAAATACTTTTACTAGTTTATAAATCATTGAATGGCTTAGCACCAAAGTATGTTGAAGATCTACTGTTACTATACCAACCCCCACCAGACCACTCAGGTCCTCTAATTCCAGTCTACTCAACATCCCTTGAATTAGAACGAAACATGGAGAAGCAGCTTTCAGTTTCTATGCTCCTCCAATCTGGAACAAACTTCCAGAAAACTGCAAAGCTGCTGAAACACAGTTCTTTTAAATCACAACTAAAAACTCATCTGTTTAGAGATGCCTTTGAGTAACATTTCCATGTATCATATGTTTTGTGTGTGCTTCTTGGTTTATTGCTGTTTTTACTTTATATGGTTTGACTGTATTTTATTGCTATTTTTATTTTATCCCCTAATCATGTAAAGCACCTTAAATTACCTTTTTGTTGAAAGTGTGCAATAACAAATAAAGTTGCCTTGCCTCTCTTCATCTTCTTTTTTTCCCCTTTTACATCAGTCTTGGTATCCATAATATCTGGAAAAAATATCCACAGCAATTATTATTAAAACATTTCTTGCACATATATATCAAGTAGAGCATTAGCAAAAGCCATAATGCTCCACCTGTGAAGGTAAATCTGTTGGGCTTCTATTTGGTACTCCGACATCAATCCTGAGCTCCACACTGCCTGACAGGACATGTGTAAATAGAAAAGAACAAATATGCAACTGACTGGTATAGAGCGAGAGAGCATCTACTACTTCATCTGATTCACACGATGTCACTTCCTCAAACAGACCAATAGAAAAATTGGTTAATAGAAAAAAAGCACTTTCAAGAAGATAACTAAAATCCATCAATCAATTCAAGACGTGAGAAAAAAATAAATAAATAAAGACAACTTCATTTCACATTGCAAAAAGAAAGAAAAGTGCCTTATTGTGATGTCACAATAAGCTGAATTTGCATATAACTGCCCCCCACCTGTAGAACCCCGCCCCTCAATTGTCATACCCTGCCCACCAATTCTAATTCCAAGCCATTCTTATGTGTGGCAAACCAGCAGCCTAGTTACACCATGGGTTGGCATGGTCTGCAACCACTAATTTGCATAAAAGTGACAGAGGCTTCTAAACAGTACGTTCTATAAGGGACTGAAATTGTAAAGAATTGAGCTGGTGAGATCGCTTTGTGCGAGTAATTTTGTGCAAAGAACTTCTTTAACATGTTTTCTATAGACCTATTATCACTTGTTTAAAAAAAGGCCCCATCAATGGAGCAGTAAGAATTTATTGTGAACAGTATATTTTATTCTCACCTGGTTTATCTATCAGAGGTGAAATCCTGAAGATAAACTCCTTCATTTCTCCTCCTTCAGGTTTAACTTGACACCTGAATAACTCAGAACGCTTTGATGTGGAAACATGATGAGACGTTGAGAAGCTCACACTGGCTGAACAGGCAGACTGAGGTGGAGTTATGATTGTGATCTTTTCAGCAGCTTTGTTATCATACAGCCACTTCACTGAGTGTGAGCATGAATATGTCGACACAGAGCAGCTCAGGATGGTTTCATCATTCTTCTTCTGTTCAATCACTGATGAAGATGATGATATTGTTACAGTAACAACATTAAAATGTGACTTCATCACTTCAGTTATTATATTGTATCCGTTTTTAATCAAATGTTTTAAAGTGAAAACAACAGTATATAAATACTCACTGTTAACAACAGACAGATGAACAGTAGAATCTGGTTGCTGTTGTCCTGATGTGTTAAACTGTCTGCAGGTGTAAAGACCAACATCCTCCACTGAGACCTTCTTTATAACCAGAGAACAGTCTGCTGTAACACTCAGTCTGTCTGATTTAGTTCTGGCATCTTTATGAATCTTCCCGTGTTCAAACAGTGGTTCTGTTACACTTCGGCAACTTAATACCCAGGTAGTTTTATCACAGGTTTGCATCACATTTCCAAAGCATTCAGCAGGCAGAGTGACTTCATCTCCATTTCTGACAATAAGATAAGATATTTGTCCAGCTGCTGCTGGTAAGGAGATGAGAAAAGGTACATTATAAATGCAGAGTTTCTGTAGTTAATGTGACAGTAATTAAAGCATAGATATTTATATCTTACTTTGAAATAGTCCAAAAGTAGAAATAAAACTTATACATAAAATTACCATTATTCATACATGAGTAAAATCAGTTTCAATAACATTGCAATGCAACAACTTCTTATAACTGTATCCTTACCTGTAGAGGTTAGAATCAATAAGAAAAAAATTGTAATCCAGCTGAATTCAGCCATCAAGCGTCTCTTTTTCTCAGTCTTTTAGCGATGTGACTGACTCTGGTAGAGAGACGGAGCATCTACTTCCTCTGCTTTAAATGATGTCACTTCCTCAAACTGACGATGATTGGGTTTCTTTTAGCTAATCTATTTTGGACGTGGTGTGAATGCAGCAGGTGTTATGCCGAGAAATGCATGCCTGCCGAAAATAGCATCCCCTGTCGCGGGAACGCGCATCGTTCAAAACTCCCTGATAACCAAAACGGATTAAAATATCTGCGACGCGGCAACTTTTAAATATATTTGTAATATTACCATGTTTCCTACGCATGTATGTCCTGAAAATGTACTGTTTAATGGCAGATAAATGTAAAAAAGGACGACTTTGACACCTTTTATCTGAATACGTTTAACTTTACTGTTTTAACGTCACAGTGTCTCAGGAGTATCTTTTGGTGCTTCGGTGTTTATGGGTCACATTCTGCGCTTTTTCTACCAACAGCCTGGTAGTTAAAACATTGTACAACATCTAAACTTTTTAAATCCGCGATTAAAGGCTGATATGGGTGCAAACAGGACACAATGTAGCCTACATAGGAAAACGTTTTATCTGCTGTTAATGGCAGAGTACGCAATTTTGTTATCGGTTGGTCTAAAAACTCTTAATTAATAGCCCACATAAATTATGTAAAATACACCATATGCCCCTAAATGTCCGTTATGGAAGACAAGAAAATCATGTTTTGTTCTTGGGGGGTGGAGTCAGTACCTGGACATTTTGTTGTTATGAAGTTCATTATTTTAATTATCAATAAAGTAGGCTATAAAAAAACCTCCTCCCTGGTTGTTTGTTTGTGTATACCTGTCTTCAAAAACTGCAAATAGAGCCCAAAAATCCACCTCCCCCATAGTGTACCATCTCCTTTAACCCTAAAACACATGGGACAGGTTTGAAAATCACACCAGCAGCCCAAACATCCTACATTGTTCTAAAAAAAAAATATTTATGCCACACAAATCTCTAAAATAACAGGGCATCTTTTGGAAATGGAGGTTTGAAGGTTGCCACACTATGCACCTCCTCTCTTTTTAACCCAACAATTGTCATATAGAGCTGGAATTCACACCAGTAGCTCATAAAGAAAGTTGAATTTTATACAAAATCTTACATCATTCAAAGCAGTCCTATTATTATTATTATAACTTGCTAATTCTTTGTTATAGCAGGAATACATTTCTCGGCAGGGCAAATTATGAGGTTGCCGAGAAATGCATCCCCTCTCTTTTGAACCCAAAAATTATCCTACAGAGCTGGAATTCACTCCAGATGCTCATATAGAAAGTTGAAGTATATAGAAAATGGTAAATCATTCATAGCAGCCTTATTAATTGATATAGCAGGGGATGCATTTCTTGGCAGGGCAAATTATGAGGTTGCCGAGAAATGCATCCCCTGCTATTTCAATGATGGACAACATCCCGACACCTAGCCCAACCAGCACCCAAATTTCAAACCTGCGCACCTCAGAGCACCAAGATCAAACATACAACCAAAGTCAATCAAACCCACCAATAAACTGACCAAGCAGTAAACACACTAAACAGCTCTGGAGGTTTTACCACGTTAATTATGTACAGACACCACCACCATGATAATTGATAAGTTCTAACTAAATGTAGAAAGAGCTCAATTAAACTATAAACATACTTAAAAAGTATCATAAAGTGGTTTAAATTAGTCTAACAAGAGTCTCTAGATTGAGACATCTTGAACCAAACTACCATCTCCCTTACTGCCAACTGCATGTTGACCTATGAAACAGAGATAAAATGACAAACTCCAGCTCTACAGACGAATGTGAAAAGGCCCCCCCCCCCTAATCCTGCAGTTGACTTTTAGTACAGCATCAGCAACTTGAAACATTCAGTTTATTACAGAGAGAAACTAAGAAGTTATGGACAGACGTAGGAGCAGTATCAATGTATCAATCAATCAATCAATCAATCAATCAATCATTTATAAAGCGCTTTCATACAACAATTGCAGCTCAAAGTGCTTTACAGAATTAAAATGACCCCACAATGACTACATTCCCATCCATCCCCCACATAATTAAAAGCATGATCACAGTTATACCCCCCTCCCCCAGACCCAACCTTCATGCATGCACACACTTAAGAGATGCAATAAAAGGGCATTGGGCTGAGTACAGATGAGCCAGGTTATGAAACGCCATTAAAGGAGCCATCTGCACCGCCAGCAGCACATCAATTGCAGCAGCCAAGGTACTGGCCCAGGGCACCCAGAGAAGGCAAGGCCGAGACCCCCACCTCCACCCAAACGCTACCTGGAGAGCTCCCAGGCAGCCACAGCCGACCACCGCTCCCGAAGTAGAGGGCTCCCATTGAGGAAACACTGGAGCGAAGATTAAAATAACAGGTTAAAATACAAAAATGAACAGTGGATGAAAATAAGATTAAATAGTAAACCACTGAAAAAAAGTATTAAGTAAAACATGCAGAGCAATTAAACAGACTATAATAAATAATAATCAGTTAAAAGCTAGCCTAAAAAGGTGAGTCTTCTTGAGCCCCCTTTTAAAAACATGAACATTCTCTGCGGCCATAAGGTCCTCCGGCAACTTGTTCCAGAGGTGAGGGCCAAAATAATGGAAAACGCCTCGCCATGAGTGT
The DNA here is from genome assembly GCA_963556495.2 of Valencia hispanica. NCBI lineage: Eukaryota > Metazoa > Chordata > Actinopteri > Cyprinodontiformes > Valenciidae > Valencia > Valencia hispanica. The sequence continues at coordinate 42,907,576 of OY747719.1, read as the reverse complement.
GTCCTGACTTTAGGAATGACAAGGAGACGGCTTCCAGACGAGCACAGGGACCGCCAAGGTTCATATTGTAAAAGTAGTTCAGAGAGATAAGAAGGCCCAAGACCATTAAGACACTTAAAAACCATTAAAACAACCTTAAAATTGCTCCTAAAACGTACGGAGAGCCAATGCAATGAATTTAAGACAGGTGTAATGTGCTCCCACCTCCTGGTCTTCATCAGGACACGTGCTGCTGAATTTTGTAGAAGTTGCAAACCTGAGACATTCTTTTTGGGAAGACCAGAAAGCAGGGCATCACAGTAATCAATTCTACTGTTGATAAAAGCATGCATCAGCGTCTCCGTATTGGCCTGACAGAGAATGGGGCAGACTCTGGCGACGTTCTTTAGATGATAAAAACTTCCTTTAGTAATGTTTTTAATGTGAGGAATAAAAGTCAGCTCAGAATAAAAAATGACGCCCAGGTTCTTCACTTGTAAGGATTAAAAGACAGTGATTGTAGTTTTGGTAAAAGTTTTTCTCTCTGAGCCTCAGGACCGATGACTAAAACTTCAGTTTTGTCCTGGTTGAGCTGGAGAAAGTTTTCTGCCATCCAGGATTTGATGTCTAAAATGCAGTTAAAAAGTGCATCCATTGGCCGTGTGTCATCAGGAGACATGGAGATGTACAGCTGTGTATCATCGGCATAACTGTGAAAGTTAACTCCATGTCTTCCAATGACACTGCCAAGAGGTTAAAAAGCACTGGGCCTAAAACTGAAGTGTTGCTGCTTTCAATGACGCCAAGGCTGCCCTCGGCAACCCAGCTATGCTGACTCACCCGACACCTGGGGCTTCCATCCCCATTACCACGGACGCCTCGGACTATGCTGCAGCCGCGGTGCACGAACAGTGGGTGGGTGGTGCCTAGCAGCCACACGCTTTCTTCAGAACACTGTCTCTTCAAGCATGGGTTTTTCCCCTGAGCACCTAGAGAGATGGGAGGAGCTACGCCATGTTGGCCCGTAAAGAAAGGCAGCTGTAACAAGGCAAGGCAAGGCAATTTTATTTGTATAGCACACTTTCAACAACAGCGTAATTCAAGGTGCTTCACATGATTCGGTGATTCAAAAAGATAAACAGAACATTGGAAATTGAAAATCAATAAAGCAAGAGAAACATCAGTAAAGCAGGAGAGCATGAACACATGTGATACATATTATCATTTTCTCAAAGACAATTTTAAACTGATGAGTTTTTAGTCTCGATTTAAAGCAGTTCAGAGTTTCAGCAGCTCTGCATTCATCTGGAAGTCTGTTCCAGATAAGGGGAGCATAGAAACTGAAAGCTGCTTCTCCATGTTTAGTTCTGAGTCTAGGGATGTTTAGTAGGCTAGAGTTGGAGGACCTGAGTGGTCTCGGTGGTTGGTACGGTGACAACAGGTCTTCAACATATTTTGTTGCCAAGCCATTTAATGATTTATAAACTAGGAGTATTTTGAAATCTATTCTCTGAGCTACAGGGAGCCAGTGTAAGGACTTTAGAACGGGGGTGATGTGCTCTACTTTCCTGGTTCTAGTGAGGAACACGAGCGGCAGCGTTCTGGATCAGCTGCAGCTGTCTGATTGACTTTTTAGGCAGACCTGTGAGGACGCTGTTGCAGTAATCAATCCGACTAAGGATAAAGCCATTGATGAGTTTGTCGAGGTCCTGTTGAGATATGTAACACCAACTTCCTAAATACACTCCTGCTTCCTAACATCTTATATTCTCCTGGGTAGGAAAAGAAAACATATGGTGCATGATACAAACTGCTGAATAAAGGAAGGATAAACAAAATAACTGTTTGGAAATCTCCAGCCTGAACTATTTTCCCATTTGGAGCAGTGAAGTGTTTCCTATACAGTAAAACTCCTCTTGGGGCATCAAATCAACATAAATAGCTTTCTGTTAAAAGTCTGGAAATAAATCATTAACAGTTTCATCATGTTTCTCCTCTTTGATTCTTCAGAATTGAAGTCCTCAAACTGAACTTTAGTTTTCATCGCCAGGTTTCACTCGACACCTGAATGGTTTAAATAAAACATTTTTGGTTTTTGGGCAAAATTATAAGTGAGCCCACTCCCTTGGATGAGAAGCAACCCCACACATGAATGGTCTCAGGATGCTTTACTGTTGGCATGACACAGGACTAATGGTAGCGCTCACCTTTTCTTCTCCGGACAAGCCTTTTTCCAGATGCCCCAAACAATCGGAAAGAGGCTTCATCTGAGGATATGACTTTGCCCCAGTCCTCAGCAGTCCATTCACCAGACTTTCTGCAGAAGATCAATCTGTCCCTGATGTTTCTTTTTGGAGAGAAGTGGCTTCTTTGCTGCCCTTCTTGACACCAGGCCATCTTCCAAAAGTCTTCGCCTCACTGTGCGTGCAGATGCGCTCACACCTGCCTGCTGCCATTCCTGAGCAAGCTCTGCACTGGTGGCACTCCGATCCCGCAGCTGAATCCTCTTTAGGAGACGATCCTGGCGCTTGCTGGACTTTCTTGGACGCCCTGAAGCCTTCTTAACAGGAATTGAACCTCTTTCCTTGAAGTTTTTGATAATCCTATAAATTGTTGATTTAGGTGCAATTTTAGTAGCTACAATATCCTTGCCTGTGAAGGCATTTTTATGCAACGCAATGATGGCTGCACACGTTTCTTTGCAGGTCACCATGGTTAACAATGGAAGAACAATGATTTCAAGCATCACCCTCCTTTTAACATGTCAAGTCTGCCGTTCTAACCCAATCAGCCTGACATGATGATCTCCAGCCTTGTGCTCGTCAACATTCTCACCTGAGTTAACAAGACGATTACTGAAATGATCTCAGCAGGTCCTTTAATGACAGCAATAAAATGCAGTGGAATTTTCATGGCAAAGAAGGACTATTCAATTCATCTGATCACTGTTCATAACATTCTGGAGTATATGCAAATTGCTATTATAAAACTTAAGCAGCAACTTTTCCAATTTCCAATATTTGTGTAATTTCTCAAAACTTTTGGCCACGACTGTACATCTTTGATAAGGAAACCAGAAGCAAACTGATTGTTTGACAATTTGTTCTCCTGGCTAGTTTGTCTATCTTAGAGGAAGATGACAAATGTGTGAAGATTGCTTGTTCAGATATTTATTAATACATATTAAACTGACAGCTTTCTTCTCACCTACCAGATCTCTCAATACATCTCTGAGTTAAGATTGCTGAGACGCTCTAATTTATGTACTCAAGTTGTGAAATGAGGCTATATGCAATTTTCTGAAATTTTAACTCGCGACTGACCCCATGTGGCCAAAAAACGGAACTGCTCTTCCTTTCTGCTCGCTCTCGCAGTGCGCGCTCGTACGCCGGTCGCTCTCAGTCTTCGATTTTTTTCGGGCACTTGTCAGGGGTTTAACATTTTAGTCTTATGTGGAGTTACTGTTGTTGTCAAACTTTTCCTGGTTCTCTTCTGTGTATTCGCACAATCCATTGCATTGCTTGTGAGTGAAGGCTAAGTGGTGACTAGCGGTGGTGGCAGAGTGATCTGAAAGGTTTAACATGAACGAGCTTGACGTCACATCCGCTGACAGCACGTGAAAAATCAGACCCGACAGAAAATACACTCAACAAAAATATAAACACAACACCTTTGTTTCTGCTCCCATTTTCATGAGATGGACTTAAAGATCTAAAATTCATTCCAGATACACAATATTACCATTTTGCTCAAACATTGTTCACAAATCAGTCTAAATGTGTGATAGTGAGCACTTCTGCTTTGCTGAGATAATCCATCCCACCTCACAGGTGTGCCACATCAAGATGCTGATCTGACATCATGATTAGTGCACAGGTGTACCTTATACTGCCCACAATAAAAGGCCACCCTGGAATGTCCAGTTTTTAGCTTTATTGGGGGTCTGGGGACTCAGAACCGGTCAGTATCTGGTGTGACCACCATTTGCCTCATGCAGTGCAACACATCTTCTTCGCATAGAGTTTATCAGATTGTCAATTGTGGCCTGTGGAATGTTGGTCCACTCCTCTTCAATGGCTGTGCGAAGTTGTTGGATATTAGTGGGAACTGGTACACGGTGTTGTATACGCCGGTCAAGCACATCCCAAACATGCTCAATGGGTGACATGTCCGGTGAGTATGCTGGCCATGGAAGAACTGGGACATTTTCAGCTTCCAAGAATTGTGTACAGATCCTTGCAACATGGGGCCGTGCATTATCTTGCTGAAACATGAGGTGATGTTCATGGATGTATGGCACAACAATGGGCCTCAGGATCTCATCACGGTATCTCTGTGCATTCAAAATGCCATCAATAAAATGCACCTGTGTTCTTCGTCCATAACAGATGCCTGCCCATACCATAACCCCACCACCACCATGGGCCACTCGATCCACAACATTGACATCAGCAAAGCGCTCACCCACACGACGCCACATACGCTGTCTGCCATCTGCCCTGAACAATGTGAACCGAGATTCATCTGTGAAGAGAACACCTCTCCAACGTGCCAGACGCCATTTAATGTGAGCATTTGCCCACTCAAGTCTGTTACGGCGACGAGCTGGAGTCAGGTCAAGACCCCGATGAGGACGACGAGCATGCAGTTGAGCTTCCCTGAGACGGTTTCTGACAGTTTGTGCAGAAATTGTTTGGTTATGCAAACCAATTGTTTCAGCAGCTGTCTGAGTGGCTGGTCTCAGACGATCTTGGAGGTGAACCTGCTGGATGTGGAGGTCCTGGGCTGGTGTGGTTACACGTGGTCTGCGGTTCTGAGGCCGGTTGGATGTACTGCCATATTCTCTGAAACACCTTTGGAGACGGCTTATGGTGGAGAAATGAACATTCAATGCACGAGCAACAGATCTGGTTGACATTCCTGCTGTCAGCATGCCAATTGCACGCTCCCTCAATGCTTGTGGCATCTGTGGCATTTTGCTGTGAGACAAAACTGCACATTCCAGGGTGGCCTTTTATTGTGGGCAGTATAAGGTACTCCTGTGCACTAATCATGATGTCAGATCAGCATCTTGATGTGGCACACCTGTGAGGTGGGATGGATTATCTCAGCAAAGCAGAAGTGCTCACTATCACACATTTAGACTGATTTGTGAACAATGTTTGAGAGAAATGGTAATATTGTGTATCTGGAATGAATTTTAGATCTTTAAGTCCATCTCATGAAAAATGAGAGCAGAAACAAAGGTGTTGCGTTTATATTTTTGTTGAGTGTAGGAAAAATTGGATACAGGCTTATAGGTGCACCCACTGTGAGCTGACAAGGTGTCAGTATGCTCATCAGGAGATGTTTGAGTCATAAATGGTCAAATAAAAAGGCTATTGTTACGTTTATTTTGGGGGAAAAGTTGCATATAGCCTCTTTGACTGCATTATTAAGAGAGGCGGATGTATTTTAGTCATCACCACCAGGGGGCACACGTTTGCTGTTCAAGAACGAACCCTGCGTCACCACGTTCAGGCTAAGTGAGCGGGCTTGGATTGTTTTCTGCACACAATGAAGTTTAGCCTTGAAAGAGAGGATGATCAGTGTGTCGCTCTTCTTTAATAAAGATGCAAGAAAAAACGAGAATATATTTTGACTCTGTCCTATATCTCCTTCGAGTATAGCGCTGTTGATGCTGCACTGCTCAACAAAGATGTTTCATTGGACCTACCGGTTCCTTGTGAAAATATCTAATTTGTTTTTTAAGAACAAAGAAGAAAGCATTTTCTTGAGAATGTGTCTAAAACTGCAGCAGAGCTCTTGGGGATTTGAGCTGTTATAAAGACATCAGTGGCAGCTGGTGAAAAATATTTTTGGTGGGGCTGTGTTTTTTTTAATTTTTTTTTATCAAACTTGTGCTTTCTAAGCTTTGTGCATAACTCCACTATTTCCTGAACTAAGTACAGCTCTTTTATTTCCTGTCTTACATCATTGGACAAACTGATTAATCCAGGTGTGTCTGACCATTGTTGTTGTGACTACTGAGGTCAGACACACCTGGATTGATCAATTTGTCCAATACAGACAGGAAATAAAAGGGCTGTACTTAGTTCAGGAAGTAGTGGAGCTGTGCATATAGCTTATCAAGTCATTTTCTATAATCATCCCTAAACAATTGAACATAAACGGCTGGATACCAGTACTATGTGAAATACTGATTATTTTAATGCCAATATTAACAACTTGAGGCATTCTTATTCTAAACATAAATACAATATTGCACAAACAAGCTTAGAACCAAACTGGAAACAAATAACTTTTTAGGTTTGCACAAAAATTTTACACACAAAGCTTTCAGCAGCGCTCTCTTGTGGCAGAGAAATTACCCTGCCAATGTCACCACCAGATATCTTGTCCGTCCTCACACCAGCCTTGGGGCGATTTCTCTATCGCCCTTCATGCGTCCGAATCAACGGATTGGATAAATTTTTGTTGCTATGTGCGAATTTCTTGTCAGTAATTGGCTGGCTGCTGCACTGCTTGGGGCGATTTTTCTGTCGCCCCAGCTGCTACGCAGCGGGAGCTTTTTCTCCGAAAATGATATATATTTTTATATATGATACTTTGTTACGAATTTAAACACACAATTAACTTAGAATATGTGATTATTGTTAATTTAAAAATAAAAAACACTTGGGAAACACCAAACACTGGGGGGAAGCCCTCTATTGGTCAGCCGCCACTGAATGACGTTAACACATCTACAAGAGTCATGTAGCCTAATTTTTGATTAACTATAGCTTACAAATAGTATAACTCTTAGAATATGGTGATGTTCTAAGTAATTGCGGTGGAAAAATTCCTATCTAATTAGGATATATTCGCTGTCTAGTGAATGGATCTAGGGCGAGATGACAAAGTTAGGGGAAGCAAGCTTAATGTTTCTGATAAAGATGTGTCAGATCACCAGAGAGATAGACGCTGGGGCAGCAAGATAACTAAGAACAGTCTGACCTCCAATGAGCTGGTTCATGCTTTGCTATCGGACTGGCATGAACCAGTTCTCCAGAGGCTGGGCGGGAAGATTGGAGAAGACGTGCTGCAGAGATAAACAGTGATTGCTGAATATAATCTAAACTGTTAGTCAGAAAGGTTGGGGAGGGTGATGCATGAGTAACTTCTGTCCCCTCGATGTTTTGGCCAAACATGTTTGTATTAAATACTAAAACACCTTCAGGGACTCGGTCTTCTTTTACCATGGAAACCCTGAAGCATTTTCTGCCATTACATAATGACCGGTTGGGATGTCTAAACTGGATTTAGTCTCTGTCTCTCAGTAGGACTACCACCCACAGCAACCCATTCATTCTCTGATTGTACCATATTTATGACGTTGGAGGCCTCCTGACAGATCAACAAATTGGAATAATTTAAAAACCAAAGTCCTTTATTAAAACGATTACAGTAAGACAACAAAGCTTAAATTCACATGTGAACCTGTTTCCCTGCATTTGGAAAGGATAATGAAAACTTTAAAGTTAATTTCTGTCCATGACTCCAGAACCAAGATCTTAAAGGACAGAAAACTGCTTAAAACTAGAAGACCATGAAAAGATCTTAACTGATTAGCACACAGACAAAAAAAACTCATGACACCCCCTGAGCATGAAAATATTAACATTAATAACTCTTCACAACAGGTACACGGGAGTAAGGTGTTAAAATGAATTCACAGCCAACCTGATTGTAATAACAGCTTAAATTTTACAACAGGTCGCTGTAAAAACAATAGATTACCTGGACCATGTGACCAGGCCAGGCTGTAAAAACCCCACTAATAATGTATCAACAGTGAAGACGTCAGCTGTTTTAATGCTTTGGTTTGTTGACAGCTACGTAGAACTTACACACTGTACACATTCATCCCACCCCAGGTCATGCAATCATGTTACAAGTGTCTCATAACATGGTGGGCCTATCTTAGCCATAAAACATCCTGGAGACACGTGTTCTTTTCCACTTCTCCCTAACCTGTGTCCCAGTTCCTCTTAACCTTTAATAGATCTTTCTATGTTTAAAACAGCACAGCATAAGAGTTACACAATCAGTAATTAATGATAAAGTAAAAGAATAAGGTGGTTTAAAATATAATGATATCAATTTACACTGTTATGCAGATGACACCCAACTCTACATTTCTTCCAGACCCAATTCCTTCCTCCCACCTACCTCCCTTGCAGACTGTCTCATGGAGATTACATCTTGGTTCTCCTCTAATTTTCTCAAACTCAACTGTAATAAAACTGAAGTGTTACTTGTTGGCACAGCCTCCACTTTAACCAATCTCTACAGTTTCTCCGTTAACATTGATAAGATGCCGTCCGTCCGCTGGGGCTATTGGTGTGGTTCCCCCGTCATGGGGTGGGGGGGGTGGGGGGTCATTGGGATGTCTGGTCAGACCTCAGGTCTCTGGGCCCATGGCTGGATTTGCCATGGCATAGCTGCCGGAGCCTGTGGGCCAGTTGCTGCGCCCCCCCCCCCCCCCGGGCCCCTGCACAGGACGTTCCCCCAGGTTCTCCTCTACTTCTCTCTTGGGGGGTGCGGTCAGTCCTGCATTGGTCTGCCTGGGGCTCCTGTGCTCTGGGGGTCCGTTGGATGGTGGATCAATGGCTCCTCACACCAGCTATTCAACACTCACATCTTGTAATTATTGGAACCATGAGCTTTTTATCAACGCTGTTGTATTTATATATCTATTTGTGGATTGTGGTTGTGCAGTTCTAAGATTGCATTGTTTGTTTGATTGGTTTGTTTTATTATTGTTTTTTCCCTCTCCCTGCTGTTCTGCAGGTGTGGTGGCAGACTAGGAGGTTTTCTTGTGTTTTCTTTGTTCCCCTTCCTTTCTATCTTGAACTTACCATCTCCCTCTTGACTTTTTGTCTTACCTCTATTAATCTTCTTTCTTGTTTCTTGTTATTTTCCATCCCCGTGTCCATAATATCAGAAAAAGCACAGCAATTTCTAATAAAGATTTCTTACACATATATATTAAGTAGAGCATTAGCAAAAGCTGTAATGCTCCTCTTGTGAAAGTAAATTTGTTGGTCTTCTACTTGGTACTCGGACATCAATTCTGAGTGCCACAGTGTCAGACAGGACCTACTAAATCTTCTGATTCACATGATGATGCTTCCTCAAACAGACCAAAACAATGTTCATAGAATAAAAAAACAGTTTTAAGAAGTTAACTAAAATCCATCTTCCCTCCTGTCATCTGTGTTTATCAGGTTATTGGAGAGATCGAAAAGATGTTCTGAGGCCACAGCAGGTTGAAAAGAAGGTTCGAAAACTGGACTTAAAAAATATGTTAGTGAAAGAGAAGTGTCGATTCGTATCTGCCAGAGTATTATATGTTCTCTTCTATGATGTGGCTTTTGTGACTGAAGGCCTAAAAAGAAGAGGAGGATGGCAGACGCCTGAAGATCATTAGTTTAGATAAATACGATGAAGATGCTTTATTTGTTCCTCAATTTTACTCAACGCCTTTTTTCTCCAGCCAGCCAGCCTTCTTGCTTACTTTCTTGCTATATGAGGTCGCATTAGACATGTTTTTGTCAGTCATTTTGACAGGGTCAAAAAAATCCAGTCATAATCTAGAATTTATTCTTTTTTTCATTTTAAATTATATTCAATCCAAACAAGCTTTACAGAGAACTACATATAAAAAATCTAATTAAACAATTGCACTTAAAAGTCTCACACATTTCTCCTGCTCTGCATAGAACTAAAATGCTCACCCATTTGTGCATAATCAGATAGTGGGATTGCTGCAGAGGTTTGTCATGACGTTTTGGATTTTTGCCTCAGACAGATGACTTCTCATTGGGGTTTAGATGTTGTTCTAGATGCTGAATCCGCGCTCTGCTGCCACACTGGAGACTGGAGTTAAGCGCCACTTCACCCAAAGTTTTGAAAGGAAACATTTCTCCAACTGAAGCGATCAGAAGGTGAAAAGACAAACCACATCGGGCTCTTTGGAGCACGTCTGACCAGCCGCACCGGCCACAGGCGCGCTCCAAAGCCTCAGCAGCTTTTCAACTTGCAGTAAGTTCCCGGTTAGGCATTGACGCATTGAATATGGATACGGTGTCTGGGTCTGAGATGATGCCCAAATGCTCTCATGGGAATCTGAATTAATTTAGTTACCTGGACTCTGTGCATAAATTTGATAATATCTGCGCATTTGCACCAAGTGGTCAGAGGTGTGAATCTATCTATCTATCTATCTATCTATCTATATACACACAGAAGAAAAAACAAACAAAAAAGTGTTGGACTAAAGCATTGTTTGCATAAAATATAATTTTCATTCACAATCATTGCCCATGCTTTTTATGGGACAGTGGTCTGCTTGGATACATTAGAAACTGAGCAAAATATTTACATTTAAAGTCGGATGAAGATATTTACATAGTTTAAACATGCAATAATATCGAACGAAATCTAAAGATGGAATAAACAAAGTTCTAAAATTGTCTCTATTTTGTTTTCCTGCATTTCTAAAAGAGTAGCTGGTTTTGCTATAATCCCTTAAAATGGGCTTGAGCGATCACTCGTCAGGCTTTATGAACTATTTTAAAATATTAAAAGAGAAAAAAAAGGTTACAAATGGTAAAAGGTAAACATGATTAACAAACTAATCCTCAGTATATTCTATTGTGACACAGAAACTGTGGGCTAATTTGGTGAAAACATAACTTGGCATGTCACCATCTTGTTTGCCGTTTCAGTTGAATGAGGTTATAACACTGTAGATGTTGTTGGGAAGATCAGAGGCTGCAGCAGCAGAGGAACATGCTCCCACAGTGCTGTAGGTCACTGCGTCATGTTTAACACCAACCTGGAAACAGAAACAATGTTAAAGCTTCATTAAAGAGGGGTTTGCATCATGCTACCCTGAGCCTTTATCCTCTAAATTTATTTACCCACAACTCTTAATCCTCCCAGTGATGTTTGCTGTGTGAGCCTTAAGCTTGGTTTGTACTTCTGCGTCGCGTCAGTCGCGTAGGTTACGCCGTAACCGCCGTACCCTCTGCTGTGTTTATACGTCAGCGTAGGGCTGAAAGCGTCGTGTTGCTGTTTCATTTCCAGACCTGCAGGTGACAGTAGGCTGGTATCGGTCGGCAAACTCCACAGGGCGGAGTTTTTCTGATGGTTTGCTTATTCTTTTTATTTATTTATTTTTTATTAGTGAAATAATACAACAATACAACATTACAACGCTTATATCGACATTTCAACAAGTTGTTGTGTACAGGTATGAGCGGATAAGAACAAAGCAGTAGTCAGGATAAAATATGAAGAGAACAAAGAAAAAAAAGAACATTTGAAGATCAGTATAGATCAGGAATATTTCAAAGCAACATATAAGTAAGGCAACATAACAAATAAAATAAGAGTACACATATACAATCTTGTTAGATCATTCGAAAAGCTGCATCAAGAACTCAAGTAAGGCATTAACTTTATTTAAGTTACATTTGTTTAATGAAGCCTTCCACAGCAGGACCTCATTTATGAAATTAACAAAGATTGGAGTAATTTTCAAGAAACGACATTTGTGAATGAAGAATTTTGCAAATATAATTAAATTGTTAATTCCAGATTCAATTTTTTTATTTTCTATTTGTTAGGTTATTTTAACTCACAGGTTTACCTAGAAAGAAAAGCACGCACAGAGAAAATGTGAAATGTGTTTTCTCAGCTGAGGGAGAATCATGCAGTAAAAGAAACTGACACACCAGTCGTTGTTCTGATCCAGCAGAGTCTCAAAGATGTTGAGACTTACAGCTTCTATTTATTCACACATGTGGACCGTTCCCCACACCCCCATTGTCAATTTTCTTATCTTATCACCATACAACAAACAGCAGTACTGTTTCTAACACAATGGCACTTTGTAGGTTTGTTTGTAGTTTTGTAGGAGCATCCTGTTTGGACGGCATAAAATCTTACCCCCACACTAAAAGTTACTACCCCCAGTCTTGTCACACAAAGTTAAACAAAAGAACAGACTATGTTCAACATAAGTAAAGACTGCATTTATCACATATTTTCCAACATTTCCCCCCTGAAATGCAGTCTTAACAACTCCAGTAAAAGAAACAATAAAAACATCCTTCATACAACGGCTACCTTAAAAGTAGTTTACATTGTAGAATTCATTAAAGTTAACTTAACAAACATACTCCTACTTCTCATCAGGTGTTTCTTCCATGGTAAAATACAGGATACAAATAAGCAAAATAGAATCAGAATGACAATAAAAGGCATTGCAAAGTTCAAAAGAACCTGATACCAACGTCCAGTAGTCAACCATAACATAAAGTCCCAGGGAGCATTTTGTAATTCTTGTGACTTCAGGAAATCAACAAGTCCTTGCACTTTGTCATAGATGAGAGTCCAGTTGTCATGTGTAGATGGGATGCAAGTACAATAATGTTCTCCAATCACTGTACACAGTCCCCTTTCTGACGCAAATAAAGTGTCCAAGGCAATTTGGTGTTGCATTAGCATAGTTCTCATAGCCAATTTTCCAGGATCGTTTCCCATCAGATCAGACATTTCCGTAAGGATGACAGTGGTGTTTTCCAGGGACCACCAAACTTCGTTCATCCTCTTTGTCAGACCTGCAACTCCAACAGATGGAAACATGGTGTGGAAAATTCCTTTAGCATCACTGTAGAGCAGTTTACGCCCATCGTTGTCAGTAAAAGGAACGAACTCCTGTACCGGTGAGAAATCACTCTTCTTCAGCTCTGATGATGATGATACAAAACCATTCTCTGTATCATGATGGTTGCAGTTGAGCCAAACTGCAGGTACCACACCAGTCTTTAGGCAGGTAAAGGTAGAAAGTATATCCACACTTCCAAATGTAGCCATCAGGTGTTCAAATCTTTTATCTCATGATGGGGTGGTGTTCGAATTCATCAGAAGCCATAACACTGCAAAGCTTAGCAATGTCAAACCAGATAATGTAATAATCTTCATGGTGTTGGCAGAGAAAAACAACTGGATGAATAGCCCCTCTTTTCAGAGAGTTTGACCAGTAGGTGACAGGACTGCTTTTCTGCTGGGGTTTGAGACCAAAGGCCCTAATGGTAACCAATGCCCTTTGAGCCCAGACTTCCTCCTGTCACACGTCTATTAATCCAATTGTCTCTGCAGTTTACAATGTGAAAGGTGAATCCAGGAAGGTCTCTCAGCAATCTTCACAGATGTGGGAGTTGCTAACAGAACTTGGAAAGGTCCTTCCCACTTTGAACTTGTCCAATTCTTTTCCTTGATGACTCTTATGAATACCCAATCTCCAGGCTTTATAGGGTTCTCAGGATCCTGTAACACAGAAGGAGATACAGGCAAACTATGTGCTCTTTGTACTTCTCTAGTCTGAATAATTTTCCTCATGTAATCAGCTAGGGTTAATTCTTCATCTGCTTTCTGTATGTCTATGCAGTAATGGGCAATTTATATTGTCTACCATAAATTATCTCAAAAGGAGTTAATCCCTAATTTGTTGGGGTTATTCTCATAAAGAGTTTAACTAAATCTAACTATTCTAACCATGGCCTTTTTGTTATTTCCATACATTTTCTTAGCCTACTTTTTATTGTCCCATTATTTCCTTCAACCAGACCTGTACTTTGAGGATGATAAGCACAATGATTTTTTAATACTATTCCTAAATGTTTTGCTATGCCATGATTGGCAATGATTGTTTTGCATAACGCTTTTGCCACTGTTAGTGCATCATTTTTAGCTGTTGGAATAATTCCAACCCATTACTAGGCAGTATTTAAAGGAACCACTCTGTGATAGTTCAATAAAGTCCATGTGTATAGTTTGGAAAGGCTGGTTTGGTTGGGGAAACTGGCCACGTTTTGGTCTCATGTTTCCCTGAGGATTGTGTTTTACACAAATAACACATAATCTACAAAAAAAATTTTTAAGTAAGTTTCTAGATTGTATGTTGTAAAGTAAGTTGTATTATACTAACCATCCCCCCTGTTGACACATTGCACGGGCCATGGGTCAATATTGCTCTAATGCTGTAAGTAGTTTGTCACTAAAGATCACCATACCCTTGTTACCCCATTGTTGGCCAAATGCCAATAAAACATGTAAAGTTCAATTTGGATCTACTGTTATGAGTATTTCATCTTCATCTGATTACAAACTTCAGTTAAAACTTTATTCTTCTCTTTCCAAGTAGAACAATTCTTTGGTAGGTGTCTCATTTCAAGAGTTTTATGAAAATCTACAATTTAGATTATTAATTTATCCCCTACAGAGAACATACCCAACTTCAAGTGAAATAGGAAATCTCTTCCTAACAAATTAGAAAATAATCTCTAGATTTTATGATTATCACAACAGGTTTTCCCTGTAGCCAAAACCTATTATTTTAATTTCATTTTCCTAAGAACTCAACCTCATTTTTTAATATGGAAAACAAAATTCCACCAAATTCATAATTTTTTCCCATTGGACTTCAATAACTTAATCCAATTTTATTATTCAGTTAATCAGCAACTAATAGTTCCATAATGAACATCACATCTTTAATCCTTATTCATTACCTTTATATATATATATATATATATATATATATATATATATATATATATATATATATATATATATATATATATATATATATATATATATATATATATATAGGTTCTACAAATTAGCCTATTATTATGATTACATGTGGAACTAAAATTGAATTTCGGAGTGCGTTACTACATTCCTTACTACGGTAATCCCATAACGAAAATTTCTTCTCTTATTTGCAATCTCTAACCCAGCACATTACAAAATTGTTTCCTTTCCAACATAAATTTTATCTTTCATTAAAATGTTAGAAGCAAACATCTGAAACTGCCACTTGTTACAAAGAATAAATTCATGTAGCCAACCAGCTGTCACTTCCCCACAGGACCTGTAGACATCCGTCTAAATTTCAAAATAAAATCACTCTGCTCATAATCCGTCATTTTAAACCATTTCTTTTCTACTATATGAGAGATCTCACAGACATCCCATGAATGTCATTAAAAATATTAGCTAAGTTTTTTCTTATTATTATTTTAGAGTAACAGTTGCTGCTGCACTTAAGAAATCCCAACCTTTTGTATTGAACTGCACTCAGCTAAAACATCCCCCTCATTATCAGCTAGCAGGAGAGGTGTGTTCCTCCTCTTCTGCCTTGGCAGTTGATAACCTTTAACAATTTTCAAACGCATGATCAATCTGGTTTCAAACAAGTCTTCCTCAGGAAGTCAATTTCACCAATTTCTGTCACAACCCATCACAGTTGGTTTGTTTATTAAGAGAACAACTAACGACCCATTGTTGAGGGACAGAAGGGTGTTGTTTATTATCAGAACAGCCCTTCCCTTAGGGGAAGGAGAAAGGTGGTCGGTTGTTTAAGATAATTCATTTAAATCACAATAAAGTTTACCTTACTCTTCATAGGATTTTTTAAAAAAATATGTTAGTGAGTTTTCTCTTATTTTATTTTCTTTCGGCGGAACTTTAGGAGAAAAAAAAGTTTAAAACGTTTTTTCATCCTCCCGGGTGCTAAAAAACACATCTGTTTCATACATTAACCCCCCTTTTTTCCCTGTTTGTTTGAGACGCCAAATGTCTAATTCTTCAATTTTCATCTTTTAGTTTTATTTTATATCGCAACTACCAAGAAGTACACGAAATTACTCAGTCAATTGTCCTTCAAATTCATAATCTTTATTTTAAAGAAATGTATTGTCTTTCCTCTTACAAAAATTTTTTCACATCTCCTTTAAAAATCTTCTTTGCTATTTTTAATAAGTTACATTTTACTGTTTTCATTTTTAAATATTTATCATTCTCATGTTAATGAAGTAAATTCAACTTTTATTTCTCTTTTATCTGATCTATTTATCTTATCACAGTGTTATTTACTCAATTTTCAAACCATGAGACTCCGTTCAGCCTACAGCTGTTTCACCATAGAAATCTCCATTCACACACACACACACAGTCACACAACCGGTTTATCACACATTAAGATAATTATGTATTTATTATCATGCTTTTTCATTACTAGTATTATTATTTAGACATTATTTATCATTAGGCCTATTTCCAATGAAGATCCCCTGTTGAAAGGGCAGGTTCTACAGTTCTTTTCCAGTCTTGATCAAGTTTTAACAAGTTTTGTCAATTTTATCACTGTAATTATTAAAATTAGAGTAATAATAAGGAGTATTATGAGGAACGTTCCTTAGGGAATTTAAAATCAGACTTAGTTTATTCTCCTATTTCATCTTATTTTATCTTTTATCTAGACGAATGAAAAATGTTAGTGATTGTATAGTCTTATATTCCGGTTTTGTGAACCCCTGTCTTGAGTCAATAGACTACTTTAATCTAAGAACGGTACAAATCCTGGATCCACACAGGACGTCCCTTGAATGCCCTTCTCTCCGTACGTTAACACCGTCAGGTTTCAGGAGGAAATGGCATACATTAGGATTATGTCGTGTGCCTACTTAACTTACACCAACCTAGGGTCGGTACTTTTATTTTTTACTTCTGCTGTTTCATATTTTTACTGCCTTCAGTGGCGTTCTTTATATCCCTCTGAGGTGGTTTTAGATTTCACCGATCTAATCCGTTACAACCTTCCCATATAATCAACTGTTTCATACCTATATTATTCCTATTTTGTCCCTATTTTATCCCGGGAAGGCTCAATACCTGACTCCCTTAGTCAGAGGTTTAAAACGTCTTTTAAACCTGAACAGCAGAACTGTACCCTCTCTGTCTTAGTTAGAAATAATTTTAAAATAAGGGTGCAAAAAACCAAAATGGTACTCACAAACTCCCCCCTGTGCGAGCGATTCAAACCGAGTCGATCGCAAGGGACCGGCAGAGAAGGTGTCCGGCGGAGCTAATCAGCTGGCCAGTGAAGCAAGAAAGCAGCCTGGACTTGTAGGTCAGGTGGGGCCCCGTGCAGCCCTCCGGCGAAGACCTTCCCCTGCGCGGACCAAGCGTCGAGTCACGGCACCAAAAATGTTAGGTTATTTTAGAATTCACAGGTAACCTAGAAAGGAAAGCACGCACAGAGGAGATGTGAAATGTGTTTTCTCAGCTGAGGGAGAATCATGCAGTAAAAGAAACTGACACACCAGTCGTTGTTCTGATCCAGCAGAGTCTCAAAGATGTTGAGACTTACAGCTTCCATTTATTCACACATGTGGACCGTTCCCCACACCCCCATTGTCAATTTTCTTATCTTATCACCATACAACAAACAGCAGTACTGTTTCTAACACAATGGCACTTTGTAGGTTTGTTTGTAGTTTTGTAGGAGCATCCTGTTTGGACAGCATAAAATCTTACCCCCACACTAAAAGTTACTACCCCCAGTCTTGTCACACAAAGTTAAACAAAAGAACAGACTATGTTCAACATAAGTAAAGACTGCATTTATCACATATTTTCCAACACTATTTGTATACCAAATCTGATTAATTGAAAAGATAGAAAAGGGCAATAAATATTCTTAGAGGTTATCCAATACTGAAAATCATCCCAAAAAGATCTGGAACTCTCACATGAATAAAAAAGATGTTCTGTTGTTTCAATATCATTATTGCAGAAAGTGCATGTGTTCGTATCTATATTGAATTTCCTGTGAAGATAATCATTGGATGGATATATAGCATTTAAAATTTTGAGGTGATTTTCTTTTGTTTTAGGTGGAATTGGAAAGGAGAGATATTTAGTCAAAAATGTTGGATTATAATCCCTAAACATATATTTTCTTTTTAGTTGAGATGGGAAAAATTGTTTGGTGAGAATTGACCTTAAGAATTTATTATAGCATGTCTTATCCTTAAAATGGCGATCATCAATTATTAAGGATGGTTCACTAATTATCCAGGAAGAGTAGGTTAAAATGGCTTTAGCCATCTGAATCATTGCTGGGGGAATGGCTTTCATAACTTTGATGTATTTATTTTCGGTACATGATATAGCATATTTATCTATGAAATTGTTATATGATAGCAAATATCCATTACTGTCCAATAGGTGTAAAACTGTCCAAATTCCCTGATCCATCCAATCCTTATAAAAAATGGATTTTCTTTTTATCAATGTACATCTGTTGTTCCAAATTGAATTTGTATGTGGTGAAAAATTATGCTTATATATCATTTTCCAGTACTGGAGAACCTGTTTGTGGAAATTTGTTAATTTAATTGGTAATTTGGAGATTTCAAAGTCACACTTTATAAGAAATTCAATACCACCAAGCTTCTCGAAAAGTACTTTGGGGAAATAAAACCAAATACTGTTTGAATTCTTTATGAAAGATTGCAACCATTTTAGCTTGATGGAACCATCCATAGCCTCAAAATCAATCGCATTCAACCCTCCTTCCTCAAAAGATTTCACAATTTCCTGATATAATGTTGCTTGTTTCTCCAAATGTAATTAAAATTAGATTGATTTATGTCTTTTTTTAGCCTATTGGAAACAAGCATTGTGAAGGATAAATCAACCAAGAGATACCTTCTGTTTTAGTAAGTAAGACGTCTCCAAATATGGAGAGGTCTCTTTGTAGCCAACTATTTAAAATCTTTTTAGATTTTTGGATAATGTGTTCAAAATTTAGTTTTTCTCTTTTATTTTTATCCTTTGAGATTACAATACCCAAGTATTTAATGTCAGATTTAATATTTATGTTAAAGAAGCTACCAGGTTGACAACCATGAATAGATAATAGTTCGCATTTACTGACATTTTGGTACAAACCAGAAGCCTTTGAAAATAGTGACATTTCATTTAGTGCAGGAGGGACCTGTGAAATGTTCTTTAAAAATAATGTAGTGTCATCTGCTAATTGATTTATGATCAATGGGGCTCCCATCAAATTTAGTGGTTGAATATTAGGATTGTGTTTCATAAAAATAGCTAAAAGTTCTGTTACAATAATTAAAAGTAAAGGAGAAGCAGGACACCCCTGATGGATTCCTCGTCCAACATTAAAGCGTTTGGTTGTTCCAAAAGGTAAAGAAATAGAACTATTGATTTCAAGGTATAATGAAGAAATTTAGTCTATGAATTTTTTACCAAAACCGAAGTAGTTCAGAGCTTTCAAAATGAAAGGATGTTCGACAGTATCAAATGCCTTATAAAAGTCACACAAAAAAATCACCCCATCATCTTCAATTAAGTGACTATAATCCAGTAAATCTAAAACCAATCTAATGTTATTGTGGATAGAACGATTCTTAAGGAATCCAGATTGTGATTCACTAATAATTTGCTCTAAACCGTCCTTTAATCTGTTCACAATTACATGGGTAAGAATTTTGTAATCTGTATTCAGAAGTGTAATTGGCCGTAGATTATCAATTAGTCTTTTGTCTTTACCAGGTTTGGGAATAAGAGAGATAAGACCTTGTTTCATTGTCGGTTTGAATGTTTCGTTAAGAATGATTTTGTTGAACTCCCTAGAGTTATAAATGGGAATTACATAATCACCATTTCGCCAATAGGATGAGCTGGACTTTTGGCACGCAGGGGAGGAGGATAATAAAGATTCCTTAACATGTCTCATGTCATTTTCTTTCTATAAAATGCATTTATTGAAGTTTATGCTTATCTATGTACACATATACTCATGTATACTCCTGTATATGTTTATAAGGTGTGTGTTTTAAAATATATAATCAGCATTAGACTAAGTGTATCATGTGTGTGAGAGCAGCAAACCACCAGGAGGAGACCATCGCCCTGTTCCTGAAAGACAGCATCTCAAGACTCTGAATCTACATAAGCCACGACCCCTCAATGGGTTGACCCAAGTATAAAAGTAATAAACAGAGACAAAATGTTAGAGTTTTGAGAGTTTAGAGAGTTCGGAGTTTTCACAGTTTCATGAGTTTCGTGTGGATTGGATTGTGAGGGGTTGTTTGTAGCTTTTGGAGTTTTGAATTAGTGGCAGGTTGTTGCTGCTCTTGTAATTCACTGTGAGCTTTTGGATTTTGTATTGTAATTGCTTTTGAGTTAAAATTAAAACCTTTTAATCGACTTCCTTTTCTAAGCAAGTCCTTTTAGAGAGTGTTGACTCAATTCTCTGAGAGAGCCTCATAAAGACTCCCGTTAGGGGGGTCTCCTATGTGTGAGAGGCCTGGGGACTGACCGGCATTCGCTTTGAACTTATCAGACGGCAGTGCTTGCAGGGACTAGCAGGTCACGGGGGTTTGGGAATGCCTAACTCCAGGGGATAGGAAGACAGAGGTGCTTCTTAACTCTTCGTAGGGACGACAGAGAAACCAACCCTGGGACCAGAGTAGCCCAAATCCGTAACTGTGACACCGGACTGGTAAGTCAGGCATCTTAAATTTGCTCAACTCTGTGATCGCTGGGTCCCGAGGAGATTCTGCGCCTCCGTCCTCGTGTTGTGACAGTGAGACGGAGGCCCAGGTTTCCAGGATCAGCCGGCGAGACGTGGAGCGACCATAGAAAACCCGACCCAGGAAGTTCTCAGTGAAGCCTCATTAACATCTGTGTCGAAGGGAAGCATAGTTACACCTAGGAGGTTGTGCGATCTCATTTTGGTTCCAGTGACACGAATTGGACAATCTCTGGAGAGGTCATTTGTATGGGTAGAGCTCAGGGAAGCTTTTTGACCGCATCTAATGTACCTGCATATGTGAATGAATAAAATATATGTATTGCTTAGAAGGTTGTAAGACTTGACTGTTCTCAGTATCCGGAGCTGGAGCGGTTTTATAGCGAACTGTATAAGTAATCAGAGCAGAGAAGTTTTAACCGTACTAGGACAGAGAGAACGTAAGTCAATAGACTCAAATAGTTAGTAAGTATTTACGCACATTTTCTAACTGGGTTGCGACCGAAGGCTCTGTTCTGTATGGGGCGTATGTAAAACAAATTACATTCGTTATAGCATGTAAAGTATACGCTTTAACGCTAACATAGCGACTCCTACTCGGTGACTGACGTGTGGGGAGTAGGCCAATATTAGACGCGGAAAGAATCGGGGGGGTATTACGACTATCTGCCGGTTAACGTACGCTGAGGCCCAAACGGTTTTACCCACTTGGGTCAGTCGTGGAGACTGGGAGGTGTGTAAAGTAGGCCTGTTGTAAGAGTCGAAAGATCCTCCAGTAAAATAGGAGTCCAAACCTAAAAAGGATCGGTGTAGCTGGTTATTCCCTATTAGAGGTGATAACCTAAAGTAGTTTTCCCTTTATAATAACGGGCGCTTAACTCAGTATATCACCGGACTTTTAACATGGCACCCCAGATGGGACCTTAATAGATGATTAATCAACTGTAGCTATTGATAGAAAAGATTAGAGCCGGGATAGAAAGCTTCACGAGAGCTAGGAGCGAGTATATTGCTGGTTGTCTGTGACTGGGCAGTAAGAGACTGTGCCAGCCAGGCCAATTTGGACTTGGACTAGTGAATTGAATCTAAAGCTTTAATCAGGCGTGCAGAGTCACAACATGGCTTCTCCTGGATCCATAATTCTTGAGGAATCAGATGTAGATGAACCTCAGTATGAAGATTTATTCAGATTTAGAGATGAACAAGACGCACTGGCGCAACAAAAAGACTGCAGTGTAGTAGAGGAAATAAAAGGGTTCATGTTGCTTGAAGGGACTCTTTCCTGCATTAAAACTGCAAACCTGCATCAAACTTGTTTAATTGTCTCCTGCAATCGAGATTTTAAAATTAGAAACGGTCTAACACATGAAACGAAAAAATGCTTTCCTGCTCAGGAAAATGATGTAAATATCTGTACTCAGCTGCCTGTCTCACGAGATGAAGTGATTAGAACAATGACCTCTGACGTTGTGTTCAAAGAAATTCTGTGGGTTCTATGGGATGATGTACAGGAGCAACCGTTAAAGCTTCAGGAGCAGACCTTGGCAGCATTATATGACACCTGCGCTCTGCGTACAAACGGTCCTTATGTTTTGGCACCGCTGGGCAGAAATGATCCAGGGTGTCATCAGCAAGCATCAGAAAATGCACTCACTAATTTCTTACTCAAATATCAATACAGAGGGATCGCAATCTTAGCAGAAAACCCAAGAGAGGCTGCAGAGATTAGATCAATCTTAGGCGCACTGCCAAACAAACCTGTACAAGGGTATGATCCAAACTACACAAATTTCAGAAATCAACAATCAAAATCTACCAAAATCAGACAGTTTGTGGATTGTGGGGGGAGATCAGACACCCCTTTTCCAGAAATAACTAGCCTTTATCCAAATTTAAATTCCCTACCAAGCGCGCCCCCAACTTACAGCACCGCGTGCCTTAATACTGAACAAAGAGAGGGGCGACAAGATGATTATGTTGAACGCAGCATGGAACTGACAAACCTGCCGACCGGGCCTCCATATGAGGCACTTAATCAAAGAGCGGAGCGACCGGTTTGCGCGCAGAGTTCATCAAGTGCGGCACGGATTATGGCTCCGATTTGCCCCCTAAATGAGGAGGAAACAGTACCGCAAACGGATCTGTGTTCCACGGAGATAGAGGGACTTAAAATACGCTTTGAAGGACGAGCTCTTTCTAAGATCTTACCGGAGTCGGCTAGCAACGTGTTGTACATTACACTGGTGGATTCAGAACAAATGATGGAGACTCCTGCTGGAGGGACCGCTTTGGGTGAACTCCGGAGATTAATTGGCCAGCAGCGCCTTAACAACGTTTTATTTGAAAACTGGACGCAGGACTCTCTGGGAAATCTGCCTCAATCGATCACGTTAACCTCAGATCAATTAGGAAAAGCATCAAACCGCATTTCAGAAGTGATCATAATCCCGGTAGATCCGAGAAGAGCTGAAATAAAACTCGATTCGTACTTATTGCCGGCGATCACATCGGGAAATGAGAACGATATCGGGCGAGTGTTTTTTAAAACTAGTTACCCAACCAATGTGGCTGGTATCTCTCAAACAACCATTCTAAACAGCATTGCTTGCTGCAGACCCTGGAATCATATTAATAATCCAACTGAATTGGTGATTTTAACAAAAAAAGGAGGAGCACAGCAAGCCAAAATGATATTTGAAACAGTAGCGTCTGAGCTGTCACGGGCGGCACGAGAACGCGTATATCCGCGCGCACGAGTGAGATATAGTGAACCTGCAGTGCCGCGCCCGCGGGAATCCAATTTTCCACCCTGAAGCTCATAGCACGCCATACGCACCAACACATCCTGTTGCGCCTCCGCCCACAGAGAGTAGTGAAAGTGAGGAGGAAGAAGAAGCAGAAGCGAACTTTGCGCCTCCACCGAGGACTAAAACTTTGCATGCTCTCAATAGGCGTTCGAGAGGATATGAACACAGGAGGTTCAATCCTGAGGCTCCCCCGTGCTGGGGAAACGTTTATGAACAAAACGAGGTCCCATTTACCCCATTAACGGTAGATCAGAAAAACCTACGCAAACCAGTCTTTAATTCTCCACCTGATTGGTACCCAGTAACGGCGTCTGAACTCGCTGATGTACAAGTAGCACCAACGAGCAGGCAGATTACTGAGAGACCAGGCTGGACCAAACCTTTTAAAGAATCCTACATAGGAGGTGGCTATGATTTCTACCAGAATGGGTGCAGAAAAAGGGACCAGAGTATTATTGACCAATATGGCCTTAACACAGATTCCAACAATTTTGGGAACCAGGGAACTCTCACAGAAAGAGAAGTAGTGAGAGGACCACATAGTTCTTACAGACAGGCCGCACAGCCTGGGAATACCAACTTGAACCCAGCACACATCCAAAACAGACTCTATGATTATAATGGGGCCGGTCAGGGTGAGATCAGTGCACTTGGCCGGAGTTCAATTGCATCAGTGCTCCTGCAGTCTGACAATTTACCTCCTAGGAGAGGAGAGCCAGATATTGAGTACCTTACAGAATTAATTGATAAGGGTATTTCTCTAGACATACTTGATACCACCGAATTTACACAAATGCTGGGTTTAACTAAATGTGTTAACATACCACAAGGAATGACAGCGGGAGATCTGTATCGCATGCGAGCACAGGCTCCAGGTGAGAACCCACATAGTGTGGTTCTAAAGAAATCCCTAACAGGCATTAGAAACGGTCAGATGAATCTGAACCAAGCAGTAAAAATCATGCAAGGGAAAAATGTACCAGATGACCTGATAGAACAATTTTTCTGTGACATTCCCAGAGGTTATGATCTGGCTGCAAAATGGAAATATTCCTCAAGTATAGACCGAGAGGAGATGCTCCAAGTTTATGACAGAGTAAGTTTGGCTATGAAGGCAAAAAACGACAAGAGGCCCCCACAGAAAGGGGCCGAAATTTACAACCAGACACTGAACCCATCAAATCAGCAGCAAAGGAGCCCCTCGGACTCTGCGCCTCAGAGGACAGAGAAAACCCAGAGCTCTCAAAATGGGAGAACCGAGCAACCAAGATCTCAGCAAAACAGGAATTCAAAAAACTCTGCTCCTCGTTCGATTCCTCCAGAGGAATGGGCAAAAATGACCCAAGAGCAAAAGAACGAGCATGCACGAAAGAGGAGAGAGTACTATCAGAAATAGACTCAGAAATAAAACAGGCGATTCGTTGTAACACCAAATTAAAAGACGGCTGGCTCACTGCAACAATTAATAATCAGGATTTTATTTTGGATACTGGTGCTGACATTTCGGGCAAAATAGAAGTAAACGAACAGGAAAGAATTGGAACAATAAAAATTCAATATGCAAACGGAAATATTGAGGAGACGAATCTTTATGAAGATAAATCAGGAATCAAATACATAAAATCAGCTTCAAATTTGTTGAGCTTATTTGATGTTCTTAAAGTAAAAGCACACTCTAACTTTATGAAAAAGGTTGATGTGACAGATGAAATCAAAGAGCAAGTAAATAAATCATGTGTAAATGACAAAATTAGGCTGGGGGAAATTTTGAGCACCGCTAATTATGCCAAGTTTAAAAATGATTGTGGGTTGATGAATACAGAACCTTATGAAATTCGAGGAGCTATGCCTGGAAAACAGAAACAGTACCCAATTGGAGCTGGTAAAAATGAAATTTTGCAAACTGTTAACGAATTAGTGGAAACCGGTGTCTTAAGAAAAATATCAGAAGCACCATGCAGTTTGCCAATTCAAGCTGTACAAAAACCAGACGGAACCTTTCGGCTGGTCCAAAACCTCAAAGAATTAAACAGAGTAACCATCAAAGATGTGAGAAATCTTTTTGACCCAGGAAAGGCTCTTTTAGCGCTGGGTCTTAAAAGGTTTAAAACTTGTCTTGATCTTGCAAATGGCTTCTGGAGTATTCCAATCACCGAGTCCTCTCAGCTTAAAACATGTTTTACCATAGATGACCAATCTTATGTATGGACTAGATTGCCACAAGGCATGGCAAACTCACCTAATGTTTTTCAGGACAAAATATCACAGCTTCTAAAAGGAGAGGACTTGGTACAATACATTGATGACATATTCTTTTCATCGGATGATGAGAAAGAACATTTAGACCAGTTGGAGAGACTGATCAAGAAATTGAGTGATGCAGGCCTCAAAATAGGAATCAAAAAATCACAGATTGCACGAACTGAAGTGACTTATCTGGGGTTCAAAATTGATGAATCTGGCATCCAGCTCACAGACAACTACCTAAAAGAGATAACTCCACCAAAAGATTTACTGGAGCTGGAACGAGTGTTGGGAAAATTTCAGTTTATATCTGGGAACATACCAAATTACTCAGTACATGTTGGTAAACTCATGGAGTTAAAAAGAGGCCTCAGAAAGAGAGACGAAGGAAACAGGATGCAGGTGTTTAACAGACCGTTAACTAGAAAAGAGTTGCTTGAATACAATGACTTTGTGAAGTATGTGGACACCAGCAAAATCGCACTAACACAAAGAGACTATTCAGTTGACCTGGTTCTGACACCACACGTTACTGAAGACGGGGCCGTAATCTATTTTTCCAACGAGGGTAACACAGGGGTCGTCTGTATAAAGAACGCGCGCTTTAAGGAAGCGGAAAAGAGATTTATGAGACAAGAGAAAGAGCTTGCGGTGCTATTTCAGGCGTATCCGATGGCAATCGCACTACGAGGTGTGAGAAAGATACGTGTGAACTCTGACACCGGGGTTGTAAAAGAGCTTACAAAGGACACCGTCGCATGTGGGCGAGCGCTGCAATCGCGCTGGTCTAAGTGGGAGACGATGCTTCTTGATCCTAAATTATATGTGTCACCTAAACCTGTGAAACCGCAAGAGGCTCAAACAGAGTTGAAACCGTTTGAACCGGATGCTGTGTACTACACCGATGGCTCAAAAGTTTTGAGTGATGGTATCGAGTCCAAATGGGCAGTTGTGAAGAAACACAAAAGTAAAACCACAAGTTTCTCGGGTTTTTGTATAGGAAGCGCACAGACCGCAGAGCTTACTGCAGTGGTGCAAGTGTTTTCAGATGCAGAAAAATGCAAACTATCTAAGATAAAAATCATAACAGATTCAATATATGTACATGATGGTGTTGCAAAAAACCTACCGGAGTGGCACAGCAGGGACTTCACGACTCAAAATGGAAAGGACTTAGCACACAAATACTTATGGATCCTTGTTGCTGAATTCATGAGAAAGATTAAAGTGCAAATAGCGCATGTCAAAAGCCATACAGATAATCAAGATCCAGATTATCTGGGCAACGCACTAGCAGACAAAATCGCACAAATGAGAGGAATATTTTTCCCCAAAATACTCAGAGATTCATGTGATATAGAAACTAACAAAGAGTTGGTTAAATATGTACATGAGGAGTTTGGACACATTGGTTTGGAAAGAACAAGACTTAAACTCAAAGAGGCAGAGATAGCTGTTCCTAAACTGAATACTATTTTCCAAGAAATAAAAGAGTCGTGTGTTTCTTGCAATGAAAAAGGGGGACAGAAATTTGTGACTAGTGTTGACGGACAAATCGTAACCAATGTCAAAGGAGAACACTTTTCTATGGATATAGGAGAGTGTGATTCAAAGGGAATAAAAGGCTGTAAATTGTTCCTAGTGTTTGTTGACAACGGGCATGGGGAATGCAGCGCGATGTACCCTTTAAGAAAGGCCACAGGGGAAGCCATATCAGCTGCTTTAACCAAACTGATACCAGCCACCGCAAAAACAATACGCAGTGATAACGCAAAACATTTCAAAAATCAGCAGGTTGCTGGACTCCTAGAAGAAATGGGAATTCAGCACATCTGGAGCATTCCTTACAAGAGTAAAACTAACGGTGTAGCAGAGCGGGCGATTCGCACAGTTAAAAACTACATTCAGACCAACTTGCAGAACTTATGGGATACGCCTATAGGTGTGGCGAAAATTAATAAAGTTCTTCGAGAGCCGAGATTAAGAGAACCGGAAATTCATGAGACACAAGCTTGCTCATTGCAGATTGGAGACGCAGTGTGGAAAAGTCGCGGACCAAAGACGCTCGGCGGAGTAATCAGACACAACAGGACAGGTCCGTATATTGTAACTCAGATTGCAGGCAATTTAATATTCCTTGATAATGGGGAAAGTTGTCACCCAAGCCAACTGTACTATGCTAAATGAATTTGGAACAGGAGAGTCATGTCTGCACGGTGCTTCCATACACTCAGATGGGGTTAAGTGGTTGACTAAAAATGAGCCGATGCTTGCGGTGTCGGTCAGTCCCAAGGAATTGTTGGTGGCTCGCACGGATATGATGGATAATGTGGCTCCTGGAAGAAGAGTGCATCTAATTTGGAACAAGTACAGACCTGGAGAGTGTGTTTTCTGTGAAATAAGACTCTTTGATGTGCTTTGGAGTGGTAACAGGAGTGATAAGCCTGCGATGAAGGGGTCAAGTCAGAGACTGAACCCAGCTGGAGTGGAATTGATTCATCCTTATCGAGTCAGCTGTTGTGTTGATTGTGTGAGGTCCTACTTGCCATTTTACCGGATTGCCAGGTTGGATCATTTGGAATCCACAGGGGGATGCTGTTACATGCAAGACGGTAGATTGGTGACCTGCAGTCCGGTGTATGACGTGTTAATCAGAGATATGTCTCTGTGGACGGGAAATCCTGGATTATGGAGAGCAGGTCATGGGAAGTCTCTGGCTTATATCTTCACTGTGTTGGAACAGAAGTTGTACACATCTCAGGTTAAGATTAGAAGGAAGGACGGGAAAGGTATTTTCTCTGGTTTAATGAATAACGGCTCTGTGAAGCGCTTAGGGAGTTTTCTGGTGACGCGCTATGTCAAAGAGCAGTGGATGGAGATCCCTGCACCTGAAGGCTACGGAGTAGCGACGCAGGGATACGACTGGCACACCACAGGATCTCTGACAGTCAGAGACATAAGCTTTCACAAGGTGGAAGCTGTGTTCTTCATTAACTGCCTTAGGGAGAAGATAGTTAATGTGGATACGGGTGAACAAATGAAGGAGAAGAAATACGTGGCTCACAGGTGGACTTTTGTGGAGAGCAGAAGTAATGGGCTGATTTGTGGATTCAGCTCCAAACTGTGTGTGGAACCAGAAGGACATTCTGGTGATGTGGATGGATTTTATCCAAAGATTTATGCTGCTATGGGATTTGCTTTGATGAAGTGTGATGACGATGAGATGCGAAGCAAATGATCAATTTTCTTCTTACAAATCCAGTTCTTTTTTAACACTGGTTGAACTTGGGTTTCTTAACACCCTATTTGTTAAATTGTGTGTTTTGGAAAAATAAGGGAATTAAAAGCTATGCGTGTAATAAATTGTGTAGGGAAAGGAAAGGAAGCTACTCTTGAAGTGAATAAGTTTGAAACAATGTGACTTTCTAAAGGTTTCTTAACACCTTTTTCTAAAGGTTTCTTAACACCTTTTCTTATCTTTATTATTGTTTGTTTGGCTGGGAGCGGTTCTGGTTCGAGGTCCTGGAAGGTGGCATGTAATCTTCACTCTCATATTGTTTCAGGAGATAGTGAACAGGGGGTGATAAATGCCAGGACATCAAGCAGCATGGACCGAACGCATGGCAGTAAAACCAGGAATCCAAGGTGCGAGTGTAAGAAAAATAAACACAGTGATAAAAGGCAGGATGTGAAACGGATGAGGAGAAGCAGAACCATGTGTAATTGCATTGTGGCCACAGGGATCTCCTCTATAATTGGAATTCTAATAATTTTTCTGATCAGGCTAAATGTGAAACTGAATAACATGATCATTGAAGAGAGCGTGACCTTTGAGACAAAAACAGATTACAACAATGTTGTGGGTAATTATTTCTGGTCCCTTGAAGAAATAGATTTACCGAGGATTTTTAACTCATCTTCCCTAAAAGAGAAGAAAGCCTGGAATAAAAGATTTGACAAATTGTTCCCGCACAGGAGGTGCAGCTCTCAGTTTGGAAAACTGGGTACAGGGTGCGTGGATACTTCAACATGGCCTGCAGCTCAAACAGAGTACTCTAATCTGACATGGAAAACTGTATTTCAAAAAGCTCCTAGGCGATGTTCTGGTTGTAAAAGTAGTCAGACTCATGGGGAACTAATGACAATAGAGGCAACCGGGAAACCTTTCTGTCTCTTATTAGGACTAAAGATTAGGATTAAAGAGACAAAACCTAAGTCGTGCACATATCTACAAAAGGTTACCAGGACATCTAAATTTACTCAGGTGGGGGAGAGTTTCTCCTCATTATATAAGTGGGACTGTCACTGTAGAATTGAATCGGGCATTAAACTAATCTCTGGTAATAAACCTGAATGGTTCAACGGAAATGGCACATGGTGTTTTAATAACTCAGAATCTGAATGGGGTGAAATTAAACCTAGCTGGTGGCCAGAATATAGCTCTGAAATCACAAAGTATAATGGCAGTAAAATAGTGGTAACTGATGGAAAGCAGGAGGAAAATGATTTAATTAGTGATCAATCTGAGAAAGAGCTTGACCTAATTAAAACAGATTCTGACATGGAGGATCAGCAATCAGCGCATTCACGGGTAAGAAGGTCTTATGAGGGGTTCACCACATCAGGATACGCTGACAATTCGGAAGAAGCACAAGAAAAATGTTATTTTTGTCATACACAAAAATTGAATATAGGACAAGCGATGTCGTTTAATTGGACCATTTTTATAACTCCTGCTTCAATTAATCTAAAACCAGAAGGTTGGACCCTCTATCAAGCATATCATTTAAACCACAAAATAATAGAATGGTATAGAATAATACCTAATTTCAAAAACACACAGGTATCTAATTGGATGAATAAAAATGAAAGTGATCCTTATAATCTAGATACAGGGTTTCATGCTTGGAATACAATGATGGGTTTATGTATTTCAAAAGGAGCTAATTATTCTGCAATCTGGCAAGGGGGGGAACCAGTGAGAATGCGACTCACTGGAGAAAGAGCTTCTATTTGGTCTAATGAACCGGGGAATTGGACACGGGATGAAATTTGGGTTTCAATTCAGGAATTAATAGGCCCTTTGCAAAATCCTGAAAAGCCTCACATGATTCCAGCTCCAGGAAGGAACTTTTCCATACTTTTACGGCGTTGTAGTATGCAAGTACTCTCTAAAGCAGAAAGTAATTTAGCAAAGTTGATGACTGTGTTTTGGAATGAACAAATTTATGGGTTAACCATAGGGAGAAATTTGCCTCAAGATTTTGCACTGACTGAAATTAACAAACCTTTACCTCCGTATCTGACCCTGAAAACTGGAATGGATGGCGATGTATACTATCAAGTGCTTAGACCTGGGTTATTTCTTAATATTAAGACGGATGGTAACCGTAGACGGGGTAGACATCCCTGGACTGAAATTATTTTCCCAAAAAATGGCCCTACAACCAGTACACATGCGTGGCATTACAGTAAATATGACAACTACCAAGTTGATTCGTTCAATCAGGCCTTACAGTGGGAATATGTGTACCCAGGATCTCGCATCATCTCAGAAACAGGAGAAGTACGAGCAAATTGTGCAAATTATGGGTATAAAAGGTGTCCAAAACATGCGAATAATCGTACAGTTTCTTGTAATGTTGTTTTACAAGGAACTGTCTTTCTGAATAATAACCAGGGATGGGTTGATCTTAAGTTAAAGGGGTTCACAATCTTTGAAACTGAAAATTGGGGAGGATTCACGCTGACTAATTTTAATACCTTAAATCACTGGGGTATCCGCCAAGGAATATGTTTTAAGGAAAATTTTAGAGGAAGTATGGGGAAATTTTATGAAAATGATGAAACAACCTGGAAGTTATTTCACAGCACTATTCCTGATCCTGTTAAATTCCCTAACTGGGAGATGAAACACGGGAGTTGTGTGGCGAATCGCTTGCATAATCAAGACGATACACAGACAGCGAAATGGCAGGATTATTTCGCTCTGGGTATTCAAACGGTTTTCAGACATTTAAAGTTAGTTGCGAAAGGAATTGGAGAGGTGTCCAGCTCGGTCGTGTCCAGCGCTATTAATGGCGTAGTTGTAGAAGCTGGGACGTCTGTACGCACCGCAGTAGAAAGTACAAAGAACGTTTTTCTCGCGCCTGTTTGGCAGGCGATTAAGTTCCCTCTGTATGTTGCAGGGGCGAGCTTAATTGCTATGATAATGCTTATTTCTGTGTTGAAAATAGTGTGTGTCTCTGACCGTGATAAATATGTTAAATTAGTTGACCAGGGTATGTCGCAACCCACACGAGGACATGAGGAAACTCCATATAAGCAGCGGAGAGGCCCGAGGCCTCATTTCACAATCTGGCACCCTCGCGGTAAGAAAGGTAAACAAAGTAAGCTGTAGTGATGAACAACTCTACCTCTGCGCTTCCTGATTCAGGGGGAGGGACTAACCCTTATATGCAGCACTCATTTTTGGTAAAGACTGTTATATCACACTGTGTGATTATCTTGATCTGCTTGGCGTTAGATACTGCAAATGCTCCGCTGAGAAGTGTTAAAGTAGTCCTGTATGTGCTTTCTGGTATATCTACTGTACTGTTTGAAAAGAAAATCTTGCCAGCAGGTACGATTGGGGCAGTTTTTCTGTACCAAGACAAGCTGGAGGGTGAATTAAAATTAGTGCTGGCGATATATTTTATTGTAGTGACGGTTGGTAATATTTTGACACTGTACACGCAGCGCATATGGATTCAGTATGTGAGTTCTTCTATCTTGAGCATAGCTGTGATTGCTTCATTGCTTTCGGTAAAGCTTCGAAGCAAACAGTTGAAATCTACGCTTTTCAAAATTGGGTATGAGTTATTAGCGTTTAACGTGTGTGGAGGCATCTTGGCGTGGTCATGTGAGACATCTATCCCTGCAGTGATGTGTATAATTGGGTTAGTTGCAGGAAGGCGAGGGAGTCGGTACGGGAGACGAAGCGAGCAACACACTCAGTCAGGTGAGATCTGCAGAATTGCGAGCTCTAAATTAAGATGAGATTCGCGAGTTGATTGATCAGCGGAGCGGAGAACACAGGGGTCGATGATCCAGTTCCTGGAAAATAGTATGTGAATCACAATTCGGAAAGATGGGGTATAAATTGTGGGTTTAAATTTGGGGGACATTTTGAACGTTAAGTTCTCCTGTTGTTTCTCTCTAACGGGACCGTTGGAGTGGAACAACTTCTCGATGCTGGCCGGATCAATATAAATACAGGCTTGTATTGTCTGTCCAGTATTGATTTTTAATTTCTTTATTTCCTTTGTAATGGTTCAATTTGAAAGTCAATAAGTGCATCTAAATTAAAAGTATGAAGAAAAAAATATATATATATATTTTTACTCTTTGTTTGCTTTTATTTAACCTAATTCTTCTGGAGTAGGAGTTAGTGTTTCACATGAAATTTTAAGCTACTTTTTACTTAACCTACCTCAGTTTTATCCTTTTATTACCCTACCTCAAATGTTTGTTACAAATTCTATTAGTTTAGTGGCTTGTGCCCTGAAGCTTATGTTACTTTAGCGAATTTTGCATTCTCATTTCTCTTGTATTTGAAAAAAAAAAAAAAAAAACAGAGGGTGATGAGTACCACAGGGGGTGGGGTTTTCAAAATTTTGATTTTGTTTCTGAATTATTTTAGGGAGTAGCCTGTCTCCCATTGTAATGGATAAACTTTTCATGTTTTAGAAAGTAAGAAAAACTCTTTTATCATGGAAAGTAACTTAGCGGTTTGCTTAGGGGTGGAAAACCCATAAACAAAGCCAGGGGGAGTATATAGTCGGATTACTTTGTTTCTGGTTTTCCTCCCTCCTATCTTCTAAAACAAATTAGCAGACGGCTGCAGAATTAATTTGTTCCTTAAATTGAGCAACTTAAGAAGATATTTTGTTTGTTTTATGTTTTGAACGACTTCATTATTTTGCTTTCATTTCTTTGATTTAAGTTCCTTTAAGTTTTCTAACAAGACTTAGACTGAAAGATGTTTTATATCGCTGCAATGATTTGAATTTAGTTAATCCTTTTTATTTTGATTACTTACTTTTAGTTTAAACCTTCTTGTTTTCATAGATGATAATCTAGAACTTATACGGTTTAAGTTTCCCAGTTGAAGAAGTTGATTTAGGATAGCTTGTTTAGCTTTTGGAAAAAAAAAAAAAAAAAAGAAACAATAAACCATAGTTTATATTTTTATCATCCTATTATTTTCTTTTATTATTATCCTTTTATCTATTTTCATTCAAGAGTTACTATATAACCATCTATAGGTTTTAATTGATGTTGAATTATCTTACTTTAAGGTTTATTTTACTTTTATCTTCAATTCAAAGCCTTCACTTAGATGTGAAATCTTTTAGATAAGGTTCCTTTTTGTTTTGTTTTCTTTTCCTTTTCTTTCGCGTTGACCTACCTACCTCAGACCCAGGTGAGTCAGGTGGTTCCAGTGGCCAGCCCGGCGAATGCAAAACGCCAGCTGCGGAAACCAGTTCACTCAGACGAGCAACAAGGCCCGCCAAACCCCTGCTGACACACCCCTCTGAACTTTTGATGTTCCAATATCCCGATTCAGACTTGTGTATGGAATGAGAGAAAACTACAAGCCTGTGTTGGATCGAGGACGTGTTAGTACAGCTTATGGGGCATTCCCGGACCATCAAGAGCCCACGGATCCATCATCTCCCGGGTCGCGAAGGACATTATGGTGTCTAACCAAAGAAGGACACGTTGTCCCTTTAGACACCTCAGAGCAACACACACCTGAAATGTTGATGAATTGTGTGGGGATAAGTGTGGAAGATCCTCCACCTGAGTGTCAAGAATCGGGTTAGCGGAATTGGTGTTTTACTTACTGAATTTAGAACTATGGGGTTTTTGCAAAAGGGGGAAAATGTGTCTGTGTGTCCGATCGGCACTCTCATGGGCCGATTCTCCTCATCCAGGTCAGCCTCCTGGAGACTCCGCACTACTGTCAGCGGACGTGGTGGCTCCCTCGAATGCTCTATGCCCTGGTGCAATACGCTGATAAGCAGCTACTCCTGGTCCCTTGGAGTGAAGACCATGTCAGTAAATATACTGAAATGCAGATGGCATAAAGGTTAGCTGGCTTGCGAGTCACCATGAGGAAGCATTCTGATGAGAGGGTCCCTGTACTGGATGTGTTGACCGAGGCAGAGCAGGTCTATAAGAGCCGCTCTGTGAGGCCCTGAGGATGTTCGACCGAACACACGGCTCATTAAGATTTGACGGTTATCAGTAATTCCCACAGGGGGTGTTGAACTCCCTAGAGTTATAAATGGGAATTACATAATCACCATTTCGCCAATAGGATGAGCTGGACTTTTGGCACGCAGGGGAGGAGGATAATAAAGATTCCTTAACATGTCTCATGTCATTTTCTTTCTATAAAATGCATTTATTGAAGTTTATGCTTATCTATGTACACATATACTCATGTATACTCCTGTATATGTTTATAAGGTGTGTGTTTTAAAATATATAATCAGCATTAGACTAAGTGTATCATGTGTGTGAGAGCAGCAAACCACCAGGAGGAGACCATCGCCCTGTTCCTGAAAGACAGCATCTCAAGACTCTGAATCTACATAAGCCACGACCCCTCAATGGGTTGACCCAAGTATAAAAGTAATAAACAGAGACAAAATGTTAGAGTTTTGAGAGTTTAGAGAGTTCGGAGTTTTCACAGTTTCATGAGTTTCGTGTGGATTGGATTGTGAGGGGTTGTTTGTAGCTTTTGGAGTTTTGAATTAGTGGCAGGTTGTTGCTGCTCTTGTAATTCACTGTGAGCTTTTGGATTTTGTATTGTAATTGCTTTTGAGTTAAAATTAAAACTTTTTAATCGACTTCCTTTTCTAAGCAAGTCCTTTTAGAGAGTGTTGACTCAATTCTCTGAGAGAGCCTCATAAAGACTCCCGTTAGGGGGGTCTCCTATGTGTGAGAGACCTGGGGACTGACCGGCATTCGCTTTGAACTTATCAGACGGCAGTGCTTGCAGGGACTAGCAGGTCACGGGGGTTTGGGAATGCCTAACTCCAGGGGATAGGAAGACAGAGGTGCTTCTTAACTCTTCGTAGGGACGACAGAGAAACCAACCCTGGGACCAGAGTAGCCCAAATCCGTAACTGTGACACCGGACTGGTAAGTCAGGCATCTTAAATTTGCTCAACTCTGTGATCGCTGGGTCCCGAGGAGATTCTGCGCCTCCGTCCTCGTGTTGTGACAGTGAGACGGAGGCCCAGGTTTCCAGGATCAGCCGGCGAGACGTGGAACGACCATAGAAAACCCGACCCAGGAAGTTCTCAGTGAAGCCTCATTAACATCTGTGTCGAAGGGAAGCATAGTTACACCTAGGAGGTTGTGCGATCTCATTTTGGTTCCAGTGACACGAATTGGACAATCTCTGGAGAGGTCATTTGTATGGGTAGAGCTCAGGGAAGCTTTTTGACCGCATCTAATGTACCTGCATATGTGAATGAATAAAATATATGTATTGCTTAGAAGGTTGTAAGACTTGACTGTTCTCAGTATCCGGAGCTGGAGCGGTTTTATAGCGAACTGTATAAGTAATCAGAGCAGAGAAGTTTTAACCGTACTAGGACAGAGAGAACGTAAGTCAATAGACTCAAATAGTTAGTAAGTATTTACGCACATTTTCTAACTGGGTTGCGACCGAAGGCTCTGTTCTGTATGGGGCGTATGTAAAACAAATTACATTCGTTATAGCATGTAAAGTATACGCTTTAACGCTAACATAGCGACTCCTACTCGGTGACTGACGTGTGGGGAGTAGGCCAATATTAGACGCGGAAAGAATCGGGGGGGTATTACGACTATCTGCCGGTTAACGTACGCTGAGGCCCAAACGGTTTTACCCACTTGGGTCAGTCGTGGAGACTGGGAGGTGTGTAAAGTAGGCCTGTTGTAAGAGTCGAAAGATCCTCCAGTAAAATAGGAGTCCAAACCTAAAAAGGATCGGTGTAGCTGGTTATTCCCTATTAGAGGTGATAACCTAAAGTAGTTTTCCCTTTATAATAACGGGCGCTTAACTCAGTATATCACCGGACTTTTAACAATTTCTTTAATAGTTTTGAAGAAAAATTCTTTTAAATCTTTCCAGAAGAATTTATAGAAGATCGCAGTCAAGCCATCCTGACCAGGACCTTTGCCCTTTTTCAGTTTGTTTAAGGCTTTATCTAAGTCTTCCAGTGATATATCAGAATCATAAATTTCTTTGGACACAGAATCAATTTTTGGAATAATGGTTCAATCTGATCAAAAAACTTTACAGAATTAGCAATAAGATCCGAGGAGTGTAGATTTGAGTAAAAATTGTGTATTTCTTCCATTATAATCTTATGATTTGTGCATTCCTCCCCATTTACAATTAACGCATTAATAGATTTCTTTTCTTGCCTCCGTTTCTCCAAATTGAAGAAATATGAAGTACTTTTTTCGCCTTCCTCTATCCATTTTGCGCGAGCTCTAATGTACGCTCCATGAGCTTTTTTCTTGTATAAATGATCTATTTGAGCCTGTAAGGACAGCAAAGAAATAAGTTGTCTATTACAATAGTTATTTATATTATAAAGTCATTTACTTTCAAATTCCTTCTGTTGTCTACTTTTCATTTTACTAAATGTAATTGAAAATTTTTTCTAACTTTAAATTTAAAAAATCCCATCTACACATGTAATTGGCAATTGTGTCATCATTGTAAATTTTGTGGAGGATTTCTTTAACTATCTTAACATATCCATCGTCCGTTAAGAGATCTGCATTGAATTTCCAATAATCTTTTCTAAATTGCGTTTTATTTTCAGGGTTAAGTTTGAGAGTAATAATACTGTGATCAGTCAATGGGGCTGCCAAGATGGAAATGTGTGAGACATATCTATATAATAAAGTCCAGCCTAACCATAGATCTAGTCTGGACATGTTATGACCATTCGGTTTAATCCAAGAGAACTGAGTAACTCCAGGGTTTTTATCTCTCCATATATCACTTAAATTATTTGAATCAATGAACTCCATCAAAGTTGGATTCCACTGGTTAATATTGTATCTGGGAGGAAATCTATCCTGCCATTGATTTGGAACAAGATTAAAGTCACCACCTAGTAATAAATGGTCTGTGTGATATAAACCTTTATACCCAGAAAGAACATCTGTTATGTCCTACGTTATCAGCCTGAAAAGTCACGACCTTCCCTGGACATCTGTAGAAACAGAGAGCTACTCCAGCAGAGTGGGTAGATCCGTGGCTGAAAAGGAGTTTTTCACCCCATTGGTTTGACCAGAAGGTGGCATCAGCGTCACTTGAGTGAGTTTCTTGTAATAAGGTGCAATTAGCTTTAAGTCCTTTGATGAAGAGAAACATTGCTCTTCTTTTAACATTATCCCTGAGACCTCTAACATTCAACGATACAAAGGATAAACATGTGTGTAACATTTATAATGAACAAAAGCAAAGTGCAAATATTAAGAATGTTGAACTTGAAAAGAAAAAAAAGTTTGTTTACTTTCCTGTTTGAGAGAAAGGTGAAAGAACAGCGATGCAGGCACCTTCCATCCCATTCCAAAAAGTCAAGCATCCCTCTTTATGCAAAGTTCAAGAACAAACTAGAAAGAA
Source organism: Valencia hispanica (assembly GCA_963556495.2). Classification (NCBI taxonomy): domain Eukaryota; kingdom Metazoa; phylum Chordata; class Actinopteri; order Cyprinodontiformes; family Valenciidae; genus Valencia; species Valencia hispanica. The sequence goes on along the minus strand of OY747719.1, from coordinate 42,869,397 downwards.
CATTTTTCAACCATCTTCCAGAACTCGGCGGCCATTAATATAGCCGACAGCTCCTCTGTAGTAAGCCTTTTCTCCCGCTTTTCTGGCTTGTAATATTTTCGGCCAAACTTTCTCCCTCTCCAGACGATCTTCTTTTGTCAAATCCTCAGCAAAATTGATTTTTTTCGGTCAAACAAATCTGAGCATTTTTGGAATTTTTCCATATTCCGTCTCGGTGTAGGCGCCTTGAGAACTGAATTATGACCTGGCGATTTCTGCCCTCTTCCCTTTTTCCAGTCCAGTGTCCAGTGTCCACAATGTCCTCCATTTTGTATGACCATTCTGGGGCGATCTTGACAAGAATTTTGATTGCTTCTTTTATGATATCTTCACCCAACCCTTCTTTCATTCCTTTAATCCTTAGGTTCCACCTTCTTGAATACCGGTCTCGCTCTCTTGCTTTTTCTTTAAATTCGTCAACTTCTTTCCGTAAGGTTGAGACTTCCTTTTCCAAGCTGGTGATTTTACCTTTGCAATCACGGACTTCAGCTGCATTGAATTCAATGGATTCAGCAAGACCGGCAATCAACGAGGAATTCTCCGATAATTTGTTGTTAACGTCCTTCACTTTGTCATCTTGTTTGTCAAACCGCACATGGAGAGCTTGAATAGCTGCCAATATATCGCTTGCTGAGGGACTGGGTTTGGTACATTTCTCGGGTGGTCACCCTTTAGAGGGAGTTGATAGAGGCGAGTCAGTCATTTCCTCAATGTTTCCTTTTCCCCCGCCGCCGCTTTCAGGCTCCATGTCTGAGAGGCAGTAGTCGTGGTCATCCGCAGTTGAAGCAAAGTCTTTTGTTTTTCGTTCTGGGAAGACTTACTTTCCTTTTTATCCTTCTTCTGTTCTTTTGGCATCTTTATGAACTCAATATAAACTTTCCGAGGGAACAAATCGTCAGGAAAGGAGGAATAAAAGGTACCTCGCACCAGAGTTACGTTCAAGACGACTGCTTAGTTCGCCATCTTGCCGGAACTCCCTGGTTTGCTTATGTTTGCTTCAGTTCCGGTAAGTATTTCCTGTTTTAGAACAACGATGGCGGCCGACTCGGTGCAGTGTCTCAACGAGATTGTGGAAGCAGACGAACAAATTATCCTTCTTTTGAACACTTTGCAATGCAAAAATGGCGGCTTCTGCTTACATTCAGCAACAAAACCCAAACATCCAGAAATATGTAATCTCACTGACCAATCACAAGGGAGTTCTTCCGCGTCTCTGCGTCGCGTCGCCGGGCTGCACGTCAGGTCCGAAGAGGTGAGCGTCAAGCCTCTGTGGACCTACGCAGAGGCTACGGCAGTTACGGCGTACCCTACGCGAGGGACACGACGCAGAAGTATAAACCGGCCTTTAAGGTTCGGGGGTTATGGCATAAGTACTGCCCCTTACTTAGGTAGATATTTACCCTGTAATCTAATTACAGGGTAAAGATTTAATTACCTTGGTGGGTAGAATGGAAACCGTGAAAAGTAAAGAATGCACCCAGAAAACGACCTCTTTGATTGAAAATTTCCCTGACCTGGATATGTGCTTTAAAATAAACATTTCAAGATGGAGATGTTAATTAATCACAGCATAAGGTACCATAAACAACTGTTAGATGATCGAAATTTAGAGTTTATCTCTTTTTTTTTTGCAGCATGATCAAACAATTCCAAACAATCAAAGATCTTACCTGAGCATTTCTTTTGGTTTCCTCCGGATCTCTGATGGTGGAGTAGTAAACATCGCCGAGTTCAACCTGCACAGAAGAAACAGACAAACTGAAACTGAAGAGAAACAAACAAACTGAATTTTCTGTAACTTTTGAGTAAATAAACTTGTGTTTTATTCAAACACCACTGTCAAATATTCAACTTCTACTCCCAGGATTGTAATATTTGTTGTGCTAAGTTGTAAAATATAATTTTATAACTTTTAAGCAGTCACTAGCTCTTTTGCAAAATAACCTATTTTTTATGCTGTCAGGCTCCAAAATCTTTCACTTAGAGTTTGATTTTCAGGAACAAGTTAGCGATCACACTGAGTCCTGACTAAATCTGTCCTCAGGCAGAGTTATTGGTGATTATTTTCTCAGCTCTTGAGAAAAAAAAAACTGAACAAAAAGTAAAACACAGATGCATGAGATCAACTGGATGTAAACTTTACTCACAGCATTTTCAACTGCCCCTGTTTTCTTTACTGAAAAGATCATTGAGTCAAATTTGTTAGAGATAATCGAGAAAGGTGAGAAAGATATATTTAAAGTTTGATCAGTCAGCGCTCTCACCTTTAGCTCTCCATCCGATGATCACCACAGCAGCTACCAAGATAATAGCTGATACCACCACTGCTGCAGCGATGAATGGAGTAGCTTTATAGTAATAGAAGCAATTCAGGTTTTGTTTGAACAAATTTGTCAAAATACACAAATGGGTTGGTTATGGATATGTGCAAAGAACTACAGCTAACTCACAGCTTTTAGTAACTCCATTCTCAGGTGTTTTGGTTTCAGTGATTCTTGTGGTGGTTGAGTGTGAGTTTGTCTGCACTTTGTTTATATATCACTTATTTGTGGCACAGATGTTTAGTGTGTGACAATTAGAGTTTGTTCAAAAGATGGTTTATCAAATCTAATGAAATAATGGATCCAATAAACATTAATGAAACAAACAGGACTATGAGGTTCATTAATAACAGCCATAGAGCAGTTATTATAACAGGAAAAAGGTTTGAGGCAATAATGACCAGAAGGAAACCATCAAAAATTTAATAAAATGCGTCACAGTAGCATAAAAAGAAAAATTGGATGGAAAACGACTGAAGTAACAAAAAGTAAAAAAAATACATGGGCTAAAGTCCAAGAGCATCCAGCTATGACAAAAGACATTGTAAAAAAATGACATATCAAAATAAACAGACATTCAGTTATTGGATTATTACCTTGATTTATTGAAGGTGTTTCAGGTTTTGTCTTGGTTATAACTGAGGTTGGGGAGACTCTACTTGAATGAGTGGATTTAGTTGTTGCTGGGTTTCCTAGGCAAATGAAAATACCAATTAAAAACCTGACACATATAAAAGGTATTGTTCAAGGTTATGCTAGTGCTATTACAGTTTACATCGACTAAACTGGTTTAACTCGATGTGTTTAACAAACAATTTGACAGCAAGGTGAATCTTTAAGAAAGAGAATCACTACATTGAACTGTTGATGAAACTGTAATTTTGGACATGCCTGGCAGTGGGTTGATGATTTCAGGTTTTCTTGTTGTCCCAATTTTTCCTCCTTGGTTTACAAAAGTAAAAAACAAACAAACAGAAAAACAGACTAAACATTTTTATGTTTACATCTTCTACCTCTATCTAATGTTTTCTCAAATTAACATCTGGTGATTTTTATTATCTATTACAACACATTTTTTACCAGTGGATTAAATACCCAAATGTGATCAAATATTAAAGCTAATTAAATCAATAGATTTCAAGTGATATCACTGATGTTAAACCTCATGTATAATTTTTACAGTTTAATTTCCTGTTTAGTTCACAATGAAATAGAGAAACTGAAACTGAAGAGGAGCCATTTAAAGGCAAAAATATGCAACATAAAAATCTTATCAAACATACAATGTGTTATATAAATATTATGCTTAAGATATTAGCAACATCAATACCTTTTAAAGTTGATAGAACTTTGTTCTTTTTTGGTGTGGTTGTCTCTGAATTTATAGGTTGTTTTGTTGATCCAAGTTTGCTTCCAGATTTTTCTATAAACAGGAAAAGGGTCACAATTCAAACTGTTTCTTATTTGTGTTGTTAAACTCTTATGCTCGTGCTTTTACAGTTTACATCGACTAAACTGGTTTAAGTTGATTTGTTTAACAAACTATTTGACAGCCAGGTGAATCTTTAAATCATCTTTCAAGAAAGAGAAGAAAATCTCTATTCCACTCAAAAGATATGCAACATGAAATGTTATCAAACATACAATGTGTTAAACAAATATTCTGCTTAAAATTTTAGCAACATCAATACCTTTTATAGTTGATAGTACTTTGTTCTTTTTTGGAGTGGTAGTTTCTGAATTTATGTTTCTAGGTTGTTTTGTTGATCCAAGTTTGCTTCCAGATTTTTCTATAAACAAGAAAAGGGTCACAATTCAAACTGTTTCTTATTTGTGTTGTTAAACTCTTTCTAATCGTAAACAAAGAAATACATTTGGTTATCTTCATCATTTAGAACAACAACTTAATGAGCAACCAGCTCTAAATCTTAAAGCGAATGAGAGTTTCATGTGATGTCACTGATCTTCTACAGTTCATCATCTTCTATCCTGGTTTCTCACCTGATGACTGAAGTCTGAAGGTAAACTCTTCACCAGTACCAGTATGAGTCACTTTACACAGAGGTAACTTAGATTCTGATGATAAAGTGACAGTAGCAGAGCAGCCAGTCTCTGATGTTCTTTCTCTTTTGTCCACATCCTGATAAAACCACTTCACTTTGTATCTTGTATTAAAAAAAGAAAGTGGCTAGCCATAGGAGGCTGACTCCTTGGTTTAACGCAGAGTTGCGTACTTTAAAGCAGAATACTAGGAAGTTGGAGAGAAAATGGCGCTCTACACATCTAGAGGATTCCTATTTAACCTGGAATAACAGTCTACTGCTGTATAAAAAGACCCTTCGACAAGCTAGAACAGCATATTTTTCATCATTAATAGAGGCGAATAAAAACAATCCTAGGTTTCTTTTTAGTACAGTTGCCAAACTTACACAGAGTCATAGCTCTGTTGAGCAAACTATTCCCCCGGCTCTTAGCAGTGATGATTTTATGAGATTCTTCATAAATAAAATAAATTTTATTAAAAATAAAATCATTGGCACCCTCCCAAACATGATTACTTCTTCCTCAGTAAATGAGTCAGTATCGGAAAGAACTGTAGAACCTCAGTATTGCTTAGGCTGTTTTGATTCAGTCGAGCTTTCAGAATTATCAAAAATATTAGCCTCATCTAAATCTTCAACTTGTATTTTGGACCCAATCTCAACCAAATTATTTAAAGAAGTGTTCCATTTGGTTCCTGGCCCCATTTTGGATATGATGAATCTATCCTTAGTAAACGGATACGTACCACAGGAATTTAAAATAGCTGTAATTAAACCTTTACTCAAGAAACCTTCCCTTGATCAAGATGACTTAGTGAATTACAGACCTATATCTAACCTTCCTTTCTTATCCAAAGTCCTTGAGAAAATAGTTGCTAATCAAGTCTGTGAACATCTAAACAGTAACGAGCTGTTTGAAGAGTTTCAGTCAGGTTTTAGAGCTCATCATAGCACTGAAACAGCACTGGTGAAGGTTACTAATGATATTCTCATGGCCTCAGATAATGGACTGGTGTCTGTTCTGGTTTTGTTAGATCTCAGTGCTGCTTTTGACACAGTCGATCATAATATTCTCTTAGAAAGGCTTGAACATGTTGCAGGGATCAAAGGAACAGCACTAGGCTGGTTTAAATCATATTTGTCTGATAGATTCCAGTTTGTTCATCTAAATGATAAATCATCTTCACTCTCAAGGGTTACTTGTGGAGTTCCACAGGGTTCTGTCCTTGGACCAATTCTTTTCACCATATATATGCTTCCAATTGGTAGAATCATTAGACAGCATGGGATAAATTTCCACAGCTATGCCGATGATACACAACTATATTTATCCATAAATCCTGATGAACCCAGTCAGTTAGGTAGATTACAGGCATGTCTGGAAGACATAAAAGCATGGATGACCCTAAACTTTTTGCTTTTAAATTCTGACAAGACAGAAGTTGCTGTCTTTGGACCAGAAGTTCTTAAACAGAAACTGATTAGTCAATCACTTCATCTGGATGGCATTAAATTGTCCCCCAGTAATAACGTAAAGAACCTCGGCATTATTTTTGACCAAGACTTGACATTTAAATCCCATATTAAACAGGTTTCTAGGATTTCTTTCTTTCACCTCCGGAATATTGCTAAAATTAGAAACATCCTGTCCAGGAGTGATGCTGAGAAACTAGTCCATGCATTTGTTACCTCAAGGCTGGACGACTGTAATTCTTTACTATCAGGAAGTCCACAAAATGCCATTAAAAGCCTTCAGTTGATCCAAAATGCGGCAGCAAGAGTTCTGATGAATATTAAAAAGAGAGATCACATTTCTCCTGTTTTAGCTTCCCTTCATTGGCTCCCTGTTAAATCCAGAATAGAATTTAAGATCCTTCTTCTTACATACAAAGCCCTTAATAATCAAGCTCCATCATACATCAGAGATCTAATTTTTCCATATGTTCCTAAAAGAGCACTTCGCTCTCAGACTGCAGGTTTACTCGTAGTTCCTAGGAACTCTAAAAGTAGAATGGGAGGCAGATCTTTTAGTTATCAGGCTCCTCTCCTGTGGAACCAGCTCCCAGCTTTAGTCCGTGAGGCAGACACTCTGTTTACTTTTAAGGCCAGGCTTAAAACTTTCCTTTTTGATAAAGCTTATAGTTAGAGTGGCTTAGGTCATCCTGAGCTATCTCTGTAGTTATGCTGCTATAGGCTTAGACTGCTGGAGGACAGACTTACCAATTTTCTTCACTCTGCTACTTCCTTTTCTCCTACGACTCTCCAGTTGTATTACAGTACATTCTGTTATTTCGACTGTTAACTTTGTTTTCTCTCAGTGTTTTTCTCCTCATCGAAGATACACCTGGTCTGGTATCCTGCTTGGCTGCAATGCCCTGTTGGACGGGGGGCATCGACTGGGATGATCCTCCCAGTAACTGAACATCCACTGTGTCCTGTTATCAACTTTTTACTTTCTGTAACATAGAAAGTTCTCTTATATCGGATCTTCTGTTCCTTCTGTGTTCTGCTCTGTCTTCTCAAACCCCCAGACGGTCGTGGCAGATGGCCGCTCCTACTGAGCCTGGTTCTGTTGGAGGTTTCTTCCTGTTAAAGGGGAGTTTTTCCTCTCCACTGTCGCTACATGCTTGCTCAGTATGAGGGATTGCTGAAGGATTGCTGTGGTTGGAAATCTGCCCAACCTCACGCCAATGACTGACGCAATCTGCTGGGATTCCTTAAATAGGAAACTTTTTAACTGATTGGAATGTTTGTATAATTGTATTGAAATGACTTCTTGTTAAGTGCCTTGAGATGACATCTGTTGTGAATTGGCGCTATATAAATAAACTGAATTGAATTGAATTGAAATCTACAGACGTCACCGGTCACCACAGAACAGTTTAATGTCTCCTTCTGTTTAGTCACTGATTAAGACAGAAATATGAAAACAATATGAGGTTAGAGAAATGACCTTCATCACTGTATTCTGTCATTAATTACTGAAACAAAACGATCTGATATGAACATATATTAATATCACTTAGTGAACAGGTGTTAATACTCACTGTTAAGAACAGACAGATCTACAGCAGACTCATGAACCTTTTTGTGTTGACCTCGTTTGTCCTTCTTCCATTGTTGACAGTAATAAGGTCCAACATCTTCCTCTCTGACCTTCTTTATAACCAGAGAGCAGTCTGCTGTTAGATTCAGTCTGTCTGGTTTAGAGCTGCCAATCTTACCCAGGGTGACCAGCTCTACTGCTGCTCTGTTTCCTAAACGAACAAAGTTCCATGTAGTACCGTTACACTTCTGCTGACCATCGATCACTGTTGAACATGACAACTTCACTTTATCTCCAGCTGTCTTTAAAACAGATGTTCTCTCTGCCGTGACTGTTAGAAGATAAAACAGGAGCATAAATATTACATCTGAACACAGACACGGTGAATAAAGCAGATCTAGCTCTATAGAAATGTTTTCAGCCTTCCTACCTGTGAGCTGCAGGATCAGTAATAAAAACCCTTGAATCCATCGGAGTCGAGCCATTGTGTGTCTGTTGCTCTCACTGTCAGAACCGTCTGACTGCCTCCCGAACACAGATGTAGCTTCTACTTCCTGAGACTCACCACTTCCTCACTCTGACTGATGGTCGGCTTATTGCTTAATTTGGTGAAGATCATCGAGTTGTTTTCAGCTAAACACTTATGACTAAATTATTGCTCATTACTTATTGAGCATTTATTTCAAGATGAAATTGAGAGCAGCAATATGCATTGACAAAGGCAGGTATAAAACTGAGGAGGGAAATGTTGGGTATGACATTTTAGACGGTGACAGACAAGAAGTCTTCAAACAATAAAGAAGAACAGCGTGTAAAGATATTTAGCTTAGATGAATGTTGTAAAACCTTTCTTCCTCTTTTGTTTGGGTCCTTTAGAAACCTGGAGAATGAAGCAGAAGAATCCAGGAGATCTGATTGATGTTGATGAAGAGAGGCAGATAAAAAGTCTAGTTTTATAGATCCGTCAAACAGGTACAACTTATTTTACTTTTTAAATACCTGCTGGCTCCTAGTCTGATCTGTGAAGTGATGAGGAATTGTTTGATGAGAAACAGCAGCAGCAGCAGCAGAGCTCTGGAGGTTTTAACCCACAGTGACCAGAGAAATACACGTGGTTAGCACATTGATGGGTGCCATTTATAAACCCATCAGCTCACTTTGTTCTAAACCTGCAGCTACAACACAGCACATCTGCAGACGATTAAAAAAAACTCATGTTTTACTATTCATGTGTCTTACACTTCTAGATGACTTAACTGGAAAAACTGAGAATATATTTTAAAAATGGAAAGACATGTATACAGATTAAAGATGTAGACTGAAGTACATAAAATAAGTGGGCATAATGGTCAAAAAGAAATAAATTCACACAGACTGTCTAAATGATGAAATACAAGCCATGTTGACCATTGATCAAAACAGAAGAACTTGAACCCTTCCTGGACCTGCAGCTCAGTAAAGCAGCAGCCCGACCCATCTGTTCTCTGATTGGTTTTTTTAGATTTGTGATTGACATGACACTGACCAATCAGCTAAGAGGAAGAAACATGATGTAAAAATTTACACTTGGAAGTTGAAACTCACATACAACTTAGGCAACTTGAGCTCAGAGTCTTAACCGTAGCTTTTGGCTTTGACAGACCTCAACATTTAAAGAAAAAAGTCTAACTTGTGTAAATATTTTTTTGCTTCTACAAATCTCTTTTACTGACACTTAGGCCTTGTCCACACGTAGCAGAGTATCTCACAAAACTAAGATATGTTCTATGACTTGGCCTGTCAGCCACACTAAAGTGCAAAATTACAGCATCAAAAACGATTCTTTCAAACACCTCCGACCAAAGTGACCAAAGAGTTGCAAATACTCAGATGTAAGCATTTGCTTGTGGATATAAATAACCTTGGCTTTAGGTTTCGCAACATCACTTCCCTCCACAAAAGCTCTGACATCACAGATACGACCTGTGTTGTTTACACTCAGAAACAGCATGGATGCCTTCAGACCTGGAATTATCGATTGTCCAATTGCTTTTTGCTTGCTTGTTATTACAAGCTCAATTACTGCTCTATGTAAAAGTTAGAATGTAGAAAATTATTCTGACTGGAAAGGATTTGGGGAGAAACTGCCACCTACAGGTTTGGCATGCCTACAAATGTTTTTTCTATCTGGAAGGGGGAAAATATTCAGTTTTTTCTAACGAAAACTCTGCTACATGAGTGCATGGCCTTATAATCTTACCTATGGATTCACTAAGAAGACATTTTCAGACATTTCTGTTTAAATGGTGGCAAAAATTGATTACAACACAATATGATTTACAAGCACAACATTTATGAACCATGGATAATAATAATAACAATGGCTTGCATTTATATAGCGTTTTTCAAGACCCTCAAAGCGCTTTACAACTCCATTATTCATTCACTCTCACATTCACACACTGGTGGAGGCAAGCTATGATTATAGCCACAGCTGCCTTGCAGACTCACAGAAGCGAGGCTGCAACCTCGAGCCATCGGCCCTTCTGGCCAACACCAGCAGGCGGGTCGGCGAAGTGTCTTGCCCAAGGACACAACGGCATGTAGCAGGTGGAAGCAGGAATCAAACCCATGATTTCTGGGTCACAGGCCGACAACTATACCACTGCCCTACGACCACCCTATAGATATTTCACACACACACAATCCTATCTACACACGAACAGCACAAATTTTCCGACATTTTATTTTTCAACCTCAGATCTCATCAAACCCACATCTGGTGAGAAAATACCACATTTGTACAAACATTTATACAATGCTTGCTTTCTTGCTGTTGAAGTTAAATGTCAGAGGCATTAAATATTTCATAAAAAAAAAACAAGCACTGAAATCCGCATAACGAGTCAAAACCTAAAACTTTCTCTAATTGAAATATCTCGTTACATTGTTTTCATTGCCATGATACTGTTGTGGGAATATGGCACATACGCACACATTTTTCTTTCATGAGAGTGCATGATGTAATGTATAATAGGATGGAATGTTGAAGGTGATGTGCATGTGGTGATGCTATGAGGAAGTGAAGAATAATGGAATATGAAACGTGATGTTATGTCTACAGTAATCAGGGTCTGAAGTCAGAAAGGCTGATTCAAGCTTAATGATATCTAGCTGATAAAGTGAATTCTTGAGGTTGCTAGGAGAACTTCTGTCTCCTATCAAACAGCTCGTGTGTTACAAAGGCACGAAATAGGGCTTAAAAGGAGAGTACGTTGAGTCGAGAAGCAGAGTGCAGGGAGGTTTTGAAGCTGCAAAGTGTCCAGGGGCTGCAGAGTTTCTTGGGAGAAGGCTAAAAGATGTGATAATCTGTGTGTACTCTGAGAAAACTGTCCAGAGGTATGTATGAACAATAAACTGACCGGCGAAGGCTGCATATTTCAGACTGAAGGGTCGTGACTGTTTTATTTAATTACTGAACTCTTTTAGCATGGTGGAAACAACCAACAATACAATGATGTTTGTTACAATGATTTTTTTTTGTTTTACATGTGACAATATTATAATACACTGAAATACACAACAGTGACTGTTTTTGTGACTGAGGCAATGAACCGAAAAGTTGGAAAGAAACAGAGTTATGAGACGTTTTCATAGTTCACTGCTCTGTCATCTTCTTTAGGCCCTTTATGAAACATCTAAACATAAAAACACATCACTTCTTTTAGAAACAGATCAAATAAAATGCATATCAGTGACAGTTAACAGAAGTCATTAACTATTCAACCATTTTAACTAAGACATTTCTCAAAGTCAATCCAGAGCATCAGAGGACCTCAAAAGACGAGAAATGTTAAAACTTTCATCACCAACAGGTTTTAGGAGAGAACAGAATAAACCACTTTTCTCTGCACATTATTAAACTGTCATTTTCTGAGTTTCATATGAACGGTTTCCAATCATTAAAAGTCAAGAGAGTAATATTGATTAGGCAGATTGTACGACTGTTTTATTTCTCTGTACCTTACCTTTGGTTCTTGTCCAAATGTTGACGCTCACAGCAGTTATTGAAAGTGCTGCTAAACCCACAGAGACGATGGTGATATGCCACAAACCTGAAACAGAAACAAGAAGTTTGATGGGTTTTTTTAATGCAACATCTTCTTAATTTTAGTAAAGTTGCTCTAGAGATAAGATGATGAATCCTAATCTATTATAACAGGATAATGAAGGCTTGGGTGTCCTCCTTCATTACTGCTCCCCAAGTTCCTTTGTGACTCTCTGATGGTGTTCATATTTTTAATGAAGTCCCAACTCAGATGGGTGATAAATAACTGATCTGTAACATAATCATCAAAATACATTTACTGGGACTTTGTATTATTCATTTATTACTAATCTTTGAAGTATTTAACTTATTTTACATTTGAAATCAGACTGGCTACTCTGAGAAAACATACTTGGACTTCTGACACTGCAGTGACTGTTGGGAAGAACAAACTGCTCTAATGAAAAACTGGAATATCAGATTCGTTAAACCTCAATGGAAAATTACAAACAGGACAAGAGAAGTCATGAAGAAAAGCCAAGGAGCAATTATTGTATTAGAAAAAAAGGTGTGAGGCAATGATGACAAGGAAACCATCAGAAATGTAGCAAAAAAAATTTAATAAATAAAGAATAAATTACAAAGTAACAAAAGATAATAAAAAAATAACTTCTGGCCAAAACTCCTAGAAAACCGAATCTAAACAAAATTGTAAAATTATATATTACCATTAACAGACATTCAGTTATTGGATTATTACCTTGATTTATTGAAGGTGTTTCAGGTTTTGTCTTGGTTAGAACTGAGGTTGGGGACACATATAAAAGATATTGTTCAAGGTTATGCTCGTGCTTTTACAGTTTACATCGACTAAACTGGTTTAAGTTGATTTGTTTAACAAACTATTTGACAGCCAGGTGAATCTTTAAATCATCTTTCAAGAAAGAGAAGAAAATCTCTATTCCACTGAAAAGATATGCAACATGAAATGTTATCAAACATACAATGTGTTAAACAAATATTCTGCTTAAAATTTTAGCAACATCAATACCTTTTATAGTTGATAGTACTTTGTTCTTTTTTGGAGTGGTAGTTTCTGAATTTATGTTTCTAGGTTGTTTTGTTGATCCAAGTTTGCTTCCAGATTTTTCTATAAACAAGAAAAGGGTCACAATTCAAACTGTTTCTTATTTGTGTTGTTAAACTCTTTCTAATCGTAAACAAAGAAATACATTTGGTTATCTTCATCATTTATAACAACAACTTAATGAGCAACCAGCTCTAAATCTTAAAGCGAATGAGAGTTTCATGTGATGTCACTGATCTTCTACAGTTCATCATCTTCTATCCTGGTTTCTCACCTGATGACTGAAGTCTGAAGGTAAACTCTTCACCAGTACCAGTATGAGTCACTTTACACAGAGGTAACTTAGATTCTGATGATAAAGTGACAGTAGCAGAGCAGCCAGTCTCTGATGTTCTTTCTCTTTTGTCCACATCCTGATAAAACCACTTCACTTGTATCTACAGACGTCACCACAGAACAGTTTAATGTCTCCTTCTGTTTAGTCACTGATTAAGACAGAAATATGAAAACAATATGAGGTTAGAGAAATGACCTTCATCACTGTATTCTGTCATTAATTACTGAAACAAAACGATCTGATATGAACATATATTAATATCACTTAGTGAACAGGTGTTAATACTCACTGTTAAGAACAGACAGATCTACAGCAGACTCATGAACCTTTTTGTGTTGACCTCGTTTGTCCTTCTTCCATTGTTGACAGTAATAAGGTCCAACATCTTCCTCTCTGACCTTCTTTATAACCAGAGAGCAGTCTGCTGTTAGACTCAGTCTGTCTGGTTTAGAGCTGCCAATCTTACCCAGGGTGACCAGCTCTACTGCTGCTCTGTTTCCTAAACGAACAAAGTTCCATGTAGTACCGTTACACTTCTGCTGACCATCGATCACTGTTGAACATGACAACTTCACTTTATCTCCAGCTGTCTTTAAAACAGATGTTCTCTCTGCCGTGACTGTTAGAAGATAAAACAGGAGCATAAATATTACATCTGAACACAGACACGGTGAATAAAGCAGATCTAGCTCTATAGAAATGTTTTCAGCCTTCCTACCTGTGAGCTGCAGGATCAGTAATAAAAACCCTTGAATCCATCGGAGTCGAGCCATTGTGTGTCTGTTGCTCTCACTGTCAGAACCGTCTGACTGCCTCCCGAACACAGATGTAGCTTCTACTTCCTGAGACTCACCACTTCCTCACTCTGACTGATGGTCGGCTTATTGCTTAATTTGGTGAAGATCATCGAGTTGTTTTCAGCTAAACACTTATGACTAAATTATTGCTCATTACTTATTGAGCATTTATTTCAAGATGAAATTGAGAGCAGCAATATGCATTGACAAAGGCAGGTATAAAACTGAGGAGGGAAATGTTGGGTATGACATTTTAGACGGTGACAGACAAGAAGTCTTCAAACAATAAAGAAGAACAGCGTGTAAAGATATTTAGCTTAGATGAATGTTGTAAAACCTTTCTTCCTCTTTTGTTTGGGTCCTTTAGAAACCTGGAGAATGAAGCAGAAGAATCCAGGAGATCTGATTGATGTTGATGAAGAGAGGCAGATAAAAAGTCTAGTTTTATAGATCCGTCAAACAGGTACAACTTATTTTACTTTTTAAATACCTGCTGGCTCCTAGTCTGATCTGTGAAGTGATGAGGAATTGTTTGATGAGAAACAGCAGCAGCAGCAGCAGAGCTCTGGAGGTTTTAACCCACAGTGACCAGAGAAATACACGTGGTTAGCACATTGATGGGTGCCATTTATAAACCCATCAGCTCACTTTGTTCTAAACCTGCAGCTACAACACAGCACATCTGCAGACGATTAAAAAAAACTCATGTTTTACTATTCATGTGTCTTACACTTCTAGATGACTTAACTGGAAAAACTGAGAATATATTTTAAAAATGGAAAGACATGTATACAGATTAAAGATGTAGACTGAAGTACATAAAATAAGTGGGCATAATGGTCAAAAAGAAATAAATTCACACAGACTGTCTAAATGATGAAATACAAGCCATGTTGACCATTGATCAAAACAGAAGAACTTGAACCCTTCCTGGACCTGCAGCTCAGTAAAGCAGCAGCCCGACCCATCTGTTCTCTGATTGGTTTTTTTAGATTTGTGATTGACATGACACTGACCAATCAGCTAAGAGGAAGAAACATGATGTAAAAATTTACACTTGGAAGTTGAAACTCACATACAACTTAGGCAACTTGAGCTCAGAGTCTTAACCGTAGCTTTTGGCTTTGACAGACCTCAACATTTAAAGAAAAAAGTCTAACTTGTGTAAATATTTTTTTGCTTCTACAAATCTCTTTTACTGACACTTAGGCCTTGTCCACACGTAGCAGAGTATCTCACAAAACTAAGATATGTTCTATGACTTGGCCTGTCAGCCACACTAAAGTGCAAAATTACAGCATCAAAAACGATTCTTTCAAACACCTCCGACCAAAGTGACCAAAGAGTTGCAAATACTCAGATGTAAGCATTTGCTTGTGGATATAAATAACCTTGGCTTTAGGTTTCGCAACATCACTTCCCTCCACAAAAGCTCTGACATCACAGATACGACCTGTGTTGTTTACACTCAGAAACAGCATGGATGCCTTCAGACCTGGAATTATCGATTGTCCAATTGCTTTTTGCTTGCTTGTTATTACAAGCTCAATTACTGCTCTATGTAAAAGTTAGAATGTAGAAAATTATTCTGACTGGAAAGGATTTGGGGAGAAACTGCCACCTACAGGTTTGGCATGCCTACAAATGTTTTTTCTATCTGGAAGGGGGAAAATATTCAGTTTTTTCTAACGAAAACTCTGCTACATGAGTGCATGGCCTTATAATCTTACCTATGGATTCACTAAGAAGACATTTTCAGACATTTCTGTTTAAATGGTGGCAAAAATTGATTACAACACAATATGATTTACAAGCACAACATTTATGAACCATGGATAATAATAATAATGGCTTGCATTTATATAGCGTTTTTCAAGACCCTCAAAGCGCTTTACAACTCCATTATTCATTCACTCTCACATTCACACACTGGTGGAGGCAAGCTATGATTATAGCCACAGCTGCCTTGCAGACTCACAGAAGCGAGGCTGCAACCTCGAGCCATCGGCCCTTCTGGCCAACACCAGCAGGCGGGTCGGCGAAGTGTCTTGCCCAAGGACACAACGGCATGTAGCAGGTGGAAGCAGGAATCAAACCCATGATTTCTGGGTCACAGGCCGACAACTATACCACTGCCCTACGACCACCCTATAGATATTTCACACACACACAATCCTATCTACACACGAACAGCACAAATTTTCCGACATTTTATTTTTCAACCTCAGATCTCATCAAACCCACATCTGGTGAGAAAATACCACATTTGTACAAACATTTATACAATGCTTGCTTTCTTGCTGTTGAAGTTAAATGTCAGAGGCATTAAATATTTCATAAAAAAAAAACAAGCACTGAAATCCGCATAACGAGTCAAAACCTAAAACTTTCTCTAATTGAAATATCTCGTTACATTGTTTTCATTGCCATGATACTGTTGTGGGAATATGGCACATACGCACACATTTTTCTTTCATGAGAGTGCATGATGTAATGTATAATAGGATGGAATGTTGAAGGTGATGTGCATGTGGTGATGCTATGAGGAAGTGAAGAATAATGGAATATGAAACGTGATGTTATGTCTACAGTAATCAGGGTCTGAAGTCAGAAAGGCTGATTCAAGCTTAATGATATCTAGCTGATAAAGTGAATTCTTGAGGTTGCTAGGAGAACTTCTGTCTCCTATCAAACAGCTCGTGTGTTACAAAGGCACGAAATAGGGCTTAAAAGGAGAGTACGTTGAGTCGAGAAGCAGAGTGCAGGGAGGTTTTGAAGCTGCAAAGTGTCCAGGGGCTGCAGAGTTTCTTGGGAGAAGGCTAAAAGATGTGATAATCTGTGTGTACTCTGAGAAAACTGTCCAGAGGTATGTATGAACAATAAACTGACCGGCGAAGGCTGCATATTTCAGACTGAAGGGTCGTGACTGTTTTATTTAATTACTGAACTCTTTTAGCATGGTGGAAACAACCAACAATACAATGATGTTTGTTACAATGATTTTTTTTTGTTTTACATGTGACAATATTATAATACACTGAAATACACAAAAGTGACTGTTTTTGTGACTGAGGCAATGAACCGAAAAGTTGGAAAGAAACAGAGTTATGAGACGTTTTCATAGTTCACTGCTCTGTCATCTTCTTTAGGCCCTTTATGAAACATCTAAACATAAAAACACATCACTTCTTTTAGAAACAGATCAAATAAAATGCATATCAGTGACAGTTAACAGAAGTCATTAACTATTCAACCATTTTAACTAAGACATTTCTCAAAGTCAATCCAGAGCATCAGAGGACCTCAAAAGACGAGAAATGTTAAAACTTTCATCACCAACAGGTTTTAGGAGAGAACAGAATAAACCACTTTTCTCTGCACATTATTAAACTGTCATTTTCTGAGTTTCATATGAACGGTTTCCAATCATTAAAAGTCAAGAGAGTAATATTGATTAGGCAGATTGTACGACTGTTTTATTTCTCTGTACCTTACCTTTGGTTCTTGTCCAAATGTTGACGCTCACAGCAGTTATTGAAAGTGCTGCTAAACCCACAGAGACGATGGTGATATGCCACAAACCTGAAACAGAAACAAGAAGTTTGATGGGTTTTTTTAATGCAACATCTTCTTAATTTTAGTAAAGTTGCTCTAGAGATAAGATGATGAATCCTAATCTATTATAACAGGATAATGAAGGCTTGGGTGTCCTCCTTCATTACTGCTCCCCAAGTTCCTTTGTGACTCTCTGATGGTGTTCATATTTTTAATGAAGTCCCAACTCAGATGGGTGATAAATAACTGATCTGTAACATAATCATCAAAATACATTTACTGGGACTTTGTATTATTCATTTATTACTAATCTTTGAAGTATTTAACTTATTTTACATTTGAAATCAGACTGGCTACTCTGAGAAAACATACTTGGACTTCTGACACTGCAGTGACTGTTGGGAAGAACAAACTGCTCTAATGAAAAACTGGAATATCAGATTCGTTAAACCTCAATGGAAAATTACAAACAGGACAAGAGAAGTCATGAAGAAAAGCCAAGGAGCAATTATTGTATTAGAAAAAAAGGTGTGAGGCAATGATGACAAGGAAACCATCAGAAATGTAGCAAAAAAAATTTAATAAATAAAGAATAAATTACAAAGTAACAAAAGATAATAAAAAAATAACTTCTGGCCAAAACTCCTAGAAAACCGAATCTAAACAAAATTGTAAAATTATATATTACCATTAACAGACATTCAGTTATTGGATTATTACCTTGATTTATTGAAGGTGTTTCAGGTTTTGTCTTGGTTAGAACTGAGGTTGGGGACACATATAAAAGATATTGTTCAAGGTTATGCTCGTGCTTTTACAGTTTACATCGACTAAACTGGTTTAAGTTGATTTGTTTAACAAACTATTTGACAGCCAGGTGAATCTTTAAATCATCTTTCAAGAAAGAGAAGAAAATCTCTATTCCACTGAAAAGATATGCAACATGAAATGTTATCAAACATACAATGTGTTAAACAAATATTCTGCTTAAAATTTTAGCAACATCAATACCTTTTATAGTTGATAGTACTTTGTTCTTTTTTGGAGTGGTAGTTTCTGAATTTATGTTTCTAGGTTGTTTTGTTGATCCAAGTTTGCTTCCAGATTTTTCTATAAACAAGAAAAGGGTCACAATTCAAACTGTTTCTTATTTGTGTTGTTAAACTCTTTCTAATCGTAAACAAAGAAATACATTTGGTTATCTTCATCATTTAGAACAACAACTTAATGAGCAACCAGCTCTAAATCTTAAAGCGAATGAGAGTTTCATGTGATGTCACTGATCTTCTACAGTTCATCATCTTCTATCCTGGTTTCTCACCTGATGACTGAAGTCTGAAGGTAAACTCTTCACCAGTACCAGTATGAGTCACTTTACACAGAGGTAACTTAGATTCTGATGATAAAGTGACAGTAGCAGAGCAGCCAGTCTCTGATGTTCTTTCTCTTTTGTCCACATCCTGATAAAACCACTTCACTTGTATCTACAGACGTCACCACAGAACAGTTTAATGTCTCCTTCTGTTTAGTCACTGATTAAGACAGAAATATGAAAACAATATGAGGTTAGAGAAATGACCTTCATCACTGTATTCTGTCATTAATTACTGAAACAAAACGATCTGATATGAACATATATTAATATCACTTAGTGAACAGGTGTTAATACTCACTGTTAAGAACAGACAGATCTACAGCAGACTCATGAACCTTTTTGTGTTGACCTCGTTTGTCCTTCTTCCATTGTTGACAGTAATAAGGTCCAACATCTTCCTCTCTGACCTTCTTTATAACCAGAGAGCAGTCTGCTGTTAGACTCAGTCTGTCTGGTTTAGAGCTGCCAATCTTACCCAGGGTGACCAGCTCTACTGCTGCTCTGTTTCCTAAACGAACAAAGTTCCATGTAGTACCGTTACACTTCTGCTGACCATCGATCACTGTTGAACATGACAACTTCACTTTATCTCCAGCTGTCTTTAAAACAGATGTTCTCTCTGCCGTGACTGTTAGAAGATAAAACAGGAGCATAAATATTACATCTGAACACAGACACGGTGAATAAAGCAGATCTAGCTCTATAGAAATGTTTTCAGCCTTCCTACCTGTGAGCTGCAGGATCAGTAATAAAAACCCTTGAATCCATCGGAGTCGAGCCATTGTGTGTCTGTTGCTCTCACTGTCAGAACCGTCTGACTGCCTCCCGAACACAGATGTAGCTTCTACTTCCTGAGACTCACCACTTCCTCACTCTGACTGATGGTCGGCTTATTGCTTAATTTGGTGAAGATCATCGAGTTGTTTTCAGCTAAACACTTATGACTAAATTATTGCTCATTACTTATTGAGCATTTATTTCAAGATGAAATTGAGAGCAGCAATATGCATTGACAAAGGCAGGTATAAAACTGAGGAGGGAAATGTTGGGTATGACATTTTAGACGGTGACAGACAAGAAGTCTTCA
Source organism: Valencia hispanica (assembly GCA_963556495.2). Classification (NCBI taxonomy): domain Eukaryota; kingdom Metazoa; phylum Chordata; class Actinopteri; order Cyprinodontiformes; family Valenciidae; genus Valencia; species Valencia hispanica. The sequence goes on along the minus strand of OY747719.1, from coordinate 42,849,684 downwards.
AACAATAAAGAAGAACAGCGTGTAAAGATATTTAGCTTAGATGAATGTTGTAAAACCTTTCTTCCTCTTTTGTTTGGGTCCTTTAGAAACCTGGAGAATGAAGCAGAAGAATCCAGGAGATCTGATTGATGTTGATGAAGAGAGGCAGATAAAAAGTCTAGTTTTATAGATCCGTCAAACAGGTACAACTTATTTTACTTTTTAAATACCTGCTGGCTCCTAGTCTGATCTGTGAAGTGATGAGGAATTGTTTGATGAGAAACAGCAGCAGCAGCAGCAGAGCTCTGGAGGTTTTAACCCACAGTGACCAGAGAAATACACGTGGTTAGCACATTGATGGGTGCCATTTATAAACCCATCAGCTCACTTTGTTCTAAACCTGCAGCTACAACACAGCACATCTGCAGACGATTAAAAAAAACTCATGTTTTACTATTCATGTGTCTTACACTTCTAGATGACTTAACTGGAAAAACTGAGAATATATTTTAAAAATGGAAAGACATGTATACAGATTAAAGATGTAGACTGAAGTACATAAAATAAGTGGGCATAATGGTCAAAAAGAAATAAATTCACACAGACTGTCTAAATGATGAAATACAAGCCATGTTGACCATTGATCAAAACAGAAGAACTTGAACCCTTCCTGGACCTGCAGCTCAGTAAAGCAGCAGCCCGACCCATCTGTTCTCTGATTGGTTTTTTTAGATTTGTGATTGACATGACACTGACCAATCAGCTAAGAGGAAGAAACATGATGTAAAAATTTACACTTGGAAGTTGAAACTCACATACAACTTAGGCAACTTGAGCTCAGAGTCTTAACCGTAGCTTTTGGCTTTGACAGACCTCAACATTTAAAGAAAAAAGTCTAACTTGTGTAAATATTTTTTTGCTTCTACAAATCTCTTTTACTGACACTTAGGCCTTGTCCACACGTAGCAGAGTATCTCACAAAACTAAGATATGTTCTATGACTTGGCCTGTCAGCCACACTAAAGTGCAAAATTACAGCATCAAAAACGATTCTTTCAAACACCTCCGACCAAAGTGACCAAAGAGTTGCAAATACTCAGATGTAAGCATTTGCTTGTGGATATAAATAACCTTGGCTTTAGGTTTCGCAACATCACTTCCCTCCACAAAAGCTCTGACATCACAGATACGACCTGTGTTGTTTACACTCAGAAACAGCATGGATGCCTTCAGACCTGGAATTATCGATTGTCCAATTGCTTTTTGCTTGCTTGTTATTACAAGCTCAATTACTGCTCTATGTAAAAGTTAGAATGTAGAAAATTATTCTGACTGGAAAGGATTTGGGGAGAAACTGCCACCTACAGGTTTGGCATGCCTACAAATGTTTTTTCTATCTGGAAGGGGGAAAATATTCAGTTTTTTCTAACGAAAACTCTGCTACATGAGTGCATGGCCTTATAATCTTACCTATGGATTCACTAAGAAGACATTTTCAGACATTTCTGTTTAAATGGTGGCAAAAATTGATTACAACACAATATGATTTACAAGCACAACATTTATGAACCATGGATAATAATAATAATGGCTTGCATTTATATAGCGTTTTTCAAGACCCTCAAAGCGCTTTACAACTCCATTATTCATTCACTCTCACATTCACACACTGGTGGAGGCAAGCTATGATTATAGCCACAGCTGCCTTGCAGACTCACAGAAGCGAGGCTGCAACCTCGAGCCATCGGCCCTTCTGGCCAACACCAGCAGGCGGGTCGGCGAAGTGTCTTGCCCAAGGACACAACGGCATGTAGCAGGTGGAAGCAGGAATCAAACCCATGATTTCTGGGTCACAGGCCGACAACTATACCACTGCCCTACGACCACCCTATAGATATTTCACACACACACAATCCTATCTACACACGAACAGCACAAATTTTCCGACATTTTATTTTTCAACCTCAGATCTCATCAAACCCACATCTGGTGAGAAAATACCACATTTGTACAAACATTTATACAATGCTTGCTTTCTTGCTGTTGAAGTTAAATGTCAGAGGCATTAAATATTTCATAAAAAAAAAACAAGCACTGAAATCCGCATAACGAGTCAAAACCTAAAACTTTCTCTAATTGAAATATCTCGTTACATTGTTTTCATTGCCATGATACTGTTGTGGGAATATGGCACATACGCACACATTTTTCTTTCATGAGAGTGCATGATGTAATGTATAATAGGATGGAATGTTGAAGGTGATGTGCATGTGGTGATGCTATGAGGAAGTGAAGAATAATGGAATATGAAACGTGATGTTATGTCTACAGTAATCAGGGTCTGAAGTCAGAAAGGCTGATTCAAGCTTAATGATATCTAGCTGATAAAGTGAATTCTTGAGGTTGCTAGGAGAACTTCTGTCTCCTATCAAACAGCTCGTGTGTTACAAAGGCACGAAATAGGGCTTAAAAGGAGAGTACGTTGAGTCGAGAAGCAGAGTGCAGGGAGGTTTTGAAGCTGCAAAGTGTCCAGGGGCTGCAGAGTTTCTTGGGAGAAGGCTAAAAGATGTGATAATCTGTGTGTACTCTGAGAAAACTGTCCAGAGGTATGTATGAACAATAAACTGACCGGCGAAGGCTGCATATTTCAGACTGAAGGGTCGTGACTGTTTTATTTAATTACTGAACTCTTTTAGCATGGTGGAAACAACCAACAATACAATGATGTTTGTTACAATGATTTTTTTTTGTTTTACATGTGACAATATTATAATACACTGAAATACACAAAAGTGACTGTTTTTGTGACTGAGGCAATGAACCGAAAAGTTGGAAAGAAACAGAGTTATGAGACGTTTTCATAGTTCACTGCTCTGTCATCTTCTTTAGGCCCTTTATGAAACATCTAAACATAAAAACACATCACTTCTTTTAGAAACAGATCAAATAAAATGCATATCAGTGACAGTTAACAGAAGTCATTAACTATTCAACCATTTTAACTAAGACATTTCTCAAAGTCAATCCAGAGCATCAGAGGACCTCAAAAGACGAGAAATGTTAAAACTTTCATCACCAACAGGTTTTAGGAGAGAACAGAATAAACCACTTTTCTCTGCACATTATTAAACTGTCATTTTCTGAGTTTCATATGAACGGTTTCCAATCATTAAAAGTCAAGAGAGTAATATTGATTAGGCAGATTGTACGACTGTTTTATTTCTCTGTACCTTACCTTTGGTTCTTGTCCAAATGTTGACGCTCACAGCAGTTATTGAAAGTGCTGCTAAACCCACAGAGACGATGGTGATATGCCACAAACCTGAAACAGAAACAAGAAGTTTGATGGGTTTTTTTAATGCAACATCTTCTTAATTTTAGTAAAGTTGCTCTAGAGATAAGATGATGAATCCTAATCTATTATAACAGGATAATGAAGGCTTGGGTGTCCTCCTTCCTTACTGCTCCCCAAGTTCCTTTGTGACTCTCTGATGGTGTTCATATTTTTAATGAAGTCCCAACTCAGATGGGTGATAAATAACTGATCTGTAACATAATCATCAAAATACATTTACTGGGACTTTGTATTATTCATTTATTACTAATCTTTGAAGTATTGAACTTATTTTACATTTGAAATCAGACTGGCTACTCTGAGAAAACATACTTGGACTTCTGACACTGCAGTGACTGTTGGGAAGAACAAACTGCTCTAATGAAAAACTGGAATATCAGATTCGTTAAACCTCAATGGAAAATTACAAACAGGACAAGAGAAGTCATGAAGAAAAGCCAAGGAGCAATTATTGTATTAGAAAAAAAGGTGTGAGGCAATGATGACAAGGAAACCATCAGAAATGTAGCAAAAAAAATTTAATAAATAAAGAATAAATTACAAAGTAACAAAAGATAATAAAAAAATAACTTCTGGCCAAAACTCCTAGAAAACCGAATCTAAACAAAATTGTAAAATTATATATTACCATTAACAGACATTCAGTTATTGGATTATTACCTTGATTTATTGAAGGTGTTTCAGGTTTTGTCTTGGTTAGAACTGAGGTTGGGGACACATATAAAAGATATTGTTCAAGGTTATGCTCGTGCTTTTACAGTTTACATCGACTAAACTGGTTTAAGTTGATTTGTTTAACAAACTATTTGACAGCCAGGTGAATCTTTAAATCATCTTTCAAGAAAGAGAAGAAAATCTCTATTCCACTGAAAAGATATGCAACATGAAATGTTATCAAACATACAATGTGTTAAACAAATATTCTGCTTAAAATTTTAGCAACATCAATACCTTTTATAGTTGATAGTACTTTGTTCTTTTTTGGAGTGGTAGTTTCTGAATTTATGTTTCTAGGTTGTTTTGTTGATCCAAGTTTGCTTCCAGATTTTTCTATAAACAAGAAAAGGGTCACAATTCAAACTGTTTCTTATTTGTGTTGTTAAACTCTTTCTAATCGTAAACAAAGAAATACATTTGGTTATCTTCATCATTTAGAACAACAACTTAATGAGCAACCAGCTCTAAATCTTAAAGCGAATGAGAGTTTCATGTGATGTCACTGATCTTCTACAGTTCATCATCTTCTATCCTGGTTTCTCACCTGATGACTGAAGTCTGAAGGTAAACTCTTCACCAGTACCAGTATGAGTCACTTTACACAGAGGTAACTTAGATTCTGATGATAAAGTGACAGTAGCAGAGCAGCCAGTCTCTGATGTTCTTTCTCTTTTGTCCACATCCTGATAAAACCACTTCACTTGTATCTACAGACGTCACCACAGAACAGTTTAATGTCTCCTTCTGTTTAGTCACTGATTAAGACAGAAATATGAAAACAATATGAGGTTAGAGAAATGACCTTCATCACTGTATTCTGTCATTAATTACTGAAACAAAACGATCTGATATGAACATATATTAATATCACTTAGTGAACAGGTGTTAATACTCACTGTTAAGAACAGACAGATCTACAGCAGACTCATGAACCTTTTTGTGTTGACCTCGTTTGTCCTTCTTCCATTGTTGACAGTAATAAGGTCCAACATCTTCCTCTCTGACCTTCTTTATAACCAGAGAGCATTCTGCTGTTAGACTCAGTCAGTCTGGTTTAGAGCTGCCAATCTTACCCAGGGTGACCAGCTCTACTGCTGCTCTGTTTCCTAAACGAACAAAGTTCCATGTAGTACCGTTACACTTCTGCTGACCATCGATCACTGTTGAACATGACAACTTCACTTTATCTCCAGCTGTCTTTAAAACAGATGTTCTCTCTGCCGTGACTGTTAGAAGATAAAACAGGAGCATAAATATTACATCTGAACACAGACACGGTGAATAAAGCAGATCTAGCTCTATAGAAATGTTTTCAGCCTTCCTACCTGTGAGCTGCAGGATCAGTAATAAAAACCCTTGAATCCATCGGAGTCGAGCCATTGTGTGTCTGTTGCTCTCACTGTCAGAACCGTCTGACTGCCTCCTGAACACAGATGTAGCTTCTACTTCCTGAGACTCGCCACTTCCTCACTCTGACTGATGGTCGGCTTACTGTTGCAGTGAGTAAAGATATTTAACTACTTTAATTTAGCATTGAGGACAAAATAATTTTTTATTATTTATAATGCATTTACTTTAAAATCCATATTAAACGCAACAAGATGCTTTTAAGCAAATATTAACATTAGAGGGTATTTTCTCTCAATTACATTTCAGACACTGACAGACAAGAAGCCTTAAAAGTGGAAGAAGACCAGCGTGTAAAGACTCTTAGCTTAGAAAAATGTTGTTAAAACTGCATTTCCTCTTTCGTTTGGATCATTTAGAAACCTGGAGAATGAAGCAGAAGAATCCAGAAGATCTGATTGGTGTTGATGAAGAGAGGCAGATAAAAGGTCAAATTTTATTGATTCTTCAGACAGGTAAGATTTTATATTAGGCTACATGGTGAAAACCTGGCAGTTCCCAGAACTGATGAAGTGTTTGATGAGAATGTGGTGAACAACAGCAGCAGCAGCAGCAGAGCTCTGGAGGTTTTAACCCACAGTGACCAGAGAAATACACGTGGTTAGCACATTGATGGATGCCATTTATAAACCCATCAGCTCACTTTGTTCTAAACCTGCAGCTACACAACAACACATCTGCAGACAATAAAAAAAAACTATTTTACTGTTCAGGGGTATGACACAACTTAAACACCTAACAGCAAAAGTGGGAGAGGGAAATTGATTTACAAAGTTGTATGTAAAATTGTTTACCCATGATTTGACTTGACAAGGGAGTGGCGAGGCGGACCAGAACACAATCATCTCCTTTTCCGAGGGTGGTAAACGAAATCAACCGAACATCACGAAGGAATCAGCACCTGCAGGATTCAGCAGTGTGGTAGGACTGACTTTTAGGAGCGCTCTTGACTTGACTTAAAACGACTATATCGTAAACAAACACAAGTGAACTCTATGGACAGACAAACACTTAGAAAGACGAGAAAAAAAAAAAAAAAAAAAAATATATATATATATATATATATATATTTTTTTTTTAATTCTAAATTGATGGACTCAACTTTATTTCCTCTGAGCCAGTGCCAGGATTGGTAAATCAATTGCGGATTGTTATTCGCTTATACCATTCACTAAGTAATTCTCCAATGTTCTAAATGAAGTATGTTTCAATCTGTTGGTGAACCTTTAAAAAAATAAATTTGTATCACCAAACAATATATTCCAACTAAAAAAGTATTTGGGCTCATTTCTCTTTGTTCTGTGCGTGTTGTAAATATGTTCTCATGCCTCATTACCCCTTTAACGCAACCTAGACACTGACCCAACACAGTCACCTTTTAACCTGTATCTGGGTTACAAACACATTGTGTTGAATTTTAACACGTGCCAAATCAGCTCAGAGACAACACACATTGTCATTTATGACAACTAATGTGTTTTTCCTTATAACACAACTACTGTGTCTAACACATTGTGTTGAAATTAACACAGAATGTGCTTTAAGTGTAATAATTATTTTTAACATCTCTTGTAAGAGTGCACCACAGACTAGTTTAATATCACCCTCTGATTCTCCTTCTGTTCAGTCTCAGATGAAGAATTAAATATTAAAGTAATGTAAGATAGGAAAATTACCTTAAAATTACCCTTTCATTAATTACTCAAGCAAAAATGATATGAACAGATATTATTAATGACTTAATTACTAACTCACCGTAAAGAACAGACAGCTCTACAGCAGACCGATGAAACAGTATTGTTGTTTCTTGACATCCATTGTTCACGGTAACAAATCCAACATCTTCCTTTGTAACCTTCTTTATAACCAGAGAACAGTCTGCTGTTAGATTCAGTCTGTCTGGTTTAGAGCTGCCAATCTGACAGAGGGTGACCAGCTCTACTGAAGCTCTGTTTCCTGAACCAGCAAAGCCCCATGTAGTATCGTCACACTACCGACCATCGATCCCTTTTAAACATGACAATGTGTCGTCATCTCCAGCTCTCTTTAAAACAGATGTTCTCTCTGCTTTAACTGTTAGAAAATAAAACAGGAGCATAAATATTCAATCTGAACACAGGCGCAGCGAATAAAGCAGATCTATGAGTTCTAACTCTATACAAGTTCTGTCCTCCTACCTGTGAGGTCCAGGATCAGTAATAAAAACCCTTGAATCCATCGGAGTCGAGCCATTGTGTGTCTGTTGCTCTCACTGTCAGAACCGTCTGACTGCCTCCTGAACACAGATGTAGCTTCTACTTCCTGAGACTCACCACTTCCTCACTCTGACTGAGAGTCAGCCTGTTTCTTTGGTAAGATCAGTTAGTTATGTTATTTGGAAATTGAGGATAGAATGATTACTTATTGCAGCATCCTTGGTAAAATGCATAAGGTGCTTTGACCTCATGAAGCCATGTTAAAATTAACTACTCCTAACTTGTTCAGTCTCATTATGTGACATGACTGAGAGTGAAGTGTTTGACATTTTAAAAAGAAGAGGAAAATGATAACTTATCAATATTATAATCTGTAACAAATGTATTCAGTTGCTTTGGACATTCAGGAGTACATTTTGTTGACTCATGACAACAGCAATGTGCAAAAATCTTCAAAATAACAATAATGCAAACATATCAAGATTGTTTACATAAAGGTAAAAAACAATGCAATTCTTGTTTTGTTATGAGATTTTAGAAACCTGGTGATTTCAATAGATCAACTTCTTTGTTGAACGGGGAAAGTTTGATGAGAATGTGGTGAACAGCAGCAGCAGCAGAGTTCTGAAGGTTTGTGAAGTAACATCTGCGGACAAGTACCCATTATTTGCTAAAGATTTACAGAACTATGTACATGTCGGGCTAAAAGACTAATCTAGAAAACACAAAAGAAGGTTTATACAGAGCAACCAATCCCTACTTTTGTTTTGTTTTTCTACATGTCCTACCTCAACTTTCCAGGGGTACCATATGAAGAAGCTAGTTGCAGACGTACCAGGGAATTTTTTTGTGCTACATAAATGAAATCCGGGGATGATATCCTAATTGTGTGATTGACTTTTCAAAACAATGGTTGCCCTGGCATCAAAGAAGACAGATGGGAAAACTGAAAAATAATTTAATTCAATTCAAAAATACTTTATTGATCCAAGAGGGAAATTAAGTGTTGGTATACCTCATATAATTAATTCTTTAAGGAGTTTTTTTAGATAATGATGGCTGTGGGCAGGAAGGATTTCCTGTAGCGGTCTGTATTGCAGCGAAACTGAAGAAGCCTCCGACTGAAGACGCTCTGTTGTTGTATGACTGTCTCATGAAGAGGATGCTCAGGGTTGTCCATAATGTTTTTGATTTTATGAAGAATCCTTCTTTCCATCATCTCCAGATGTTCCACATTTGTCCCAAGAACAGAACCAGAACCTTCTTTATCAGGTTGTTTAGCCTTTTTAAATCCCTGGTTCTGATGCTGCTACTCTAACAGATGATGGCTGAAGAGATTACACTCTCCACAACATACTTGTAGAAGATCTGCAGCATCTTGCTGCAAACCTTGAAGGACCTAAGCTTCCTCAAGAAGTACAGTCTGCTTTGTCCCTTCTTATAGACGGTTTCACTGTTCAGTCTCCAGTCCAGTCTGTTGTCAAGGTGAACTCCAAGGTATTTATACTCCTCAACCACCTCCACTTCTTCTCTCATGATGGAGACAGTATTTGACTTATCCCTGTTTCTTCTGAAATCTACAATCATCTCCATTGTTTTGTTTACATTCAAGGTAAGACGATTGTTTCCACACCATGTCACAAAGCGGTCCACCAGCTCTCTGTATTCAGCTTCTTGTCCATCTCTGATACACCCGACAATTGCAGAGTCATCTGAGTATTTCTGCAGATGACAGGTCTCTGATTTGTACTGGAAGTCTGAGGTGTACAGAGTGAAAAGGAATGGTGAGAGTACCGTCCCCTGTGGTGCTCCTGTGCTGCTGACCACCTGGTTTGACACACAATTCTTCAGTCTCACAAATTGTGGTCTGTTTGTCAGGTAGTCATTGATCCAGGCGATTGTTGAGGGCTCCACCTGTGTCTTCAGGAGTTTCTGACAAAGTAAATCGGGCTGAATTGTGTTAAATGCAATGTAGAAATCAAAGAACATCATCCTCTCAGTGCTGCCTGCTTTGTCCAGATGACAGTGGGTTGGTTGAAGCAGGTGTATGATGGCATCTTCAACTCCAACTCCACAACGATAAGCAAACTGCAGCGGGTCCTGATACGTTCTTGTTTGCTTATTCAGGGGTGCTAACAGGCGTCTCTCCAGGACCTTCATGATGTGGGATGCCAGGGCAACAGGTCTATAGTGATTGATGACTGATGGGTGAGTTCCTTTTGGGTACTGGAACAAGGCAGGATGTCTTCCACAACACTGGAACCTTCTCCTGAGTTAGGCTAAGGTTGAAGAGGTGCTGCAGAATCCCACAGAGCTGCTCTGCACAGGCCTTCAGGACTCCGGGGCTGACACCATCTGGACCTGCAGCCTTGTTCCGGTTCAGTTTCTCCAGCTGCCTCTTCACCTGACTTTTGGAGACAGACAAATGGGAGGGGGAGGCAAAGGGGGTAGCAGCATTTCCTGACTTGGTTGAACTCAAACTTGTGGAATCAGAAGAGTCCATGGCTGAGGTGAAGGATAAAACATCTGAGGTGTAACAGGAAATCTGTTGGTCAGAGGAGAGTGGGATGTCTGTTTGGCTGGGAACAGGAGAGGAGGATGCTGAGCTAGTTCCTGAACTGAATCTGTTGAAGAATGTGTTCAGTTCATTGGCTCTGTCCAGACTTCCATCTATCCAATCCTTCCTGTCCTTAAAGCAGTGTTTCTCAAACTTTTTTTATCATTCCCCACTTTGGACAAAGGAGCATACAAAAGCCCCCATGCTTTTATCGCCCCAACAGAATGGTGACCACGCCTGATTTTTAAAGTGTTTTACTTATTTAAATAGCCGAGTTAGTCTACAAGTTAAGGGTATAAATTAGTTGGAAAAAGGGGTTGCGCACTGGTATAAAACCGGCTCAGAAATATATGCCGTCAGTAGTTGCTACATGTAGAACTTCAGCTCACAGTTGGAGAAAATAAAAGTTGTAGTTTTATCAAATTTACAAAGCTGTCAAAAGTTCAAAATAAAAAAGAATTACAATAAAATAAATAAAGAGCAAGATGCTCATCCCTGTATTTCCTCCGTGGTTGACCGTGTGACTTCTCTTACTCTGAAACGTTCCCTGATCTTTTTAGATATTTGTACATTTTGTAGATGGAATCTCTGATAATGCGGCTACTTCAGCTTGTTTTGTTCTGTTGCGATATATTCCAACGTCAAACTCCCAGCCCGATGTTCCAGGTCCAGGTTCTGTTTACAATGATGATCACAATTGCTAATTTATTTGAGTGTGTTTAATTTTGTGAGAGGGGGGAGTTGGTTGATTTAATTTACAGTGCAATGAAACATTCACAACGACAGAATCTAGGGGGGAAAAACTATTTAAATCCCATTGATGTCAAGCCCCACCTGCAATACCTCTGCGCCCCACTGGTGGGGCTCGCCCCATAGTTTGAGAAACACTGCCTTAAAGCCTGTGATCTTTCTCATTCCTGACCAGACATCTCGGATATTGTTCCTCTGTAGTTTGTTCTCCAGCTTCTTCCTGTATCCCTCCTTGCTGTCTCTGATCTTAACCTTAAGTTGCTTCTTTATACTCCTCAGTAATTCCCTGTCTCCCTCCCTGAAGGCTCTTTTTTTCTTGTTTAGCAGTTCCTTCAGGTCACTGGTGATCCAGGTTTTGTTATTAGGGAAGCATCTCACTGTTCTGGTGGGGATAATGTTGTCCACACAGAAGTTTATATAGTCAGTCACATACTCAGTCATGGCATTGATGTCCTCTCCATGTGCTTGGCAAAGAGTCATCAAGTCTGTGGTTGCAAAACAACCCTGCAGGGCTTCTTCAGCTTCCTGTGACCATTTTCTCACAGATTTCTTTGTAAAGGTTGCCTCTGAACAAGTGGTTTATATTCTGAACAGAGAAAAACAAGATTGTGATCTGATTGTCCCAGAGGAGGTCTTGGTTTGGACATATATGCATCCTTTACATTTGCATAAAACAAATCCAAGGTCCTGTTTTCTCTTGTAGAGCAGCTGACAAACTGTTGAAATGTTGGAAGTGTAGTAGAGAGCGAGGCATGATTAAAATCACCAGATATCGCCACAAATGCATTGGGATGCTGTCTGTAGCTTAGCAACAACGGAACTGATGACATCACATGCATTGTCAGCAACGGCTGAAGGTGGATTGTAAACAACGGCCAAAATTACACTGGTGAACTCTCTTGGTAAATAATATGGGTGAAAAATTACTGCCAAGAGTTCGACATCTGGGCTGCAGAGACGACACTTCAGAGTAACATGTCCTGGGTGACACCATCTGTTGTTGACGAGCACTGCTACTCCACCTCCTTTTTTTTTCTGCTCGTTTTCAGATCTCTGTCTGCCCGTACAGTCAGGAAGCCTGGCAGAGAAACGTTGGAATCGGAGATATAATCCAGCAGCCACGTCTCAGTAAAACACATAACACTGCATTCCCGGTACTCTGGCTGAGTCCTTGTAAGGGCTTGGAGTTCATCCATCTTGTTAGACAGTGATCTTACGTTGCCCATTATAATCGATGGAAGAGATGGCTTGAACTTCCTCTTTCTCCGTCTCCTTTTCGCTCCTGCTCTGCATCCACATCTCCTCCTTATCAACTCATCAGGGATTTCTGGCTTCAGTTGAGATATTATTTCAGCTTTTGCAATGTTAATCAGCTGCTCCCAGCTGTAAACCACATTGTTGCCATGGTTACGCATCATAACAAGTTGTCAAAAAGTGAAAAATTTACAGCAAAAATCCTTCCAGCTTCACAGCACCAAAAACTAGAAAGTATACAGGTAAAAAATGCAATTTTCCTCAAGAGAAAAGAAGAACCAATGTACAAAAAACCCCAAAACTTTATATGTAGCCAACAGAGCCACTCCAACATGCAGCCACCCAGAGCAGTGCAATTCTAGAATTAATATAAGATTATTATAAGAACAGAATATAAGATAAATTAATCTAAGAATCAAATAAACCTTTGTTGGCATGACGTTCAGCCTTCCTATGTAACTATTTATGTTTGAATGTGTCTGCGTGAACTTGTGTGTGTCTGGTTGTGAGGTGGGGTATGTGTAGTAGATGTGTGCGCTAATTTGTCTAAATTTAAAAGGAAATTATAATGTTTATAAAGGCCTAAACCTTACAGCTCTCAGCACCCAAGAACAGTTGGTGGCAGATTTATCAGTGTTTGAGAATGTGGTTAACAGCAGTAGCAGAGCTCTGGAGGTACTGACCTACAAAGACCAGATAAACACATGTGGTTTATTCATTGTCACGTATCATGTACCCACCCAGGTATTTTAAAGCTGTGGCAGGATGTAACACTTCTGCTCATATATACCCATTATTTGCTATTTTATGGACATGCAAAATTAAAAAAGTTATCTGACTACGGTTCACAAACCTACATTCCATCCAATGCAAAGTTTTAATTCCCAAAGGAGGACTAACAAGATTCAAGTGGTCAATTAAAATGTAAAATAATATTTACAGGTCTCGTGTTTGGGTCATACCTCATGAACATAAATGAGCATTTGAACATAGTCGAGTAAATCAACAGCTTGACTTTTGGGCTCTCCTCTTCCTTCACCACAACAGACTGGAGTAGTCCCTGCATTGCTGAAGACGAGGCCCCAATCAGTCTGTCCATCTCCTCATGTATTGTACCATCAATCATTAACACACCCAGATACTTGAACTCCTCCATTCAAAGCAGAGACTGCTCCGTGACCTGAAGGAAGCAGTTTCTGGCTCGGGTCTCACCTTTTAGTCATCTTTAATCCTTCCCCTTCAACTGCTTTAACTGCCTCAGAGAAGGAAAAGCTGCAGTAGATCTTAACTTTATATATCTCTGCTGCCATCTGGTGGACCCCACATTATCATTAGACAGGACTATGGCTCTCACAGGACTATGTTTTCCAAGTACAACAGTTTCATTTGGATCCTTTATACATTTGACGTACTGATGCCCACCTCTGCTAGCCTGCCTCAACAAACTCCTACCATATGTCCAAATTCTTGATAGTTTAAACATCTAAGCAGTCAAGGACTGCTCATACCCGTCTCTCATCAGCTAAACTGCTTGGAGCCTCAAACATTTTAGCAGAATTATTCATAGTAGAATAAAAGCTAACACTTGATAAGATGTACAACCTTTGAGATCAGTGAAAACCTTCAGATTTGCAATTATTAAAAAAGTATTCATCAAAAGGGACATTAATATTTTTTAACAGCAGAAGTCACTGTCTTCTGCAAGGGCCCATAATGCTTTATAAGACTGACTCCTGCTCCAATAATGTACAGCTGAAAGTAAAACCTGAATCTAAATCATGCATAACTGAAAACAAAATGTTGGGTTGTATTAAAAGGGACATATTAAGCCTCTTTTTAAACTTAATAGTCTATGGTCTGTACAAAACATGTTAATGAAGTTCTTTGCACAAAATCACTTTCGCATAAAGCAATTTCACCAGTTCAATTGTTGACAATTTCAGTCCCTTTCAGAATGAGCTGTTTAGAGAGCTCTTTCACTTTTATGCAAATGAGCGTGTTGAGACCACGCCCATCCATCTTGTGACATGGCTGGGGTGGTGGTGACAGGTGAGGGCCAGTTATAAGCAGATACTTTTTGTGAAAGTGCTTTATCATGGACTCCTAGAAGCACAAGATTTCTGATTACATGTTTTTATTAATGTTTGGAGTGTTTATGGAGGCAGCAGAGACCCAAATGGCAACACAAAAGCATGAAAAAAGGGACATTTCCATAATATGTCCACTTTAAATATTACAGGAGGACTAACAGGTAAAGGAGGAATCTAGCTTTAGGATACAATTATACCCTGGATATATTGTTTAAAGGAGACATCACCTGTTTAAGTGAATAACTACTCCCTATCATAGTCTTTCACGCCTTTAAAATAAATTCTAAATACGCCTTTAAAATAAATTTGAGTAATTTTTTTATGCTTTTCTGACCTATTCAGTAAAACCCGTATTGTCTCGCGAGAGTGCACGGGATATTTCGGCGTTTCCGGATGTTCATTATAATAATGCAAATGAGGGTTGCGTTGATTGGTCGTAGGAAGGAGGGGGGATGACGCTCCACTGCAACACTCTCCAAAAAACAACAACATGGCTCACGTTATGAATGAACCCGACCTCACCGCAACCTACGGAATCCAACCGTTTATCAACGAGCCCGACTCTGAACCAGAGCTGGAAAGTGAAGATGTTGAAAACAGATGGAAGGACGTATATAGCAAGATGTATCGGAATGGTAAAGGCAACCATTTCATCAATAACGTGATAAAACGCTTGTCGTTTCTTCATTTTGCATATGCAGACCGCCAGTACTCCAAATCCCACTTCAGTAATGGCGGCGGGGCTCGGCTAAATGTGAGGGTGAGAGGGGCGGGGCGAGCTCCAGCAGCATTGGTCTGCTATGTAAAACCGGCACAGAAATCCAAACCACGTTTTTGAGGGCGCACACACGTGAAGTGCACGTGGGGTGGTTGGAGAAGCCAATGGTAAAGAAATGCTGCACTTCTGAATACCGGCTTACTTCCCAGTGTAAAATCATTAGGAAACCATATTATACATGTTTTCACATGGAAAAAATGAAAATTTCAGGTGATGACCCTTTTAAAATAACTGACTCCAGTTTGTCTTTTGGAGTCTGTTACCAGTCTACACAAACCTCACCTTGTGGTCATCAATGGTATTGCAGTTCAGGTGCTTCACCTGTTTTATGTCTTACTTGTAAAGAGCCATTTTCCATTTTTCTACATCTGATAACAAGTAGTTTAAAACTAATAGTTTCACAACTTCCTTAAGAATCACATTGATTTGACTTCAGTTGCACATTAACATGGCAAGTGAAGGACATGAAAACAAAAACATTTACAGTTACCTGAAGGTGCCATATACATTGGTTCAGCTATATCCAAGTCATGGGAGTGGACAGCTATAGTCATTGAAGAAGGAGAAGGATTAGGTCTCCCACAAATTCACGTATTTGGTGTGTAATGTGTGTGTCGGCCTCAGAACAAAAGCAAATTACCTTGTGAAGATGGTGACAGAAGCTGGTAAGAGTGACATTAAAGGTATTAAAAGAGTCGTGTACAGACATGGGGTGAAAGACGATGCAGAGGAAGAAGAATTAATGACTCCAAAATAAACAAGGTTACAGTTTGCAGATGCACTCAGGAACAAAGACCTTAGGTTTTGGTTACATGTCCTGTAGAAATAAATCTAGAAACACCATCCCAGGTGTAATTTATGGTGGCACCATCATGTTGTGTGGGTGTTTTACTGCAGAGGGACTACTGATGGAACACAACTGTGGGATATTGTACGACACTGCATTGTGTCACTGTATACAATACAGGACACTAGTGTATATTTGTAAAAAGGAAAATGTACACTAGACTCAGTGATGTGCGGTCAGGGGAGGCAAGTGAGGCAGTGGCTCACCTGTCATAACATAAAATTGGCACTAAAAATGAAAATCAGTGTTTCAACTTATCTGTTGTAAAAATTTGTTGTCTATAATATTTCAACATTTTTATGGTCAAAATCACTAAGCCGACGAGAGAGCGTTAGGGGGCTGAGTGTTAGGACGCTGTTAATAAAGCTGCGAATACACATTGGAAGTACGTCTATTGTTATAATTTTAAAAATAACCCATTTTTATACCGTCCGTTATCATTTATCCACCACACCTTAAAGGCCGGTCCGTGAAAATATTGTCTGATATTAAACCGGTCCGTGGCGAAAAAAAGGTTGGGGACCACTGCTCCACACGTCCTGGTGTTCAAAACCGCCAACAAACCAGATTAGATAAACTGACCTTGCATTATAAAGCATCTAGTGGCCAAAAGCTGCTTTGACTACTAATTACATAGAGAATAGAGCACCGTTCTGGTGAACTGATGTTGGGCTGACCAATCACAGACGTCGGCTTTCCATTGCGTTCGACAGATATTTAAAAAAATTGGGCTCTACTCCGTCCGTCGTTGTGTGCCTGTTGGAGAACCCTTGTGTTGATGGATAATGCCGCTCCGTGTCTCCGCACCTCTGAAGACGGAGAAGTATAAACTAGGGTTTAGGAGTAAAAGAATGTGTATGTGCTGAGTGGGAGAACAGGAGGGGACAGAAGAATCTGGAAGGAACCAGTTAGAGGATGAGCCATGAGGAGATACAAAGCAGCAAGATGAGAAGAAATCAGGGCTTTTTCTCCTGCTGCTCGCTCGGGGTAGAAGTGAAAAGCCGTTCCCATCTCTTGCTTGACCCGTTTTTTAGAACTTAGGGCTTGATCTTTTATTAAATGCACAGACTAAGTATTTGCTACAAATTGATTCTCTACCAGGACAACCCCAAGCATACTGCCAATTTAGCTAAAAAGTAGCAAACGGACAACATAATTATTGTTTTGGAAGGACTATCACAAAGCTCTGATCTCAGTTCTGTCGAACATTTGTTGGCAGGGCTCAAACGTTTGGTGTGAGCAAGGCGGCCTAAACCCTTGACCCAATTACAACAAATCTGTCAGAAGGAATTGGCCAAAATCTATTCAAACTATTGTGGGACGGTTGTGGAAGGAAACCTAAAAGACCTGACACCAACCTACACCGTTTAAAGGTAATTCTGCATATTATATTATATTTATTTTTCAGCAAATGCACGTATTTGGTTTTAACTGTAAAACACTTTAGGTGTGCTCGAAGATTGAGGTTTCAAAATTTTTTAGGTCTTGATAAATGAGAAAGAAATGAGGAAGAATCAAATTCTAGTCTTCATGAATAGTCTGCAGAGCATTTTTAAGTTGGGTTATTTTTTTTAATTAAAATCAGGCCAGGTACTAATCACAGCTCTGAAAAGTAGTTGATAAGAATGTGGCTAAAGTCCCATCTGGCCTGGGGCAGACTGACAGAAGCGAGGCTGCCATTCACAGGCACCACTGGACCCTCTGACCACCACCGACAGGCAAGGCAAGGGGACATTAAGGTTACATGCACCGCAAAGATAGAGAAAGAAAGGTGGACCCAACCAAAGCTTGGTGTCAGCATTTTTCAACAGCAATAAGGTAGTTCACTCTGTTTAACTTAAAGCTGCTATACCGAATCTGCAAAACAAGCTAGCTGAAAACACTTTTTTCATGCCTCTTAACAACGTTCTAACATAGTATAGCTATAAATATTTTGTGGAGATAAAAAAAAAATAATAATAATTTGTTCCGTCGCATTTGTCTAAAAACCTCAGTCAATAACATGGACCATCCGGATGTCTGTCTCACCGAACAAGCGCATTTCCGCATACCGCGCTCTCACATTTAGCAACAGAACACCTCTGGTATGAGAGGTTCTCAGTTCGATAATGTCAGAGAAGGAGAAACAGCCGGCTGCTACCACTTTAACTTCAGGACAAACTACCAGAGTACCAAAAAAACTCCAGATACAGAACAGAAAAAATAAGTTCAAGTCAAAAACCAACTGTGTGTAGCTTTTTACCCGCCTCAAATACCGAAGGAATTGTGTTTGATGTGTGGTTGTCTGATGTGAGGATGCTTCAAGGAACAAAGCTCTGCAGACTCTGCTTCAACACCAGTGGGTTTTATTTTAAACTGCAGCCCGTATCACAACAAACAAATCACGGCCGAATCATAGAGGAATTCCATTTGATCTTTATACACGGCCTCTTTTATAGACCTCTAGACAACAGTGCCATATTTGGCATGCCCCAAAACATCGCTATAGCTAACTGTGAATCCAGATTTATTTTTGTCAAAACATCTGGATTGCTAAAACATGTCATTACCAAATGTTTGCATTGTCTTATTAAAAAGATTCCACTGGAACATTTTTAAGTGGTTTAATTGTTGTATAATTTATTCGTTTATTGTCTATACCCACTTGTCTTTTATCAGTGGACATTTTTTTCTTTTTTAAATAATCAAACTTTCAGTTATTTGTTAAAAACTTTTTGAAATGCTAGAACACAGTGATGAAATAAAATTGTCCAGAAATCCTTTACTTCATTGTACGCTGTTCATGTAAAAAAAAAAAAAAAAAAAAAAAAAAAAAAAAATATATATATATATATATATATATAAATATATATATATATATATATATATATATAAATACAGTATATATTTTTTAGCTTTTAAAAAAAATCAAAAACATAGGCCACAACTAAAAAAGACGATGCCTAGATGAAAAAGCTGAATAAGCGTGTTTTCCTGTAACCTGTCTCAGTAGCTGGTTTCTTTTTGACTTTATCGATCTGACATTGTTGGGGAGAACTCTTACCCCACTCTTCTTTGCAACGTCACTTCAGTTTATTGAGGTTTGTGGAGATTTGTTTTTGCACAGCTCTATGAAGGTCAATCAGGTTGAAGTCTGGGCTTTAACTGGGACATTGCAACACCTTGATTTTTTTTTTTCCTTTTCACTCCGTTCGTATTTAGGATAATAGTCCCAATGATTGCACAATGTATACCACGTCATTATTGATTATGCGGTTTTTGTGCTGGTTTCTAGATAAAAAGCAACAATAACAAAACGTTATTGTGAATATATTGTCATTTGACGCTTAACCAGACTGATTAAACGTTATTAGAGAGTAGAGGTTGTTGGTATCATCAGAGGCTGCAGCAGTTGAAGAATGACTTTTCACGGTGCTGTAGGTCACTGCATCAGGATCACCATGAACCTGGAAACAAAGACACAATGTTTCAGCTTTATCAAAAAATAAGGCACAGCACAGTTCTACAGATGTGCTTCCACCTTTTTAAGTAACCGTTTACTTTCCTGAAGCTTTAGTAGTTCCACTCTGACAAAAGCTTGAACTTGCATTTGTGGTTAGATATACAATTACAATAATGAAAGAACAATACTCCCTGTTCTAAGAACTTTTTTTCTGAATATTCCAAAAAATAAAAACCAAACATAGGTCTTACCAAGACTTCATCACTGTTTGGATGGTTGATGAAGGCGTATAAAACACCATCCTCTACATTCGCATCAACCTGAACATGGAAGGAAACGAGAGTGACAGTTGACTCATTTCTAGCTTTAGAATGAATATTTTTACATTTCCTAATGCACTGACAACTTCTTAGTCTTGGAATCTCTAAATGTTGACTTAAAAAGTGTAGAGATGTTTTTCATACTTTGGGAGTCTACTTTTTCTAGCATATAATAAATGTTTTATCTCAATGAGTTTTATTTTATACAAATAAAAGTCCTCCCAGAGTAGAACTGCATTGCTACAGGTCCTTCTCAAATAATTAGCATATTGTGATAAAGTTAATTATTTTCCATAATGTAATGATAAAAATTTAACTTTCATATATTTTAGATTCATTGCACACCAACTGAAATATTTCAGGTCTTTTATTGTTTTAAAACTGATGATTTTGGCATACAGCTCATGAAAACCCAAAATTCCTATCTCAAAAAATTAGCATATCATGAAAAGGTTCTCTAAACGAGCTATTAACCTAATCATCTGAATCAACTAATTAACTCTAAACACCTGCAAAAGATTCCTGAGGCTTTTAAAAACTCCCAGCCTGGTTCATTACTCAAAACCGCAATCATGGGTAAGACTGCCGACCTGACTGCTGCCCAGAAGGCCATCATTGACACCCTCAAGCAAGAGGGTAAGACACAAAAAGAAATTTCTGAACGAATAGGCTGTTCCCAGAGTGCTGTATCAAGGCACCTCAGTGGGAAGTCTGTGGGAAGGAAAAAGTGTGGCAGAAAACGCTGCACAACGAGAAGAGGTGACCGGACCCTGAGGAAGATTGTGGAGAAGGACCGATTCCAGACCTTGGGGGACCTGCGGAAGCAGTGGACTGAGTCTGGAGTAGAAACATCCAGAGCCACCGTGCACAGGCGTGTGCAGGAAATGGGCTACAGGTGCCGCATTCCCCAGGTCAAGCCACTTTTGAACCAGAAACAGCGGCACAAGCGCCTGACCTGGGCTACAGAGAAGCAGCACTGGACTGTTGCTCAGTGGTCCAAAGTACTTTTTTCGGATGAAAGCAAATTTTGCATGTCATTCGGAAATCAAGGTGCCAGAGTCTGGAGGAAGACTGGGGAGAAGGAAATGCCAAAATGCCTGAAGTCCAGTGTCAAGTACCCACAGTCAGTGATGGTCTGGGGCGCCATGTCAGCTGCTGGTGTTGGTCCACTGTGTTTTATCAAGGGCAGGGTCAATGCAGCTAGCTATCAGGAGATTTTGGAGCACTTCATGCTTCCATCTGCTGAAAAGCTTTATGGAGATGAAGACGACCTGGCACCTGCTCACAGTGACAAAACCACTGGTAAATGATTTACTGACCATGGTATTACTGTGCTCAATTGGCCTGCCAACTCTCCTGACCTGAACCCCATAGAGAATCTGTGGGATATTGTGAAGAGGAAGTTGAGAGACCCAAGACCCAACACTCTGGATGAGCTTAAGGCCGCTATCGAAGCATCCTGGGCCTCCATAACACCTCAGCAGTGCCACAGGCTGATTGCCTCCATGCCACGCCGCATTGAAGCAGTCATTTCTGCAAAAGGATTCCCAACCAAGTATTGAGTGCATAACTGAACATAATTATTTGAAGGTTGACTTTTTTTATATTAAAAACACTTTTATTTTATTGGTCGGATGAAATATGCAAATTTCTTGAGATATGAATTTTGGGTTTTCATGAGCTGTATGCCAAAATCATCAGTTTTAAAATAATAAAAGACCTGAAATATTTCAGTTGGTGTGCAATGAATCTAAAATATATGAAAGTTAAATTTTTATCATTACATTATGGAAATAATGATCTTTATCACAATATGCTAATTATTTGAGAAGGACCTGTAGCAATGCAGTTCTACTCTGGGAGGATTTTTATTTGTATAAAATAAAACTCAATGAGATAAAACATTTATTATATGCTAGAAAAAGTAGACTCCCAAAGTATGAAAAACATCTCTACACTTTTTAAGTACACATTTAGAGATTATGGAAAATAATGAACTTTATCACAATATGCTAATTTTTTGAGAAGGACCTGTATGTCCTTATTTGCTAAGTCCCTTTGGATAAAATGGCCTGCTAAATGCATAAAAATGAAAAACTACATTCTAATTCACAAAATCTGTGTTCAGATGGATTTTTTTAAAGAGCTTTATTTAATAACGTTTTCTGAAAAAAGGAAATATTTTCTTGTTTTCACTCACAGTGTTTTCATCTCTCCGTGCTTTGTTTCCTAAGAAAAGACGTTTAAATAGAGTCAGCAGCTCTAATAGATTAAATGAAAATATGGTCTAGGCTTGTTAGAAAATCAGTGTTCTCACGTTTAGCTCTCCATCTGATGACCGCCACAATGATTATTACCACAATGACCAACACCACGCCTACAGCAATGTATGGAGTACCTGAAAAGAAAGACATAAATCAAGCCTAATGTGGACATCCTCTTTTCATTTTTTGAGTTAATTTTAGTGAAACCATACAAAGGGGTTTGACATTCTTACAAGAGCTTGTGTTATTAAATTAGTTTCCAAAAGTTCAGGGAGTTAATCGTTCTGGTGACCATGAAAACAACAATATGAAAACACCATATTCACCAAAACAAATAAAAATAATGTTTAATCACCTTTCTATCAATTTAGTATTATTATTCAAAATGGTCTTTTTTTCCCCAAGTATTATCAATTTGTGAGTTTTCTGAAAATATCCTGAATGAGGAGACAGCCCAAAAGTTTCTTCAAAAAAATACACTTTGAATGTATTTAAAATTAAAATTAAATCACAGAAATTGCAATGTGTCCTACATACAGATCTATATCAAAGCCTGAAGACAGCATTGGCTTCATGGTTGAAAGAAACATGCTTACTTCCTGGTGTGGTCTTCGTTGGGTTTCTATCTTCTGTAGTTGTTGGTTTGTGTGTCGCTGCTGTTGTACCTGAATACAAATGAAGCCTTTCAACTCAAACACTGTGTTACTGCCTGTATTTCTGTGTTTGTTTATTAAGATACATTACTCTAATAACTGGAAACTTTGAATCATTGTTGAGATCTTGAAACATAGATATTTGAATAAGATAAAAATCAGCTAAAAGCTAATTGGTTGTACTCTTTTTAGAATAGAATCATCCTTTATTCTCCCATAAAGAGGGAATTCAGCTGTAACAGCAGCAGCGTGGAAGGTAATAGAAACATTTAGAATCACAAACGAAAAGTATAAAAACAGAATTAAGAAGAATATGTACATTGAGACCATTTTTGAGCGGTTTCAGATTTCCTCACCTGAGGACGAATGCCTGAAGGAAAACAGCTGCTTCTTATCACCAGATAGAGTCACTTCACAGTGAAATAACTGATCCGCTGATGATTGATTATTAAAGAAAGAATCCAGAAAGGCCACAGTAGCAGAGCAGTCAGTCTCTGAGGTCTTTAGTTCCTCCTTATCCACTTCTTGATGCTTAAAGAGCCACTTCACTTTGTGTTTACAGGAGCCAGCCTTTATAACAGAGCAGCTAAATGTGACCGTTTGATTCTCCTCGTGTTTAGTCACTGCATGAAAAGTACACAAGAGTTACTTCTATCATTACAATTATATCTACTGTATGGTCAAGTTGCAGCTTCTAAAACATGTGATGACTTAATACTCTACTACTAAAGTACTCACTGGTAATAACAGACAGATCAATCACACTTGTTAGATGTTTGTCTTCATATGTATATTGTTGACATTCATAACGTCCAACATCCTCGGCTGTGATGTTCTTTATAACCAGAGAGCAGTTTGGAGTCACTCCGAGTTTGTTTCTGGTATCCTCTTCAGTCTGTCCATATGTAACCAGAGCTACCCACTCATTGCTTTTGGGTTTATCAAAGAGCCATGTTGTACCATTACAGTTCTGTTGGCCATCTATCACATTCTGACAGGGCAGCATGACTTCATCTCCAGCTCTCTTCGAAACAGTTGTAAATTCTGCAAAGACTGGTGAAAAGATAAGAGTTAAAGATGTGTTACATGCATCGATGCATAACAGTCTTATTGTTCTTTAGGATCTTTAAGCATATCCTTCATTAAGTAAACAGAGTAAAGCTAAAAGCAATAAAGTTTTGTTTTAGAACTCTGTGAATATATTTTATTCTTTTACCTGTAACCTGAAGCTCCAGAACCAGAATAAAAAACACTTTAATCCATCGGAGTTCAGCCATTTTGCATCTGTTTCTCTCTCACACAATTCTGTCTCTGCGAGAGAGTTGTGATGCAGCAACTACTTCCTGGGTTCACCACTTTCTGATGTTGACTGTAAACAGCTCATTTTTTATTAGGGAAGGAAATATAATTTTAATAGGTAAATAAAACAGAGGAACTGATTAAATAAAAGTATGCATGTTAATAATCAACTAGCTCATTCTCAGTAACTAAGATTTGAAGATTGTTTATTGCTATAAATGCTCAAAATATTTCCTTAAGACATGGAAAAGTAAATTGACGTTTGACAATTATTTTAAATCAAACATTTGTGATGCCATTAAAATAAATTATAGCTTGTGTTCAGCAGTGCAAATCAACATCTTTGAAAGTGACATGTTTGATGTCTAAAAAAAAAAAAGAGGAAGTTGATCAATACATGAAGACCATTTCTTTAGCACACCGGATGCAACACATGTCTTCTTTTCTTTAGTTTGTGTTGAGAAGAAATAGAAATAATTTCTGTTGGAGAGAGAGAAAGAGAGATAGACCTAAACTCCAAATCAAACAGGCTGTCCTGTTCTGGTTTTCATTTTACTGGTCTTGGACCTGCTGGCTCCTTTTGCATCCCTGAATTTTCTTCTGTGAATTGAAATGAAGTTACTGATGAAAAAATAGTAAAGGGAAAACTGGTAATATGTGGATTCTGCTTTTAATTTGATGATAATTTTTGGTAAAACAGAAAGGCTTTCTCCTGCTGAAGAAAAACCCTCCCTGAGCAACATTTACTGCCAAAATTCTGTTGACAGCTCAGGGTATGCGTGACTAATCTAAGACCTCAACTGTCTTATCAACCTCTGAAAGCTTTTTTTTTTTGATAACTCAACAGGATGTGTAGGAGGAAGTGGGTAATTCTCCAAAGACTTTTAGATGCAGATGTTTTTTTCTCCTTCCCCCTAATGTTCATTTAATACAAATAATGTGTGAAAATTATAGACAATATGTATCAACCAGCAACCAAATATGTTACAAACAGTAAAAGTTATTTTGAAAAATCAGAGATTCTCTTATTAAATCTCAGAAACCTACATATACATTCTCTCTCTCTATCTCTCTCTCTCTCTCTCTCTCTCTCTCCCTCTCTCTCTACATATATATATATATATATATATATATATATATATATATATATAAATTTTTTTTTTTTTGGGATCAGTAAACAGGAAACGTTTAATGAGAGCATGGTAAAACGCAGCAGCACTCTGGAGGTTTTAAACCATGATAATAAAATACGCACAGGAACATCCATTAGCTTAGTGTGTCTAGCTGGAAATACTATCTAAATACAAACACATGAACTTCAGATATTACCATTTATCAAATACTCTTCTCTGTAAAAAACACATTGAAATAGATCATTTCTATAAAATTAGCCCAGAACAGCACAATCATCTTCCTGTTTTGATTTTGGCAGTGTATACAACAACAATGCACCGAGCCAGCAGCCCTGAGGTGCCCCAGTACTCAATATTATGGCATTGGAGATCTTTTTTTGTAAGGCAGACTGTCTGCGATCTTGTCAGGAAGTATCTCTGATCAGGAAGAAGAAGGTTCTCCATCATAGTAATCTTTTAATATTTTTCTTTTTATAAATGGCAGTAATTGCTTGTTATACCGGTCTATCCTGGATGGCTTTTATTTTTGTTTCTTTAAAATTCATTTCACTGCAGATCAAAGTTAATGAAAGTATTTCAAAAATAATTCGATATTTCTTGGCTTAACATGAAATATTCTTTAGCGGTTTTTATCATTATTACCAGCGGTTTATGGAAAGCATGAATGCTTTGCAGACGCCACTTACTGGCCACGAGATGTATTGCAGTTAAGGCACAACAGGCACCACAGTGTGGTTGGATGAAACAAAAGGGGACGGGACGTTTTTGCTCATCTGATGACTTTAGTTTCTATTTCACCTCAAGATGTCTTTCACCGTCAGACCAAGCAACTGTTTCACATCATGATGATAAACTGGAAGAAGAAAAAACAACAGAACTGGTAAAAACATTGCCCATTTATGTTTCCCTTCAGTTATTAAGTACAGCAGATAAATATCACCATTGCATCTGAGTCAAATGTAAATAAAAACATTCAACAGAAACAAAGATGTAGTTCAGTGACTCTCACTCAAATATAACAATATACTGTTTTTATTGTTTTTAATTTCAATGAGTCCATCACAGCTTCAAACTTAGCAGAATCCTTCATCTGACATTGTTTTTAGTGCTGTTAAATTTATGTAGTATATATTTATGTAACAAATATTACAAGAATCGGACTACAGAGGATTGGAGATAAGCTATTTTCTCTGATGACACCCCTTTTAGAATGTTTGGGACATTGACCCCGAACCAAGGCCGGATTATCCAATGGGCATTATGGGCACAGGCCCAGGGGCCCACGCATACTGGGGGGCCCATGTGAATAGTTTAATAAAAATAAAAATAAAAAAAGTCTTCACATTTTAAAAATAGCAGATAGACGCTGGTGGAGATAACCAATAAGGCCTTGTAGCCGGGTATCTCACAAAACAGATATATTTTTCTACGGTTTGGCCTGTCATCCACACGAAAACGCAGATTTACGGCACTTTCCGCGACAAAAATGCTCCGATATCACTCGTGCAACCTGTGTTTACACTCAGAAACAGCATTTATGCCCTCAGAGATGTGTTGGCATTATCGATTGTCCAAGCGCTTTTCGTTTGCTTGTTTTTACAAGCTCAGTTACTGCTCTATGTAGAAGTCAGAATGTCAAAAGTTACTTTGAGAGGATAGGATTTGGGGGAACTACTGCCCCCTACAGGTTTGGCATGTCTCTGAATGTGCTAAACAACGCACTTATGCGGTTAGGTGTGGACGGAGATTTGATTTTTTTTAAAAAGGAGGTGTTGAGGATATTTGTTTAGAAAAAACCTCGGCTATGTGTGTACATGGCCTAAGGTCCACACTATTTTCTTTTACCTTTACAGACTGTTCCTATATTGCGCAGTTGTGGAAACCATGGTAACATGCCCCGCCCCTTCCCCGGCGAGTAGCGCTTAACTGACCGTTTCTATAAGAGAAAGAGAGAAAGGTGAGATGTGTTAATTATGAACTCTGTCATCTACTGACATGTTCTTTGTACAGATAGCTGATATTGTTGCTGTTATGACAAATAATCGATATTTACAATGTTATAAATATTACATAAATCTCTTACAAAGATAGAATTAAACAGCGTTCTTTTATTGATGGCTGAGTTTTACTCATGGGACCAATACCAATATGTTAAAAATGACCAACATTTGCCGATACAGATATGTTGGTGCCAATATATTGTGCATTCCTAGACAAAAGCCATGGGTGTTTCTCAATGTCAAGGCGCCTCGCCTACCGAAGCATTTCCTTGGTAGGCGAGGCGCCTTGCTTACGAGGACACGGTCCTTCCTTGGTCAAAGAAAACGGTTAAATGAAACAGACTTGCATCACGTGACCGCGGCTGCCCAGGGCCCGCTTTTTGCTTACACGCTCTGTTTACGTCCCACCCATCGTTATATTTTATACGTATAAGTTTCAATATAGATGTATAACGAGTTTTACTTTTTTAATTCAATTCAATTCAATTCAGTTTATTTATATAGCGCCAATTCACAACAGATGTCATCTCAAGGCACTTAACAAGAAGTCAATTCAATACATTTATACAAACATTCCAATCAGTTAAAAAGTTTCCTATTTAAGAAATCCCAGCAGATTGCGTCAGTCATTGGCGTGAGGTTGGGCCCGGTTGATGCAGACTTTCCAACCACAGCAATCCTTCAGCAATCCCTCATACTGAGCAAGCATGTAGCGACGGTGGAGAGGAAAAACTCCCCTTTAACAGGAAGAAACCTCCAACAGAACCAGGCTCAGTAGGAGCGGCCATCTGCCACGACCGTCTGGGGGTTTGAGAAGACAGAGCAGAAACACAGAAGGAACAGAAGATCTGATATAAGAGAACTTTCTATGTTACAGAAAGTAGAAAGTTGATAACAGGACACAGTGGATGTTCAGTTACTGGGAGGATCATCCCAGTCGATGCCCCCTGTCCAACAGGGCATTACAGCCAAGCAGGATACCAGACCAGGTATATCTTCTATGGGGAGAAAAACACTGAGAGAAAACAAAGTTAAAAGTTGAAATAACAGAATGTACTGTAATACAACTGGAGAGTCGTAGGAGAAAAGGAAGTAGCAGAGTGAAGAAAATTGGTAAGTCTGTCCTCCAGCAGTCTAAGCCTATAGCAGCATAACTACAGAGATCGCTCAGGATGACCTAAGCCACTCTAACTATAAGCTTTATCAAAAAGGAAAGTTTTAAGCCTGGCCTTAAAAGTAAACAGAGTGTCTGCCTCACGGACTAAAGCTGGGAGCTGGTTCCACAGGAGAGGAGCCTGATAACTAAAAGATCTGCCTTCCATTCTACTTTTAGAAATCCTAGGAACTACAAGTAAACCTGCAGTCTGAGAGCGAAGGGCTCTGTTAGGAACATAAGGAACAATTAGATCTCTGATGTATGATGGAGCTTGATTATTAAGGGCTTTGTATGTAAGAAGAAGGATCTTAAATTCTATTCTGGATTTAACAGGGAGCCAATGAAGGGAAGCTAAAACAGGAGAAATGTGATCTCTCTTTTTAATATTCATCAGAACTCTTGCTGCCGCATTTTGGATCAACTGAAGGCTTTTAATGGCATTTTGTGGACGACCTGATAGTAAAGAATTACAGTAGTCCAGCCTTGAGGTAACAAATGCATGGACTAGTTTCTCAGCATCACTCCTGGACAGGATGTTTTTAATTTTAGCAATATGCCAAAGGTGAAAGAAGGAAATCCTAGAAACCTGTTTAATATGAGATTCAAATGTCAAGTCTTGGTCAAAAATAACGCCGAGGTTCTTTACGTTATTACTGGGGGCCAATTTAATACCATCCAGATGAAGTGATTGACTAATCAGTTTCTGTTTAAGAACTTCTGGTCCAAAGACAGCAACTTCTGTTTTGTCAGAATTGTGTGTATATATTGGTTTAATCAAATGTGAAAGCGAGTTAGCACCTGCTAGCAACCGAAGCTGCAATTTCAAAAATACCGTGATGTATTCTGGGAAATTTTTGACCGAGGGAAGGCATCAAGGAAGACAGACAAACGGAGGACAGACGCCTCGGTAGCACATGAACATTGGAACACGCCTTGGCGGTCCCTGATGTTGTCTCCTAGGCAACCGGGGCGGGACCAAGGCATCAAGGCGAGGTTCCTTGGCATTGAGAAACACCCCATGTCTATTTGTCATTAGAAACAGAGAGGAGGAGAGAAACAGGAGCTCTAAGAGACAGATACAGGTCTATAAAACACATTATTACCATTTAAAAAGGAAAAAAAAATTACTTTGCCTTTATTTTCCATTTATCATCAAATGATTTAAAGTATGAGTCAAGTTTACTTAAACTGATTGCACCTTTAACAAGAAAGGAGAAGAACTCGTCAGAGCAGCTTTGCTTCACTGTTAAGACATTCAGCTGGAGGCCTTATTGCTGTGACTGATCAGTTTTAGTAACCACTAAGATTCAGTGATGTGCAGTGAGATCTGGGTTCAAGTTGAATGGGAGACATGGAGTTGTGCATAATGATGGGTGATCGAGGCCTTGTTGAAGCTTTGACAATTGAAAAAAAAAAGCTCAGTTCCACGGGCTTTAATGACAGAGCCCCAGTACGACATCTAGTGGTCAATAAAATGAAGTGCAAGTGAGACGTGTTTATCTATTAACTCCCACTGTTCCCTTTATTCTACCACCACATACAATTCTTTTTTTTCAAAATCAACTCAAACTTTATTTATAAAGCACTTTTCATACAAGAAGTTGCATCACAAAGTGCTTTACAGATTAAAATGACCCCACATAAAACCACCTTCCCTTCCCTCCCCCACAGATTTAAAAGCATGGTCACAGTTATACCCCCCTCCCCCCAACCCATCTCCCATGCACACACATAGTTAAAAGAAAAGGTAAAAAAGGACATTGGGCCGAGTGCAGATGAACCATGCAAGGAAACGCCATCAGAGGAGCCATCTGCCCCGGCAGCGGTAGATTAACAGCAGCAGCCGAGGCACCGACACAGGGCACCCAGTGGAGGCAAGGCCAAGACCCCCACCTCCACCCAAGCTCCACCTGGAGAGCACCCAGGGAGCTACAGCCGACCACCGCTCCCGGGGCAGAGGGCTCCCAGAGAGGAAACACTGGAACAGGGATTAAGATAAATTAAAGTATAAAAAGAAACAGTAAATTAATGTGCTAAGATTAAATAGTAAAACTGATAAAAATATAATCATATAAAACATGCAGAGCAATAAACAAACAGTAATAAATAATAATCAGTTAAAAGCTAAGCTAAAAAGGTGAGTCTTGAGCCTGCTCTTAAAAACATGAACGTTCTCTGCAGCCCTGAGGTCCTCTGGTTATTTTATGTTTTGTTATGTAACATTTAAATTATGCAGTTTTACTATATAGATGTGTTCTACAAATACGGACTTACTTTAGTTTTGAGTGTTCAAACGTATGCACTTAGTTTACTGTAACTTCTTGAGTTTTTTTTTTGTCAAAGTAAAATCTTTGATTTATTTTAATTTTTCCACAACCAGGTGTGGTTTTAATATACCCCAAGGTTTGGGTCGGGTCATTGTCTTTTTGAAAAAACCTGACTAAACCTGGCACCCAAGATAAGACCCTAGACAACTCTACTCAATTTGTCTTTTTAATCTTCTTTAGTTGGTTGATGAACATGAAAGTTGTATAAAAAGTTCAATTCCTAGCAATGGCACAAAAAAACACAATCTTAAAAAAAGAAGAGTTAAAAAGTTTAATTAAAGGTAGGTTTTAGATATCCTTTAATTCATCATAACTAAATTAATATTTATGCAACAAGATTTATAGAGGTAAAAAAAAATCAAATTAAACAAAAAAATGTACATTCCTCTTAATATTTTACAGAGTGAGTGAAACATACATATAAATAAGCAACAATGGTTACAAACTGAAGCAAAATAAAAGTAAACATGTTTCTGGCTGACGAAACAACTTATTACTTGAAGACAAGGTAACCACACGTATTACGTCTGGCACTACACTGCCCCCTTGTGTGCAAATAATCTAACTACCAAATAAAATCAATGACCAATAAAATGAAGTTCCATTTTTTTGTACAAAATAACAGTTTGGGGCTTATTTGAATTAGGACTTGATGTTGTTGATTACTGGATTTAAAGAAAAAAAAGAAAGAAAAAACAGTTCACAGTTCATGTTCATCAACACTCTGCACCTGGAAAAACAAACATTTCTTTTGAGATAAAACTGATAAATTATTATTTTAATGACAGTTAATAAAAGAAACAAGAACATCAATTAATATGATCAAGGCTCTTAAAGCTAATCCAGATTTATCTGACAAACATCCTGAAAAGATAAACCTCATTTAAACCAAATTTAACATATTGCATCAAAATCACAAAGGGTAACAGGAATGTGTAATCACAAGTTTCTCTGTCAAAAAAACCCATTTTACTCACTCTGTTTTTAGTAGTCCTTGTTCTGTTGCCTACCCCCCCCAAAATAAATAAATACAGCTGATTTTAATTTATTGAACAGTAAGAAGTGACAACTGTCAGATAGTTTACCTTTGACTCTTGTCCAGATGTGGACCACGAGAACAGTTACTAGTGATGCTGCTAAACCCACAGAGATGATGATGAACCGCTGGACAACTGAAAAGAAAAGAAACCAAATCCCCCAGTTTACTTAAGTTTCTTGTTTCACATGTGGCCATTTTCAGATCCTCAAACTTCACATGAAATGCAAAACAGTGTTACTCATTCAAATCATTTCTGATGGAAAGAAACATATTAGGTGTTAAAAAAAGGCTACATACACCACCTCAACAAGTAAAGATTTGTCAAAATCCTTAAAATAAATATTTAATTGTATCATAGCACAGTATCATCCCAGGTCGGGGATGAGGCCCTTTCCCAAGTGGAGGAGTTTAAGTATCTGGGGGTCTTGTTCACGAATGAGGGAAAAATGGAGCGGGAGATCGATAGACGGATTGGTGGGGCATCTGCAGTTATGCGGGCGCTGTACCGGTCTGTCGTGGTGAAGAGAGAGGTGAGCCGAAAGGCGAAGCTCTCGATTTACCGGTCGATCTACGTTCCTACCCTCATCTATGGTCACGAACTCTGGGTGGTGACCGAAAGAACGAGATCACGGATACAAGCGGCTGAAATGAGTTCCCTCCGTAGAGTGTCTGGGCTCTCCCTTAGAGATAGGGTGAGAAGCTCAGTCATCCGGAGGGGGCTCAGAGTAGAGCCGCTGCTCCTCCACATCGAGAGGAGTCAGTTGAGGTGGCTCGGGCATCTGGTCAGGATGCCTCCTGGACGCCTCCCTGGTGAGGTGTTTCAGGCACGTCTCACCGGGAGGAGGCCCAGGGGAAGGCCCAGGACACGCTGGAGGGACTATGTTTCTCGGCTGGCCTGGGAGCGCCTTGGGGTTCCTCCCGAGGAGCTGGAACAAGTGGCTGGGGAGAGGGAAGTCTGGGTCTCTTTGCTTAGGCTGCTGCCCCCGCGACCCGACCCCGGATAAGCGGAAGAAAATGGATGTATCATAGCAGCTGAAAAACATTCAGTCTGTAATTTCAGTACATTTGCCCAGTGGGGAGAAAAAACATCTCTTGTGTAGAAATTATTTTAGAGAATAAACTACTCCGACTTTCAGTCCAACCCTGCTTAGGTCAGATGTGCAACATAATATCACATCATCATTACCTTCATTTGACAGACGATCTATTGCTGTTTTAACCGAATTTGTGGCATCTTCAGTTTTTCTTGTGGGGTTGCATGTGGTTTCACCTTCAGATAAATAGATTTGAGAAAACCAAGATGTTATTAGGTTCTTGTTTTCACTCTGCTGCATATAGATGACATGCAAACCTAAAACCAGAAGAGATTAAATGATAAATTATTTTTGATCAACCTGAAGCAATAACTTTCCTCACCTGATTTCTCTTCTTGAGACTGATGGTTTAAGTAGAAGACCTGTGTAGTTCCTCCATTTGACACTTCACACCTGAACTTACACCTCTTTGTGTACAAACTCTCCACAAAACAAACTGCAGCAGAGCAGTCAGGCTGTTGTGACTTACTTTCTTTCACTGCAGTATTCCCAGCAGGACAGTTATACACCCATTTCACTTTGTGAAGAAAAATGATATCAGGAGATAAATTATTATTACAAAGTATACAAAATAAGTCACTGTGGCTGTAACTCGGTTCATACTTTTGAAAATGAAGGATTCAGCTGTGAAGTAGGTACAACAGCAGCAATTAACAGTGTAGCAGAGAAAAAGACTTCATATTCATACTCACTGTGGACAACAGACAGAGCATCTCCACACTGATTAACCTTAATGTGAGAATCTTGTTTCATTCCAGATATGTATTGTTGGCATTCATAAGAACCAACATCCTCCACTGAGACGTTCCTTATTACCAGAGAACAGTTTGCTGCTACACTCAGTCTGTTAGATTTACTTTGGAGTTTTGTGTTAACCTGTCCCAGTGTTACCAGCTCTACTGATGAGTCTCTTGAACTGAAGACCCATGAAGTACCATTACAGTGTGTCTGACCATTTATCACACATTGGCAAGACAAAACCATGGTATCCTTAGATGTGAATAAAACAGATGATCCATTTGCACACACTGTTTAAGCATTTCAAGATCATTCAGTTCAACTAATAATAATAATAGTGTTAAGTAACAGAGAATGGAAGATATATGGTTAAATTGTAAATGTAGCATTTTATTACGATCATCTGAAACACAGCTATATTTCTGAGCCATTCAAATATTTCTTTGTGCTCTTACCTGTAAACTGAAGCCTCAGTATCAAAAATAAACTTTAATCCATTTAGTTCACCCATTGCTCCTCTACACTTCAGTCGTTCCTGTTACAATGAACTAAACTGTCAGAAAGAATTCAGACACTTGCAATTTTGCATTTTTGTAATTATTCACTTTAGACATGCTTGGAAGACTTTTCCTTGCTTTATTATATTAACTATGTTGGTATGGAAATAATAAACATCACAGCTATTAATCACTAGGTTTGCAGTTGCTATGTTAATTACAAAACATGAAATCTCATTAGTATTATGTATTATATATGACAAAAATGAGAAGTGTTTTATACAATGCTAAGATTTGCTTGATTTTTAATCCAAAAATTTTCACAAACATTTGACTAAATACCAGTTCAAAATGATTTATTACATAGAGTTAGGGATATTCGGCAATATGAGTGATTGACTACCATCACTACATGCTCGTGAGTGAAATGTTGCAAATCAATGACTCAATACAATCGCCTGCATTTCATCTAAAAGTATTACCATCAAGCACCACAACTTCCCCTTAGTTGGTACTTCATGTTCATGGATATACAACAAAAAATGGTATGAATGTTTTAGGTTTATAAGCTTGCAATCAGCAAAACGTTTCACTCCGAAACTCACCCCACCATTGTCCGTATTCCAACCAGCTGACGTAAGCAGGTGAAAGTGCAGACATAAATGACATGTGTATCTTGAGATGGCGTGTTGTGAATTGGCGTCATATTAACTAATTGCATTGAAATTGGATCAAATGTTATGTATTCAACTATTATAATAATTTTTGTCATTTTGCATGTTTGTGAATGCTGCTGGTTGAATTTGGCTCTAGCATAAAAGTTATTTAAACTTAGAACAAAGTGCTAAACGAGTTTAGGCCATTTACATTTAGTGAATCAAGCCACTAAACAGATGAGACGTAAACGTTGTTTGCTGAACCCATCAAATTAAGGTGACAATGAACGTATGTAGGTAATAATGGTGCAGTAAAACCCTGTTAGCACTGATGGCCATTCCCACGGTGCAACTGGTGTGACTGAGAAGTTTAATGGCTTTCAAAGAGGAAGAGGTTAAATATGTGGCGAGCGCTTGCAAAAATGAATATGAATAAAGATCATGTTTATTACGAAAAGTATCATTTGTACCAAGATTATGAAATATTTAAAGACTCGCAACCCAACATACAGACCAAGTTTGCTGTGGTTGGAAACATTTTAAAAGATCTGGTTTCTGAATGCATTTTGTCTTTGGAGAACTAAAACAAGAAGTCTTTGGTGGGAAACTTTTAAAAGCTGAAAGGCTAAATCACAATGATGATGATGCAATAAACATGGTTTACAAATAGTTGCACTCATACACTGTACAAAAAGGTACCATTTCTTTCTCTATCCCATTAAAATAGAATAAACGGTTAATTTTTTAGGTGCCAACGGATGCAAAATAATTTTTTACTAAATGCCAGGAAGCGAGGGAAAGCGTTGGCGATTGTGAATGCAGCTGGTTGAATGTGGCTCTAGCCTAAAAATGTTTTGAGAGGGTGGTAGAACTAGGAAAGTGCTAAAAGAGTTCAGTCCATTTACGATTAAAGAATCAATCAATTAAACAGACGAGATGTGAACATTGCCTGATCTACAACAACAACAAAAAACCATCAACATATGTAAGTGATAAAAGAGTGCAACAGAACCATGTTAGCATGGATGGTCCTTCCCATGGTGCAATAGGTATGACTGTGAGATGTTTGGCCTTCAAAAAATAAGTGAAATATGTGTCAACTTTTAGCAGCAACAGTTATGTTATTTAGTTCCTCTGCCAAACTTATCTTTCCTATGAAAACTATTGTTTTTATTAACACTATAAAAGAGTTTAAGACTTGAAGAGAATCAACCAAACATACAGACAGAGTTACTGCGCACAGGTTGAAAAATTAAAAATAGGGTTTAAATAATGGTTTCTGAATGCATTTTGTCTTTTGAGACCAAAAACAAGAAGTTTTCGATGGGAAAGTTTTAAAAGCTCAGAAGGCTTTACCACAATGCTGATGCAATAAAGAAATGGTTAACACACAGTTGCATGCATACATGGTAGAAAAAGATGCTATGTCTCAGTCTCCGCTTTTAAAACATATTCAACTTTTTTTTTTCCTTTTTTGGGTCCCTTTGGGCTAAAAAAATATATTTGCTAAATCCCACGAAGTGAGGGAGAGCTTTTCTAGTGATTTGTAAATACTATTCTAAGATAATAGGTTTACATCTAAGATTACTACACTTCAAAATAAAAGGGCTCCTATCTTTCAACATGAAAAAACAAAAGGATAAGTCACAGGATGTATTGGATGGGAAAGATTTCAAATCATCTAATGTTTCAATAGGCTCCTATGTCAATAATAAAATATTTTTTGATCATCATTAACTAAAGTCAATAATCTAAAACAACATTAAACAAATACGGTAAGGATAGAATTACCTCCAGTGATTGCTAGCTTATTTAAACTTCAATTCCCAAAGCTAACTTCAAAAGTCCATGTGAAATTCTCAGATGTGGATGTAAAAATGTCACCAACTATCAGCGAATGGGACCCTGACCTATCTACAGGCATACGTCTTCACTATTTAAAGAAACAAGGGGCAGGATTTGTAAATAAAATAAACATCCATGTCCAGTTTTTTAATGCTGTTGGGTGATGAAGCGTTATAAACCAAAAAGAATGAGCCCACCCACGTATCGGTCCATTTTCTTAAACTGGCTGTGTGCTGCAAAATGTGCTGCAGTTCGGGCTCTGAATTTCCCGCATCCCACCGATGTGACGTCAATTGACACGGCTGGTGCGTGAGGAAGAAGAATGTTCGCAGACCTCCATTGATTCAATTGTGAGAATGGATTCTTCTGCAACTGGCAAACGACCAAGGACGACTCACAGCCCACTAAAAAGTGGCACTAAGAAAAAGAAGTATGTCCCTGTGAAGAGGTATGTGTTTTTTTGTGAAGCGTTCGTGCGCGCTGCCGTGCGGCTGGCTGCAGGTACTTGCAGCGCCGGCCGCGTCGCTCGTGAGTTTCGTTTCTTTATTCTGCCCAATGCTC
Organism: Valencia hispanica; assembly: GCA_963556495.2. Lineage (NCBI taxonomy): Eukaryota > Metazoa > Chordata > Actinopteri > Cyprinodontiformes > Valenciidae > Valencia > Valencia hispanica. The sequence goes on along the minus strand of OY747719.1, from coordinate 42,812,731 downwards.
CTTTAAGTAGAATTGGAATAAACATCTTTAAAATGGCCTAAAACGCCAAGCTTCAGCTCATACAACATAAAATACTCGACAGAATACACTACACAGTACAAAGGATGACCCTAATAGATTTTTCACAGCCAACACTAAAAAGTATTCATGATGTTAATTTTTTTTGACAAAGCAATTGATCCACACAAACTGATTGCAAACATTTTTCTTTATTTTGGTGTTTTAATGACATGAAAAAAATTTAAATAGCTTTTTTTGCTTTGGCTGCATAGTCTCTACATACTCAATGTAAAGAAAATATAAGAATACACTTTTCCATAACAGGTAATACGATTTCACACTTTTCAGTGTTATTAGTTAAAGGGTTAGTTTGGATTTCTTCTCAGTAAGATTTGCATAAAGTCCGATTTTAACATTCTTTAAAAAATATATATTTAAAAAATTCTTTTATTTACAGCCTGGAAGGCTGGAGGGGTAGTAGTGTCGCTCAGTCGCGGTTTTTCTGGCTAAAAGTGCCCGCCAACCTCCGTTAGCTTTGGTTAGCTCAGTTAGCTCGTAGCTACATTGGGTCAGGGTTTGGTGGGTGTCAATCATCCGATCTGCCCCCACCCTCTTTGCCCTGCTCTCAGCTCCACCTCTTTGCCAATGTGTTTCATTTTCAGGGAGTGATGAGACACGTGACGCGGCCAAGATGGCGGTGGTGGGAACCGCCCACTGGGCTTCAATTCAGCTCTTCAGAAACCTACAGATGACGTCACGGAGGCTCCGCCCATTTTACAGTCTATGGTCATTACCCGTGAAACCAGGTTTGAATTCATACGTCTGAGGGTCAAATTTGTTGGTTTTTATCATAGACAACGAAAAGTTCATCCTTGAAGTGGAGAATCACCCAATTTATGATACTAGTGATAATTTTTTCCAAGTACAACATGTAAAAGAAGAAGACATGGACAGAAATACGTATCTGCAGTTTTGGGAGTGGATGTTGAGTTTGATTTTTATTAACATACAATTAATTTGTTTCCTCCATACTCCCCATTCAGTTATGCAATTGCAATTCTCCTGTGGTTTCCAGACCTTGCTGGACCAGCTGCATGGAATGCATTCTCAGGCAATGCGCGTCTGAAACGCTCCTGGTATGAAGGGACGCAACCGCTCCTGAACTCTTAAGTTGCGCACCGCTTACACGTTGTTGTATTCTACTTTTTTGGGGCTATTTTTTATTATGCAGTACATATGTTTTAAATATATCTTTAGTAAGCGTTTAGAGGTAAAAGGCCTGGTTATATTATTCAGGGTAGTAAAACATGACTGTTTACCAGTATTTTATGGGGGTAAGGTTTTAAGTAATAAAACTCTTAGGCAAAGATAGGAACTAAAAGCAGGGAGGATGGGTTATAACTCTAGTTTGTGGTACGGCTATAAAACCAGGTCAGGAAACCTGGAGAAAATGTTTGACCTGTTAAGATGTAGGAGGAGGGGGGAGGAGTCATGTGATATTTTCTTTGTTCTTCTTTAATAAAAATGGTACACCCTTGTAGAGAAGCGAGTCAGATCTTTTCTGGCTCCCATCTGCAGGTGCGTCCAGTGTGAAACAGATATCTGTTTGTGTGTGTTGTTTTACTCTCTGTCTCTCAGTTCTGGGTCTCATTATGAAACAGTTCCCGCCGGGGTTTTGGAGTTCGGCGCCCCCACCTTTCTGAGTAAGAAGCGAGTTGCCGAGAACATGGGTTACGGAGCCGACAACGTCCAGGGGAAAGCAGAGGTTAGAGTAATGGAAAAATAATAGAGAATCAGAGTGACGTCCTGTTTTATCTGATTTTAGCCATTTAAATCAATTTAGCCATTAAGCAAGCAGGAGGAGGCAAGCTGAAGCACTGATGGCTCATCTGAGAGCTGTCAACACAAAGGACATGTCCCTTATTACAGTGGCTTCCAAAAGTATTCGGCCCCCTTGAACGTTTCCACATGTTGTCACATTACAGCCACAAACATGAATCAGTTTTATTGGAATTCCACGTGAAAGACCAATACAAAGTGGTGTACACGTGAGAAGTGGAACGAAAATCATACATGATTCCAAACATTTTTTACAAATGAATAACTGAAAAGTGGGGTGTGCGTAATTATTCAGCCCCCTTTGGTCTGAGTGCAGTCAGTTGCCCATAGACATTGTCTGATGAGTGCTAATGACTAAATAGAGGCACCTGTGTGTAATCTAATGTCAGTACAAATACAGCTGCCCTGTGACGGCCTCAGAGGTTGTCTAAGAGAATGTTGGGAGCAACAACACCATGAAGTCCAAAGAACACACCAGACAGGTCAGGGATAAAGTTATGGAGAAATTTAAAGCAGGCTAGGCTACAAAAAGATTTCCCAAGCCTTGAAAATCCCACGGAGCGCTGTTCAAGTGATCATTCAGAAATGGAAGGAGTATGGCACAACTGTAAACCTACCAAGACAAGGCCGTCCACCTAAACTCACAGGCCGAACAAGGAGAGCGCTGATCAGAAATGCAGCCAAGAGGCCCATGGTGACTCTGGATGAGCTGCAGAGATCTACAGCTCAGGTGGGGGAATCTGTCTATAGGACAACTATTAGTGGTGCACTGCACAAAGTTGGCCTTTATGGAAGAGTGGCAAGAAGAAAGCCATTGTTAAAAGAAAACCATAAGAAGTCCTGTTTGCAGTTTGCCACAAGCCATGTGGGGGACACAGCAAACATGTGGAAGAAGGTGCTCTGGTCAGATGAGACCAAAATGGAACTTTTTGGTCAAAATGCAAAACGCTATGTGTGGCGGAAAACTAACACTGCACATCACTCTGAACACACTATCCACACTGTCAAATATGGTGGTGGCAGCATCATGCTCTGGGGGTGCTTCTCTTCAGCAGGGACAGGGAAGCTGGTCAGAGTTGATGGGAAGATGGATGGAGCCAAATACAGAGCAATCCTGGAAGAAAACCTCTTGGAGTCTGCAAAAGACTTGAGACTGGGGCGGAGGTTCACCTTCCAGCAGGACAACGACCCTAAACATAAAGCCAGGGTAACAATGGAATGGTTTAAAACAAAACATATCCATGTGTTAGAATGGCCCAGTCAAAGTCCAGATCTAAATCCAATCCAGAATCTGTGGCAAGATCTGAAAGCTGCTGTTTACAAACGCTGTCCATCTAATCTGACTGAGCTGGAGCTGTTTTGCAAAGAAGAATGGGCAAGAATTTCAGTCTGTAGATGTGCAAAGCTGGTAGAGACATACCCTAAAAGACTGGCAGCTGGAATTGCAGCAAAAGGTGGTTCTACAAAGTATTGACTCAGGGGGCTAAATAATTACGCACACCCCACTTTTCAGTTATTTATTTGTAAAACATGTTTGGAATCATGTATGATTTTCGTTCCACTTCTCACGTGTACACCACTTTGTTTTGGTCTTTCACGTGGAATTCCAATAAAATTGATTCATGTTTGTGGCTGTAATGTGACAAAATGTGGAAACGTTCAAGGGGGCCCAATACTTTTCCAAGCCACTGTATTCATAATTTCAAGCTGAAATGAATTCTTAACAGATAAGTTAAAAAATTAAAAAATCAACCCCCTCAGAGTTGTCATGACGGTAAACTTGACCTATTAAACCTAAAATGTTTTTTGAACCAGGCTGGAAACATGTTTATTTCTGCTGTGAAGTTGGCATTTTTAAGATGGGAGTCAATGGGAAATTGCTCTTTTCTGGAGTCAGCCCCTAGTGGATGAGGGGGGAACTCCAATTTTTGTCACTTATGGGTTGGCTTCACTTTTGGCCTGCGGAGTTTGCCTCTTGGTGATGACTTTTCTTTTTTCATAGTTAAGCAATCTGAAATCTGCAGACGTTTTTTATTTTGAAATTTGCTGGATGTTTTACACTCCTGTGTCTGATTTCCTGTCTGGTTCAATCTAAACTGCTGAGTGTGGCGTGTTCTGGAAGCGTGGCGCGTAATAAATAGACCCGTATCATCTTTAGAAGAGGGCCGCGACATGATGCTTCTGGAATGCGTCCTATTCGCACCGCTGCTTGCCCTGTGGAAATAAACTCAGTGACTAACGACAGTTTTTAGTTGTGTATTACGCTTTTAGATGTTACGCATCCGGCAGAGAGCCAGGGTAAGAATTGATTTGTCTTTATCCAAACTCATTGCAATATGACATTCCTTTTGTACAGATAAACAATCCATAGCTGATAACACAGACTATCAAAATCCAAACTACCCCTTTAAGTAGCAAGTTTAACCTTAAGGAAATGTGTGCTTTTTACCGAAACAGCCCTCCTTAAAACTTACAACATAAAAAAAAGGAAAAGTTGGGAAACATTTCCATTTCTTACATTCATCTGGTGAGATGAAAAAAAAAAAGTCAAATCAAAACCACTTGTTGAAACACAAGAATCCAGGAAAACCAGTATGTTTTGAGGTGTTCTGGACTGAAAAAAAAGATAATTTAATGTAATAAATAAACTTGCCCTGTATCCAATCAGTTATTTTTTAAGTTTAGGTTTATAAAATTTGTAGTCATACTTTCAGTTTGTTTCTAACAAAAATTGTCATACAAATTTTGTAAAACATTCTAAAACTAAGCAAGCTAAAATAATAATAAAAAAGCTATTATATTTAGTCACTCAGAACCTCCAACATTTGGACTCTGTGTCAAACTAATTGAACAAAAACATGATCTATTAAATTCTTACTTGATGCTATTTATTTGTGGAGGTAATAACAGAGCAGAGGTTGTTGGGATCATTAGACGCTGGAACAGACATGGCAGGAGCTCTCACATTGCTGTAGGTCACGTTGTCCCTTTCAGCAACAGCCTGAAAAAATAAGATCAGTAGACACTTCCTGTTAGACTAACAAAGGTCTGAAACAGAGCTGCTGATTTTGCTGATTGGATTTTGAACTTTTTCTTTTTTATAAGATAATTGTTTCAGAGGGTAAAATAATCATCCTTGTTTTTATCTGACTGAGACCAGTACCATTAGCTCCACCTTTTCCTTTTTTAAAAAGGTTTTATGGCCACAGTGGCCTTCATTTGAAAGTGGACAGTACATACACTACCGTTCAAAAGTTTGGGGTCACCCAAACAATTTTGTGTTTTCCATGAAAAGTCACACTTATTCACCACCATACGTTGTGAAATGAATAGAAAATAGAGTCAAGACATTGACAAGGTTAGAAATAATGATTTGTATTTGAAATAAGATTTTTTTTACATCAAACTTTGCTTTCGTCAAAGAATCCTCCATTTGCAGCAATTACAGCATTGCAGACCTTTGGCATTCTAGCTGTTAATTTGTTGAGGTAATCTGGAGAAATTGCACCCCCAGCTTCTAGAAGCAGCTCCCACAATTTGGATTGGTTGGATGGGCACTTCTTGCGTACCATACGGTCAAGCTGCTCCCACAACAGCTCAATGGGGTTCAAATCTGGTGACTGCGCTGGCCACTCCATTACCGATAGAATACCAGCTGCCTGCTTCTTCTCTAAATAGTTCTTGCACAATTTGGAGGTGTGTTTTGGGTCATTGTCCTGTTGTAGGATGAAATTGGCTCCAATCAAGCGCTGTCCACTGGGTATGGCATGGCGTTGCAAAATGGAGTGATAGCCTTCCTTATTCAGATTCCCTTTTACCCTGTACAAATCTCCCACCTTACCAGCACCAAAGCAACCCCAGACCATCACATTACCTCCACCATGCTTAACAGATGGCGTCAGGCATTCTTCCAGCATCTTTTCAGTTGTTCTGCGTCTCACAAACGTTCTTCTTTGTGATCCAAACACCTTAAACTTGGATTCATCCATCCACAACACTTTTTCCAGTCTTCCTCTGTCCAATGTCTGTGTTCTTTTGCTCATCTTAATCTTTTTCTTTTATTGGCCAGTCTCAGATATGGCTTTTTCTTTGCCACTCTGCCCTGAAGCCCAGAATCCCGCAGCCGCCTCTTCACTGTAGATGTTGACACTGGTGTTTTGCGGGTACTATTTAATGAAGATGCCAGTTGGGGACCTGTGAGGCGTCTGTTTCTCAAACTAGAGACTCTAATGTACTTATCTTCTTGCTCAGTTCTGCAACGCGGCCTCCCACTTCTTTTTCTACTCTGGTTAGAGCCTGTTTGTGCTGTCCTCTGAAGGGAGTAGTACACACCGTTGTAGGAAATCTTCAATTTCTTAGCAATTTCTCGCATGGAATAGCCTTCATTTCTAAGAACAAGAATAGACTGTCGAGTTTCAGATGAAAGTTCTCTTTTTCTGGCCATTTTGAGCGTTTAATTGACCCCACAAATGTGATGCTCCAGAAACTCAATCTGCTCAAAGGAAGGTCAGTTTTGTAGCTTCTGTACCAAGCTAAACTGTTTTCAGATGTGTGAACATGATTGCACAAGGGTTTTCTAATCATCAATTAGCCTTCTGAGCCAATGAGCAAACACATTGTACCATTAGAACACTGGAGTGATAGTTGCTGGAAATGGGCCTCTATACACCTATGTAGATATTGCACCAAAAACCAGACATTTGCAGCTAGAATAGTCATTTACCACATTAGCAATGTATAGAGTGTATTTCTTTAAAGTTAAGACTAGTTTAAAGTTATCTTCATTGAAAAGTACAGTGCTTTTCCTTCAAAAATAAGGACATTTCAATGTGACCCCAAACTTTTGAACGGTAGTGTATAAGGGGGAGAAGACATGCGGTAAAGGTCCACCGGGACGGGACTCGAACCTGGGACGGCGTACATGGGGCGCCCGCACAAAGCCCTACGCTACACGACACCCCAGCTCCACTTTCTTAAAAATCAAAATTAGTTTTTTAGATAGCATCGTATTAGACACACATGTGGAATAAGTTAACAGAGGGATTCTGAAAATTAAACAAAGAGCTTTTCTGTTTATTTTTTCTCGCTGATACTGATCCAGGTCATTTATGAATATTTGCTAATACCAACTCTCATTCTAATACATGCATGCTTTTGTTTTACAGCACAGACTCACTCCACATACCATAAACCTTTGTCTCAGAGGTCACCGTTTCAGTGATGCTGCTATGAGAGGACACCCTCGTGCACATCCAACTGAAGCATACAGTATGTATTCTGGGGAAAAAGTTGGGACACCCTTTCTCCTAACAGTAATTATTACCATCTGGCTTAAAAACAGTTTCACTAAGATGCTTTCCTCGCATTTTTATCAAGTACTCTTATACAAGGTAGAATTTATAGTGGATTCTGTGATGGTGAGCTGGACAGGTCCTGCTGCAGGTAAGCATATGCAATCCATGATATTTCTACCTGCATGCTTTAAAGGTTCTCTATAGGTTTTCTGGAATGCTGTATTTGGTTTATACCAAACATGTCTTTGAGCTGTTGTCCAAATAATTAAATTTTAGACTAACCTGTCATTCACAATGTCATTTTTATACATTCTCTCAGACAATCTTCACTCTTGTCTTCATGAAGCTTTTCATACTTGCACATCTCCAAAATAAACCATCAGCCTTTCTCTAAATGTACAGGCTTGTAGTTTAATTTCAAAAGTGTCAAGAGTCTGCTCCAACCTATAATTTACACCACGCATGCCTCAACATGTGTGAGACTCATTCCAAAAGGATCTTGTCGCGCCGCTCCGCTAAATATACCCATTATCTCCACCAGACACAAACGGAGTGTCTGCAAAACGTAATAGGGAGCTGATAGCCGTCAATATAGCCAATGAGTTCATTTCCACCAGGTATGAAGCGGCACAAATCGGACACTTCCCAGAAGCGTTGTATCGCTGCTCTATCCTAAATTTACGTGGTAGGTCTATTTTTTATGCTACGCTTCCGGAATATGTTAAGCTCAGCAGTTTAGGTCGAACCAGACGGGAAATCAGATACTAGAGCAGTGTAAAGCATCCGGCAAATGTCGAACAAGATATGTGCAGATTTCCAATTGGTTAACTATGAAAAAAACACAAAAAACCAAAACTAGCAATAACAGAAACCTGTGATAGCAGATTTGAAATCAGTTGGTGGGTCTAATTTGTTGGTATCCAAAAGGAACAACAAAAAGTTGATCCTTGAAGTAGAGAATCGCCCAATTTATATGATACCAGTGATGATTTTCACAAGAACAACATGAAAAGGGAGAGGGCATGGACAGAAATATCTTCTGCTTTGCGAGTGGATGGTGAGTTTATGACACTTAATATAGAATAAACATTTTCCTGCATACTACCCTTTAAGTTATGCAATTCTTCTGTGACTTTTATGATGTCTCGGGAACAGCTGCGAGGAACGCATTCGCAGTTGACGCGCAACTGAAATCCTCCCAGTATGAAGGGACGCGCTGCTAAGCTCGTGGGGAAGACGCCTATTACGTTAAGCACCGCTTAGGCGTCAGGTGGAAAACTGGAGTGAAGATACACTTGAGTTCAGGGATGGTTGGTATATGTGGGCTAGTAGGGCTAAGCCTTCCATCATATCTTGGGAAATTTTCACCACTGGTGCCCAACCATCACAAGAAAATCGTAAAATCTCTCCAGAGCGCTACCTTTCCACAGCCCAAACAGCCTTGTTAGATTTAACGCAGTTAGTGGTATAGAGTGATTGAAAGATTAATTACCGCACCCCATCAATTTGCTGCTCATTGGGGATAATTTGGTTGCCTAGATTCAGAACAAAGCCTTAGGCTTTAGCCATCAACAATGGACGTGCAACAATATGTGGTAGTTATGTCCCCCTGTGTCCGTGGGGGTGGTTGTGTAAACAGAGTAGATACTACGGCAGTGGACAAGATTTGGCATCAATCACCTGATTTTAAGGAGGCAGTTGTTAACCTTTTTGCATCTCAGGAAAGTTGGAGTGAGCTTCTCTTTAAATCAGTTAGGCCTTATAAAAAAAAAAAAAAAGAAGCCACTGCTTGGGACCAAGCTCCGCAGTTAACACAGGGCTACACAGGAAATCGTACACGGTTTCAGTATAAAGCATTCAATATATTTCAAAATAAAAGACAAATGCAGATTTGCGATTGCTTAACTACAAACACTACGCCATTACCAGTGACCCAAAGGCTCATTTGCTCCCTTTATGTTTTGAGGAAAACATCGATGTGTTTTCAGGATGGACTATGAGGCTTTTATTCTGACAGTGGAGAATCACGATATTATATATAACACCAAGCATCCTTTGTACAAAGCCAATGCCAAAAAGGAGATGCTATGGACCAAAATATCAACAATTATAGGAGAGGATATTGAGTACAAAAAAACCTATATAAAAGAAGAAGTCATTTTAACGCTTACAATGTCTGTAAGCCATCAGTAAAGAGCCTTGGAGCGTCTGACACGTTCTACTCCTGGTGGGGATTGACTCAACCATGTCGCTGACGTAACGCATCTCTCACGCAGCCAATGTAAAATGGGAGTTAGTCCTGTGATGACATTTTAGGATTTTTTGCAGACTTCCTTTAGCATTTTGCAGTATAATTTCAGGGTTAATTTACTTGCAAATTCACCTGCGAATGTTGGCTATTCTGAATGTCTTCCACTTTTAGACCATATTCCATATAGTGGAAAATGGTTGTGACCTCTTCATGAACCCCAGTTTCTTTTCGGCCATTTCAAGTGGTAAAAAATTGGGACTTGGAGTGAATACTTGCAATTTGATCGAGACCTTTGTAGAATCAAAGAAAGTCTTACTGAGTGATGTCACACTTACATTCAAGCTTGCTTGAGGTTCGCTGATGGTGGCGTAATGAACATCATCTTTAAGATCAACCTGCAGAAAAAGATGTAGCTTGACTTTTGTGAGATGTGAAGTTACTATAATAACTTTTTCTTGTTGCGCACCGTTTTCAAAATTGTCAGGTAATTCTTTAAAAAAAAGGTAAACTGAAACAAGTTGTGTTTTGAGTTTTTAAGCAGCCAACTTTATCTTTTATTAACTGTTTAGTATTTGAAGTTACTCGCATAACAGAAAATGTGTCCGAATTTCATAAATAGCTGTAAGTATTTCTGGTTGTGTGGTCTTACAGTGTCATAGCTGGATTCCAGGGGGGCAGAAGATACTGGAGAATTTAGATTCAGTTCCTGAATGAAGAAGAGAGACAAGCTGATGAATGAATTTTTTCAATGCTTTCAAAAAGAGGACGCGTTTGATTGGTTATGTTATTAATTACACTCACAGCATAGTCATGCACCTCTCTTTTGTTTCCTGCAAAGATATCAGGCTTGGCTTTAACCTCCACAATTAAAATACATGGTGATTTTTTTTGTTTTTTTTTGTTTTGTGTTCTCACGTTTAGTTCTCCATCTGATGACCACCCCAACGACTACCAAGAGAGTGACGAAGACCACAGCAACACCAACACCAATGTATGAATCTTATGACAAGAAACCATTAAAATGTAAATAAATATTTTTATAGGACTTCATCTAATATATCTATACTGTTAAGTGTGAGATGTATTACCATTAATTTGTTATTCGTACAACTTAAAACACTGTAAATGGTTCCTCTATAAAACGCTTTACAAAACACAATAAAAAATATTAGAAAAAACTCACACCGCATGAAATTATTTAAAATTCCTTTAAATGAATTAGAAAATAATTTAATACATGCACGGTTGGCCATTAGAGTAGAAGCCATTTTTGCGTTTTAGACCCTGATGTTACGACCATGTGTCACCTTTCTGTTTATGTGGCAAGAACTTTTGTTCTGGTAACAGGAAATGGTAGTCAGAATAACCAATTAGTTTTCTTGTCTGTTGGAATAATGTGTCATGAGGGTGTTTCTGGATAATATTTGGATGTATGGACAGAACTGTGGACCTGAAAATATAATATATACGGGCAGGAAAAGTATTGGATGAAACACATTTATACTGTATTAGTTAAAACAGACAAAATATTTGGGTTTTACTTCCACAGAGAAAATGGAACAGTGATTTGTTTATCTGAAGCTCAACTATATACATTACAGAAAATTCAAAGTCTTTATAAATATCATCAGTGTCATTAATCACTCACATCAACCGTTGCAGGGTTGAGTGGAGAGTTCAGACCTGCAACTAAGAAATGATATTCAAACATCACTACCTTTATTTTGAGGAGAATCTCTTGCGGTTGTAGCTGATCTTGTGGTGCCTTTATTTTTTCTTGTTTTGTTGCATGTTTCACCTGAAGAAAATTTAACAAAACCAAGAAGATATTTGGCTCATGTTTACCCTCTGTAGGAGAAAACCTGCATGCAAAACTCCAACAAGAAGAGATTAAATGATCAACTATTTTTGATCAACCTAAAGCAATAACTTTCCTCACCTGATTTACCTTCTTGAGACTGATGGTTGAAGTTGAAGAGCTGTGTGGTTCCTCCATTTGTGACTTCACACCTGAACTTACACCTCTGTGTGTACGAATTCTCCACAAAACAAACAGCAGCAGAGCAATCAGGCTGTTGTGACTTACATTCTTTCACTTGAATATTCCCAGCAGAACAATCATACATCCATTTCACTTTGTAGCCACAATGTCCATGTGTCTTCACAAAGCAGGTTAATGTCACCATATCTGTCACATTCTGTTCAGTCACTGATGAAGAAATATATCAGGTAAGAAATTATACACAAAATTAGTTACTGTGGCTATAATTGGGTGCATAATTTTTAAAATTGAGTATTCCGCCGTGAAGTAGGTAAAACAACACTTAAAAACAGCGTAGCAGAGAAAATGACTTCATATTCATACTCACTGTGGACAACAGACAGAGCATCTCCACACTGATTAACCTTAATGTGAGAATCTTGTTTCATTCCAGATTTGTATTGTTGGCATTCATAATAACCAGCATCCTCCACTGAGACGTCCCTTATTACCAGAGAACAGTCTGTTGCTACACTCAGCCTGTTAGATTTACTTTGGAGTTTTGTGTTAACCTGTCCCAGTGTAACCAGCTCTACTGAGGAGTCTCTTGAACTGAAGACCCATGAAGTACCATCACAGTGTGTCTGACCATTTATCACACATTGGCAAGACAGAACCACAGTATCCTTAGATCTTATTAAAACGGATAATCCAATTGCACAAACTGTTGACAAAAATAGAAGACACGTGAAAAATGTTGAAATACACAAATTTAAGCATTTCAAAATGATTCAGTTTAATCAGAAGCTTGTTGATGCGTTTCATAGCCAGGTTCCTGTTTCAGAAAATGGCCGATATGTGGTTAAATTGTGAATTTAGCATTTTATTACCATCGTCCTAAACACAGCTATATTTCTGAGCCATTCAAATATTTCTTTGTGTTCTTACTTGTAAACTGAAGACCCAGGATCAGAAATAAATCAACTTTAATCCATTTTAGTTCACCCATTGCTCCTCTACACTTCAGTCGTTCTTGTTACAATGAACTAAACTGTCAGAAAGAGGCAGCCTTTATATAGTCATTTATACTTCCTGTAATAAGAGAGGCGTTACTTCCATATCTCTGTTTATTACACTCTCTTTTAAATAAACTGACTTAAAAATGTTCATCCAAACAACTGATGTAAAATTTCTTAGGAGATACAAATAGGTTTATACTAAACATATTAAAGCAGTTTAGTGATCATAGTGTTCAGCCACAAAGCACATCTGAGACAGAGGCGTTTCTCACAGCCAGGATGAAGAAGTGAACTGAATGCAGAAAAAGTCTTTAAGTGGGAAACAAAAGCTTGCCAAAGAACATCTTTCTTTTAGAGTTAGCATTGGAGTCCAACTCCAACAGCATGAGTGGTGCTGCAACAGCAGCAAGTAAAGCAGACCGTTAAAAATGTTAAAAGTCTCTAATGCATCTTGACTCAACTCAGACATTCATGTGAGAACTGAAGGGGGAAGTGCTTTGCTGAGAATGTGGGTAGCAGCAGAGCTCTTTTGGTCTTCAGTCTTGCACCAAAACTGAAAAAACAAAAAACAAAATGCAATGTCATCTCTTATAGATCAATAGTTTTGTTTTACATTTCCACCTTATCTGTATTTTGGTCATTTGTTCTCTACAAAAAAAACAAACAAAAAAAAAAAACGAATTCAGAATATATAATGTCATCTTAATTTTAGCTTAGAAACAAAAATTAATTTCCAGTTGCCAAGGTTTATTAGATAGCCAAAATTTCAGCCTTCAGGCCTTTCGAGGCCAGTGTTAGATTAAATTCAGACACACCCACACCCATATTGCTATGGAAATTAAACCATTAGTTATTCATTGCTTGGTTTACAGTTACTTCTATCATCACAAAAACACGTCCCTAATCTTATTGAAAGATTAGGTAATCACACTTAATGGTTCTGGCACTACACTGCCCTCTTTTGGACAAATAATGTAACTACCAAATAAAATCAAGGACAGTCCTTTCTCTACAAGAGTGTAGCAGTTATTTTATTGTGGACTTGATCTTTTTGAACATTGGACTTGGAAACAAACCAAACAGTCTGCAGCATCCTCAAAGTTCATCATCATCCACCACCATCCTGCACCTGGAAAAACAAACATTTCTTTTTGAATAAAACTCAATCAGATCAAACTGCACTGAATATTGTTTTATTGACATGATTAAGCGAACATCAGTTAACAACGAAATGATTGAAGGGTCTTACAGCTAATCCAGATTTATTTGACAAACACACTGAAAGGAGAAGACTAATTTAAACCAGATTTTTAATAGATCATGTAATTCGTAAATGGTAACAGGAAATGTACATTTAATTGACTTTAATTGAGCTTTCTGTTAAAAAAAATGCATAAAAGAAGAGTTACTGAAAGGGCTGCTACGCCCACAGAGAAGATGATCAGTCTCTTGACAACTGAAATTAAAATGAACCCAATAAACTTCAGTTTACTTTAATTTCATGTTTCACATCTGGTCTTTACATAGAAATGTAAAAGAGTCGATATTAATCATTTAAATGGTTTCTGACAAAAACAAAAAAACATCCAGGAAAGATATGAAGCGTAACATAAATTGACATACAGGCCTATGTTTTAAATAGTTGCTTTCCACTAGTCTGGCTGAGAATCCAAGTGTAACCTCCCACAGAAGTGCAGCACAAAATGCCAATTCAGGATCACCAAGTCTCCATGACTATCATGAAATACTGTTTTTATGTCAACTGGTTCATTAGGAGGTATATCACTCTTCTACCATCACAAACACAAGCTTGTCAAGTTTGCTGAAAAGGCTACTTAGATTTTGAGTCAATGGTCAGACGTGCAACATGAGTAGATCAGCAGTGACCCATGTGTTACCCAGGTCAGTAACATAATATAAGGAAAAATGGGCCCACAGCATTACAGAACCTCCACCATTCTTGATTGCACACATGAAGTGCTTTTGTACATTTGTCATCTGAGGGCCTTGAGAACCTTGTTAGAGAGCATGGCATCATAAAGTGCAAAAACCCCCCAAAAATCTATGTAGACGTCACCAGAAAGTTAAACTGGGTGTTCATCCAGTCATTTAGCTTAATAATGATCCTGAACAACACAGAGAGGCTTCATCACACACAAAACAAACCCTCTTCCATGGTCAACGTATTCCCCAGACCTAAATCCAATAGAAAACTTCTGCTTTCATACTTTTACACTTTGACCAACAGCCACAGCTTTCAGTTGTTGGACCTGAAATGACATCTTCAGTGGTTGCTGCTTCGGCTATAAGGGTTAAATCCACACATCTTAAAAAGTTGCATTCATCATCTTTCATTTAAAGTAAATGTGTCACAAGGTTGTGTAAATCTGACTGAAAAAACACTTCTGTCTCCCTGAACCGGGCTGAACTATTAAAGACTCTTGACACAACAGAACCAAACTGTGCAGATCATAGGGACATGCATGTTCCAGGGGGTCAATCAAAAGGAACACTAGTTTATTGCCCAACAGTGCCCCCTGCTGGATGAGTTATTCTTGAAAAGGTTGTTACGGTAAAAAAGTATCTCAGGGTTTCCATAATAAAGAAGACTTGAGTCCCAGAAGGCATTTAAGTATTTAATACAAACATGTCTGGCCAGAGCATGGAGGGGACAGAGTTACTCGTGCATCACCCTAACCAACCTTTCTGACTAACCGCTTAAAGACCCACTCCGATGGAAATCATGTTTTTCTAGGTGTTAAACATGTTCTTGTGGCATTCTTCTGATGCTAGAGGGCATATCTTGAGAAAATGAACCTCAAAGTTGTATTTCTGCATTCAAATGGCTGTGAATCACTAGCAGACGTTAAAGTGCCGGTTAAAATAGACTGGAGTTGTTACGTAGTAACTCCACTGGGCGGAGCCACAAGCTCCTACTCCGCTCCGCCCCGCCCACTCAGATACTGAGGAGTAGAGAAGACGATGGCGGATCAACAGCTGTGTACTGTAGCGGGTTGCAATACATTGCTGAATAGAACAGCCCCTTTCTTTAAATCTACTGCCTTGTGATGTTACTGCTTGGTACTTCTAGATGTCCACTACATATAGCTTCAATGCTGGGGTCATTTGTGGCTGTGTTTCTAAAGCCGTGTTCACACCGGTCAGCGCGTCCAGGCGTCAAATCGCTCAAACGGACGAAAGTCGACGCTTTAAAATTAAAACCCAGCTGCTTGCACACTTGTGGTCTGCGTCGGCGCGTTAGCTAGCGTAGCGTTAGCTAACATAACAAGAAAGTTAAAAGAAAAAATATTTTTTTCTATGTTTAACTGCTTGCCTGGCACTCCAATATCCTCCGATATCTTCCTCCAAATCAGATCCGATCTCTTCCTGTCTTTGTAAAAAGACGAAGACGGGTCATACAGTTCACGGACATTACATACAGCGACGATCAGTTTGTCCTCCATCTTGAATAAAAAATTTGCCGATTCCCCCATGGAAGGAGTTACTACGTCAGTACAACGAGTCGCTCTGATTGGTTGACGCCGCGCGTCTGCTGCCCGAAAGTTCAGTTTTCCCAACTTGACGCAGCAGATGCCCCGACGGTACGTCGGGGCGTCCGGGCATCAGCCGCGTGGACGTGCTGATGCCAGCTGCGCCGACGCGCGCGACTTGCTGCTTGGCAGTTTGCCGCCCACTAGATGCGTAGATACCATAGACTTGCATGTAATCTAGCTGCCCTGCTGCCTGGACGAGTTGACCGGTGTGAACGCGGCTTAAGAAAAAAATCGGAGAAAAAAAAGGTTTGAAACCCGACACCAGCTGTCAGCAGCGCCCAGATGCTGAGCGGGAGAGGAGAGAAAAGCAACAGAGACGGATAGAGAGACAGATAGCTCCGTGCCTAATGAGCTACTGCAGCTCTGCTGAAGCGAAGTCCCAGAAAACGGCACAGGTTTTGTGATTTTGGCTAAAAACGACATAATCATAATTTAAAGACCACTGAGAATGTTTAAAAATGGGTCAAAATATGATCGGAGTGGGACTTTAAATAGTATTCTGCAATCACTGTATCTCTGTAGATGTC
Organism: Valencia hispanica; assembly: GCA_963556495.2. Lineage (NCBI taxonomy): Eukaryota > Metazoa > Chordata > Actinopteri > Cyprinodontiformes > Valenciidae > Valencia > Valencia hispanica. The sequence goes on along the minus strand of OY747719.1, from coordinate 42,796,266 downwards.
TTCTCCAACCTTCACGCCCCGCCTCTGGACAGCTGCTCCATGCAAGTCTGATAGCAACGCATAAAGCAGCTCATCCGAAGGCCAGACTGTTATCTTACTGCCCCGGCGTCTGTCTCTCTGGTGACCTGACACACACATATATATATATCATAAACATTAAGTTGGAACAATAACCTTGTCATTTTACCCTAGATGCATTCACTAAACAGAGAATATACACTTAATTCCTAATTGCATAACAATTTTCCACAATTTAACTGATGAAGGTTCTTATGTGAAACACTTTGATTTCACAAAAAAATATATTGACAACATGCATAGAGCATTTAAAACAACGATTAGTTATTTGTATTCCATCAAGTTGATGTGTAAATAGGTTTGACTCTCAGAAAAATGCTTTAAATTGTAAATGCTGCCGCTGATGAGTCCTCCTGTTTCAGTCATTTCACTCTTCATAATCCTGTACATGGACGTGTTGAGAGGTTCAACAAACCAAAGAGCAGCCGGACTCTTCCGAGCAACATTCCTGCAAACCCTTATTCCCACTAGTTCAAATATGCACTTAGTTCACTTTTTATCTCAACGGAAAAATAGCATTACTATTTATGAAGATGGATTTTTGCTGCAGACATGGGTAGGCCAATACTTTATTTCCAATATGCTCTAAGCTATTATGATAAAACCTTCCTTTGGGCAGGAAGTATCTGCTGTTGCAGTCTGTGTTACAGCAAACATGAAGAGGCCTCAGACTGAAGAAATATAAATTCTCACTATAAATAACAGACATATCAACTACAGCAGGTTCACCTTGTTCATTTCCTGATCCGTATTGCTGACACGCGAAACTTCCATTTCCCAGAAATAATTTTAGGGGAACTACTTTTAAAAGAGCACATTTTAGAGAAAACATTTTATTTGCTGTGTTTAGTGAATATTTGTTGCCAAATTTGTTAGTCTACATGCAGTCATCTCCAGGTAACTGAACAAAAAGATAGAAGCATGAAGACAATGTTACATTTATGGTCTGGTAAAAGATGCTTACTTCCTGATTTGGTCTTCATTGGGATTCTGTATTCAGATGCTGTTGGTTTGTGAGTCGCTGCTGTTTCACCTGAAGACAAGAAAAAAAATACTTCTCCATATATTTCCTGATTGCTTGTTTTTTGATGTACAGTGATCCAATAACTAAAAACTTTAGGTCATGTTAAGTATTTCAGACAATTATATGTCAGTTGAAGGAAAGATCAGCTGGATTAAAACAAAGTTAAACTATTTACATGGTTTTAATCAGTTTCAGATTTTCTCACCTGAGGATGGACGACTGAAGGAAAACAGCTGCTTTTTATCACCAGATAGAGTCACTTCACAGTGAAATAACTGATCCGCTGATGATTGATTAATAAAGAAAGAATCCAGAAAGGCCACAGTAGCAGAGCAGTCAGTCTCTGAGGTCTTTAGTTCCTCCTTATCCACTTCTTGATGCTTAAAGAGCCACTTCACTTTGTGTTTACAGGAGCCAGACTTTATAACGGAGCAGCTAAATGTGACCGTTTGATTCTCCTCGTGTTTAGTCACTGCATGAAAAGTACACAAGAGTTACTTCTATCATTACAATTATATCTACTGTATGGTCAAGTTGCAGCTTCTAAAACATGTGATGACTTAATACTCTACTACTAAAGTACTCACTGGTAATAACAGACAGATCAATCACACTTCTTAGATGTTTGTGTTCATATGTATATTGTTGACATTCATAACGTCCAACATCCTCGGCTGTGATGTTCTTTATAACCAGAGAGCAGTTTGGAGTCACTCCGAGTTTGTTTCTGGTATCCTCTTCAGTCTGTCCATATGTAACCAGAGCTACCCACTCATTGCTTTTGGGTTTATCAAAGAGCCATGTTGTACCATTACAGTTCTGTTGGCCATCTATCACATTCTGACAGGGCAGCATGACTTCATCTCCAGCTCTCTTCGAAACAGTTGTAAATTCTGCAAAGACTGGTGAAAAGATAAGAGTTAAAGATGTGTTACATGCATTGATGCATAACAGTCTTATTATTGTTCTTTAGGATCTTTAAGCATATCCTTCATTAAGTCAACAGAGTAAAGCTAAA